>CM076577.1:218205490-218626739 GCA_034641835.2 Pinus albicaulis | reverse complement strand
TTTTTGCACTAGAGTATATAAGGCAAATGATACATGCATATGAGCTTCACTTTGTTTTTGCAAAGAAGAAGTCCTGGTTCAAAATCAAGGCACAAATTGGGCCTTTCATCTGTAACAATAGAGAGACAAGGGAGGAGAAAGATAGGATACTGAAGGGGATGGGTTTCATCCACATTTTCAGTTGGTCTTATGACCCTGCAGGTATCATCTCCAAGAAAAGGGTGGAAAACAGGTCCACACACACAGGCCTGCAATTGAGAAGTATGCAAATCAAGCAGAATGGGTGACCAACACCCTGCAAGAAGATGAAGAGTAGGTGATTTCCACCTCAGGCATCCAAACCCCAACCCCACAAGAAAGGAAGAGTGCAGAATAAAAATAAGGGAACAAGAAAGAGCAAGAGAAAGAGATAGGGAGCAAGAGGCCAAGAGAGGATCAATCACCTTTGGTGACTGATACCTCTAGCAAAGATTTCATACTAAAATATAGGAAGAGGGCCAGAATTCACATGGATATTGATCAAAGAGGTGAATCAGAGCAACAGAAAGTGATTCACATTATAGACATCCCTAGGTCATCTTCAATAGGTGGTCAAACAATTGCCTCCCCTACATCTTCAGCCACAATGTCTATTCAACAACATGGCCTACAGACATCTACTTCTAGGCCTATCATAGAAATCAAAGAAAAATTAGTTTTTGACACAGTCAGAGAGATAAAGTTGAGGAATGAGGTGTTGAAGACTAATACCTACAACCAATTCTGGAAGCAGACTTCAAGTTCACAAAGTAGGTTGTTGTCTGCCTTTGATACTGAAAAAGGGAGGATGCAGATGGAATTTCTAGAAGCCCTAGTTCCATAGCCTCAAGGAGTAGGAGATTATAAGAAGGCATCATTTGATTTTAATACCAGGGACATCCACCCTATTGATCAAATGAAACTACACATGCAGACCGGCGATATGGTAGTCTCCACCTTGACAAGTGCTGCCATGAGCTTGTAAAAAATTCAGGTATCTTTATCCTATACCCAATCATAGCTCAAGATGGAGAAAATATTTGCTATGGCTAAAGACTCAAGAATAAAATATTTAGGATATTTGATAGTGAAGCTTGGGTATGACCCAACAAATGTTCAAGCTATGGAGGAGCTTTTGAAGAAAAATAATGCTGACGTAGCAGCGCTCAGGAAACAACTCAAGATGTTAGCAATAAAAGACCCCTTGGCTAAATGCAATGAGGAAGAGTTGTCACAAAAGGCTGAGTTAATGAAGTTAATCATGGAAGAGTCTTCCCAAATCAAGAAAATGGAGATCGAGATGGAGAATCTATTAAAGGAGAAAGAAGAAGTAGCTCAAGTGGCACTCATCCCATTGGAAGTTGTGCCCATTTCATCAATTCCATCAACTGTTCCAGCAACTGCTGGAGCATCTAGTGGGACAGATCAGCTGTCCAAGGCCATGGAAAGTATGACCCTGTAGTCACAAGAGATCAAGATATTTTAGGAATAGATAGGCATCTTAAGGGATCAAAAGGAAAGATTTAAAACTGCCCATGAGATAGCCAAAAAGCAGATTGAGAGGTTGGAGAAGGCATAGAAAGATTGTTCGACTAGCAGCATTCTGGGCCAAATGAAGCTAATAATTTGGGGCAGTATCATAGAGACAGTAGATGAAATCTGGCACTCCATCCACATCATTTTTTAGCAGAAAAAATTGATTGAGAAGTGCAGGGTGACCGTTGAAAAAGCAAATCAGGGGTTGGGAAATATTCCAATCACAGCCCCAAAATCATAAAATTCCTGAACTCCAAAAACAGTTATAATATTGAATAGCTGGATGTGCAGGACAAGATAGAGACCATATTATAGGTGAAAAGGGTCCTCACTAAGAGGAATTTGGTGAGATAGCTCGAGGATAAGTGTCACGAATTGGACATAGCCATCAACAGATTTTTGAATAGAATTGATCCTTTGAGGGAAAAAGGGTTTCCTTCATTGTATGTGATTAATAAAAAGCTGGTCCAAAAGGGATATTACCTGGCCAAGCTCAGGGAGACAGCTAAATACACTACCAAATTTTCCAACATCAAAGGAAACATGACCGGAAAAGTTGTCATGGATCTCCTAAGCAATGACATCTTCATCCAACATGAACTGAAGCATGTTTTCCTCACCACGCCCATTTTAGAAAATACACAGAGGTGGATGAAGTGTATCGACAGGTCATAGGGACGAGAATCCCAGGTAAGGAGTGGGCCAAATTTTTCATGTACCAATATTTAAAGGGCATGGTGAACACATCAGCGCAACCACTGATAGACGAAAAGTGCCAGCACTGCATCATATTTAATGATCCAGCAAAGGCAGTCCAAATAGAAGAGCTAGATGTCAGAGCCACCCATCGTTGCCTCTTCATGACCACCTTAGCCACTTTCAGCTTACTTTTGGATTCATGAAGAGCTTCCGAAGTTAATTCCACAAGCGTTTTTTTGTCAGATATATTTTGTCTTGGCCTTGCATGGCCACACTTGTCGAGTTTTTGCTTAGTTATAATTAATGAAAATTTGCTAAGGTAGATAGGGCAACTGAAGTAGTTTTTAGTTAAATACTACATGCATTGGTAGTATCAGGGGTTGGACCCTGCATTGTAAGAACCTATTGTATTGGAGCGCTGTAATTTTTGAAGTTGGGCATCAATAATAAAAGTTTGTTTTACAGGATACTTGAGTTGTGTTAAATGGTGATGTGTTACTTCTATGTGTTAAATGTTTCCATTTTTTCCCTTGATGTGCATCTATTTATCTGATTGTAAAACATAAATTTTAGATTAAGATTTGTTGTTGGAGCACCTTAATTCTGTTTGCGATTACATTCTGAACGTTTTCTTCTGAAGTCTGGTTAAAGAATTCTTAACTTCTCTTTAATCATTACTGAACATTACTATTTTCTCCCTTTCATAATTCACACTGCCCTAAAGAATCCAATTCACATAGTTAGTTGGCCCTGTGATGCTCTTGAAATATTGATGCAACAGACCAGCCTTTTATGACTCCATAGCCCAATGGATTATTTTCTGCAAACCTACTCATCCAACCAACACAATCAATCAAAACAACCAATTATCACCATCACTGTAACTAGCTTAACTTTAGGATTCATAATAAAGGAAAAATTAAATCATAAATAGAGATAGCCCTCTCTGAGTCTAGGAAGGCTAGGTCCTGGATTCCAAAGTGGTTTGATGTTGTCCTTTATAGTTTATTCTTGCCAATTTTATAAATTATAGGGCCACAACATAATGGAAACCATACTGGGGAATTATTGAAAGGCTTAACATTTAATCGGGAAACCATAGTCACCCCAATAGGAGAAATATTGTTCACCGTCAATGCCTAATCCATCCAACAAATGATGCAGGCCCCCACTCCTGAACAAAAAATTCCTTTCTATTATGAAGCCCTTAGGGAGTTTTATTAGAAGCTAGACTTTGGTAGTAGAGCCAAAACTTTGAAACTCTTCATGGCCACTGATGCCCCAATGCCTACAAAGAACCCTCCATATCCTTCTTCTATTTTCCCTGATAGGACCCAGGCCATCCTTGTATGACTCCATAGCCCAATGGATTAGTTTTTGCAGACCTACTCATCCAACCAACACAATCAATCAAAACAACCAATTCTCACCATCACTGTAACTAGCCTAACATCAAAATTCATAATATTAAGGAAAAATTAAATTATAAATAGACAGATCCCTCTCTCAGTTTAGGAAGGCTAGGTCCTAGATTCCAAAGTGGTTTGATGTTTTCCTTTATATTTTATTCTTTCCAATCTTGTAAATTATAGGGCCACAACACCATGTAATCAAATATGTTGGGAAGAAGCTTGATCCAACAGCAAAGTTGGGGATATTTTTGGGGGACACTGATACACCTCACAACTATCGGGTGTACTTTCTAGCACACATGATGACAATGGTCAGAAGAGATGTGAAATTTGGTGAAGAAAAAGCCATGCGATTTTCCCTTGAGAGGGAGCTCGAGTTGCATGTAGTTGAGGAGATCTTGTCTCCAAAGGATGAACCTCAGAATGTGGAGCAGCCAAAATAAAAGGAACATAGAGTGGTAGAAACCACTCATGTAGAGCCATCTACCAGAGATGGAAGGAAACACACCAGAGAGGCTGACATATTATTTCTCGATGCAAGAGATAATGTGGGAGAACCCAGATCAAAACACATGTAGAGAAGGTCCCCAGAGCGGTACACTGGATACATGGCTCTTATGAGTGAAGGTATTGAGATAGAGCCATCCTCTTTCGAGGAAGCAATGCAAAAACCATTGTGAGTTGATGCCATGGTTGAGGAGTATGACTCCATTATCAGAAACAATGCATGGGAATTTGTCCCAATACCAGAGGGGAAGTCAGTTGTAGGATCCAGGTGGGTCTACAAGATGAAGAAGACAACATATGGGAGTGTGGAGAAGCACATGGCTAGATTTATGGCTATAGGGTTCTCTCAGGTGGAGGGGATTTATTATGATGATACTTTTGCACTAGTCACAAGGTACTCATCTATTAGATCCATCCTTGCACTCTCAGTGCAGACGGGATGACAGATACATCAGATGGATGTAAAGACAACCTTTCCCAATGGAGTTATTGAGGAAGAAGTGTACATTGAGTAGCCGGAAATTTTTGAGACCTTAGATAGGGATTCACATGTCTGTAGACTCAAGAGAGAATTGTATGGGCTGAAGCAAGCGCCTTGTGCTTGGGACACCAGGATTGACAACTATTTCACCAGGTTGGGCTTCACTGATAGTGAAGTGGATGCGAAACTATATCATATCGTGGTTGATGGTAAGATTTTGATTATTGTACTTTATGTCGATGATTTGATACTGACAGGTGATGAGCGGCTTATAAAGTCTTGCAAAGAGGACCTTGCAAGATAATTTGAGATGAAGGACATGGGGCTCTTGCACTATTTTCCTCGATTCGAAATATGGAAAAGAGACAGGGAGATATTTGTAACTCAGGGAAATTATGCCAATGATATTTTGAGGAAGTTCCACATGGAGGGAAGTAAAACCATGGAGACTCCTCTAGCAGGAAACTGGAGGAAGGAAGATGCTACTTTGGGCGAAGTAGTGGATGCTACTATTTATAGGAAAATTGTGGGTTCACTCATGTATTTGGTGAACATGTGACCTGGCATATGCTACACAGTTAACCAGTTGAGCCAAGCTATGGTTAAGCCTACCAAGCTCTTTTGGTAGGCAGGAAAACATGTGTTGAGATATCTCATAGGCACTACATAGTATGGATTATGGTACATATGGATAGAGGGAGTGAAGCTTCAAGGATTCACGATGCAGATTAGGCAGGGAGTCCATCTGAAATGAAGAGCGCATAAAGAGGTATCTTCAACATATGATCAAAAATAATTTCTTGGTACAACAAAAAAAGAGATCAGTTACACTTAGTTCAAAAAATCCAGAGTACATGGTGGCTAGTTAAGTAGCGTGCGAGGCCATATGGATGAGGAAAATACTCGTTGGTTTATTTGATTGTCATATGGATCCGATGATGATACATTGTGATAACCAGAGTTGCATAAAACTCTTGGTTAATCCAGTATTCCATGACAGGTCCAAGCATATTGATATCCGATATCACCATATCATAGATTGTGTTCTTATGAAAATTATGTCATTAGAGTACATTCCCACATAGGAGCAAGATGCAGACATATTGACAAAAAAACTGGCAAGAATAAAATTCGAATTCCATAGAGACAGGATCGGGGTAGCAGATAATCCCATTCTTATTGAGAGGGAGTGTTGAAATGACACCAAGAAATGGAACCCAAAGGGGACTTCTGATTTAATTTTCCCTTAATTAAATTGGAAGATAAATTGTAATTTTATCTCATGAAAACTTGTATTGGTTAAATAAGTCAGAATGACTGAGTTAGCTTAGGAAATTCGAGTTGAGGGTCAGAGAGGAGACATGTAGAGTTCTCCCATTATTTAAGGGGGTCCAATTACAGTTATTTGTGAGTTGTAATTAGTTAACTCAATTAATTGAGTTAAAATCAGTTTAACTAGTTCTAACTGAGTGATGAGCTAGTGAGAGGTCCAGTGAATTAAATTTGATTTAATTCACAAGTAGTGATTAGTCAGTTAACTGATAATTCACTATAAATATTTGTTGCATATTAATTCTAAGGAAGGCCCAGTTGAGACTACGGTTAAAGGGATGATAACTATCAGTTGTATAATTAGAAAATTGTGCAGGTTAGTTATAGAGTCATGTGGATTCCAAGGATGAATTGTGTAATCAATTCAAGGTAATTTCCTATTTAATACAGCGACAATTCCTCCAAGAATGCATGAGCAAGGTTGGATGAGCAGAGGCTCAGAATTGGTTAAGTAATTGACTGATTTTTCGTAGATCAGAGTGAGATAGTTGGCATAGTGTAGGAGTTTCTCTAAGAGATAAAATATTGTATTGTTTCATAGTATTGACTTTATACAATATACATATAGCGGGGTTTTATGTAGTGTGCTTTCCCCATATACATCTTGTGTTGTGCGAGATTTTCTTTTTCCCTTGTTTTGTGATTGTGTAATCGTTTTTTTTTTCCGCAAATTGTAGAAGGATTTAATATCTTGTTTTAGTACATTACAAGCTCATTTTGAATCCCCATGTTAATTTTTCTACACAAAAAGAAACAAAAGTAAAGAAACAAAATTGCATAAAATTTTTGCTTCTTTCTTCTATACCACTATTTCCTTTGCAACATGTGCAATTTCCAGTTTTAGTTCACATAATGCAATAACTATATATAAAATCCGTAACTAAAAAAATATCAAACATATGAACAAGTTTTAAATATACGTAAATCTTCAACGCATGATATGAACCCCGATTGTAATTGTTCTCAGTTGAACTAATCAAACCATTTAAGAGTGAATATTTCCATAGTTATTCATGTTGTCTAAAGATGTTTACCGACCCACCCAAAACTTACGACAAGGTAAACTCTACCTACTTTATTTCCAAAATATTTAAACAATATTCAAACAAATTTTGCATAGTCCTCAATTTAATGTTTTACTTGGGCCAAAAACACAAGTTTTTGAGATGTTGATGTTATATTTTTGTATTATAATGAAATTATTAATTTTATATTAAGTATTTAGTTAGTTTATAAAATTACTAAAATTTAATGTTGTAATGTTTATTATTATTATTATTATTATTATTTAATATGTAATTCATTTAGTTATAGTTTGTTATGAGTTTTGGAACGTTTTCTATAGTATTTTCCAGTCTAATTTGCAGAGAATCTAGAAATGATATGTTGGAATCACAAGTTTGAGTTGTGAAATCTTCACAATCCTAATGCCCAGGGGATTTTCAAGAAGTTGAATCCATAAATGCAAATTAAAAATGGATTTTAAAAAATAAAGATCAATATTTTGCCACAAAAAACTCCAAAACATATAATGTTTAGGCAATTCCATTTATTTGTTTAGTTATATTATTTAAATTATAATTATATTTATTGTTAAATCACCCTACATCGATTGATCTACCAAGGGTTGAGAGGGATCAAATCTCTTTTCTCTCTAAAAGAGGTTTGCAGCTCAAGAGATTTGATCCCTCTCAGGCCTTGGTAGATCCAAAGTTAAAATAGATCTAGGCTACTTTAATTATTAATAATCATTATAAATATAAATATAATTATTTATTTTATGTTATTTTTATTTTATTTTTGACTTAATCAAAATACAAAATAAGAAATTATAACATCTCTACCATACTGGGCTATGTTTTTTAATTTAATTTTTAAATTTTATTGACTTTTATTTTCATTTTATTTTTACCAAATCAAAATGTTTAACGTTATGTTTTTTACTTTATTTTCTTAATTTTGACCAAGTCAAAATGTTTAACAAGGCATTACAAAATCTCTAACATACTAGGCTAGAACCTCTATGTTATCACTAGGCTAGAAAGGTTGGGCTGTGTCAACCTCCAGCCAAGCATAACTATTTCTAAACAAATTTTAACTGGAAGTTATCCCTACTAGTCAAAGAGGGATATCTCAAGGAAAATAGTAAAATGTTCTAAATAAAATTTAATTTGCAGATGGCTAACTCTATTTCCACTTCATGTGATTTAATTTGCAAATGGCTAACTCTGTTGCCACCAATGGGGATGGAGTCAATTAAGGAAAATCAATTACAAACAACATTGCTTTCATGGAAGCTGAGGCAATTTTGGCTTTAAAATGGTGTGAAATAAACATTTACAGTAAAACATAGCAAATGAAGGAAGTTGGAGCATCTCACATGAATTCCAGGTAATCAAATTGCTATGAAATTGATAATATCATACAAAACATGGAGATATAGCATATGATCCAAAACAAAATCTCAGGTGAGAAAGGCATTCTGCTGCAAATGTATATTAACTTGAAGAAAAAGTTTACAAAGGTGGTCCTCTCACATTCCATCAACCCCTTCAAAGTGAAAAAGTTACACATATATAGAGAAAAGTCTTCATAACAAAAATATGTAACCTGGGCTAGATCGATGCATAGGTAAGAGACCTAATTCTAATTGAGTTACAAAGCATGGAGCCTTTGCAGGTATATTTTCTATTTTAACAGAATTTGAATACAAATAGGAGTCTCCTATCATTTATGAACTCAACAAATTTTGTTGGTGACCCTCATCGAATGCAACCAACTGTTGAAATGTGCTAAAATGTTTTGTTGGAATGTTGAGCCTTTTCCACGTGGATGCTGACCTGGTTGATCCACTGCCATGTCTTCCTGAAAAATAGGAGTCCATGGGATAATGATGTGGACACTTTTATGACTTTTAGCTCATCTAATGCCTTGTTGTTTGATTGCCCAGAAACTAATCAAAACTTTTATAACACAGAAAAAACGGAGTTAGGCAGTTTTGTAGTAAACTTTGGTAGCAAATGCAAAAAACAACTTTCTGCTACCAATCTGACCTTTCTCACAGTTATGGCGTCTTCATTGATGTTTTTTAGTTAAACACATTCCTTTATCACTCCCTTAGCTGAAGTGTAAACTTGTATTTTCCTCCATGAAAACCTACAACAATTCCATAGCAAATATTCTTCTTCACTATGGGGAGTTGCTACGAAACTGTCAATTTTCTGAGTTTTTGTTTTTTCTTGGTTTCTTACGCCTCCTTATCACTCCTAATAGATTTCCACGACTGTATACTATTAAAACTACTGGTTAAACATATCATAGGCAAACATTAAGGGTTTTACCATGTTCAAGGAGTGCCATCTATTTCAGCAATAATCTTGAGATTTCTCTTTGCAAGTTCCACTTTGATCGTTTCAATTTGAGTTTCTAATGCTTTGAATTGTCCTTGCAACTATTTCCTCTCTACTTGCAACCAGTTGTTCCTTCTGTACATGTGTTTCATCATTCTATGCAAAGGAAAAGTCCTCTTCACCATTTTTCTAGCTTCTTCTCCAATGTTTTCATAGAAATCAAGCTTCTTTGATATATCTTCGTCTAATTCCTTAAAACAATATTTTAGATTCTATCACATCCTGCCTAGCTTCCCTTAATTGTTCTTGTAAAACCTCTATTTTAAATTTTTCTTGTACATGGTCTTTTCCTTTCCTCCTCTTTGTTGGCTCTATTTTTGTTGAAGGCACCTCAAGCATCTTTGCAGCTGGTTGTTGTGATCTTGTGACAGGCTTCCTAGGTTTGAAAACAAAACCTAGTTCCTCTTCTGTAAAATGTAATTTCTTGGCTCTCTTTCTCTTCTTTTTAGTTTCTTCTTCTGTGATCTCTACAGGTTGCACAATTGGAATTTCTTCAATCCCAATAGGTTCTATGATATCAGATAGTTTTCCCTTCCCTTTCCTTTGACTTCTAGTCACCCTCCTCTTGGTGCTTGTAGAAGTCTTCACTATTGCCACAGGTTATGCTACATGTTCAGCTACAAGCTCCGCTTCAAGTTTCTTTTCTTCCCTAGGTGTTATTGATTGGGACTTTGGAGTTTTCCTAGCAGTGGCAGTATCTAACTCATTGCCACTTAAAATAAAAAGGTGAGCCAATATCTGTTCAACCTATTTAAATCTTCAACAACCAGCAATTTAATAAGACCATGATGGAAAAAAAAGATATTACTGGCATTAGGCTTAGCTTGGACCTTGTCATCCATCTTTCCCAAAATTCTAAACAGATAAACAGTAATGTCTAGGGGTTGTTTGCGTGTGAAATGAAGTAGAAATTTGAAATGGTATTGGTAGACCATGTTGAACTTGCCTTCACATGTGAAGTACTTTTGAATGACCATTAGGAGTTTAGAAAAATGTTCTTTGAGGCAAGTTCTGGATATGCATGTAGTCATATCAATCCCTTTGTGCTCTTCCTTAAGAAACTCATCACAATTCTGCAACTAAAACTTCTACACTTTAAACCACATTTCTCCATACCTAGGGATTTCTATAGCACAAGCAATGGTGTCAGGGGGCACTGCAAAGTTCAACATGCCCACCTTAGCTTTTGTCCCCGTGAAATTAATGGCAAAGTGTTTGGCAATTTTCCCATGGTAACCCTGCAGCTTCTGACAGAAACGAAGGCACCCCATGCTGGAAAATGCTTGAGTGAAAGCAAGGTCCTCCTCCAATAACTTCATATTCATTGGTTCATATCTTACAACTGAACCTCCTTTATACTGTTTTTTCTGAGCTACCATGGCTTCAACACGTTGAGAGCTGCTTGCCACCTGCAAATGCCCCTAAAGACAACTAAACCTTCTTTGACAACATTGGAATATTCCCTAAAGGCAACAAGACCATCTACTATGACATCAAACCGAAATTATGATAGAAAAACCAGTTTTGAATGACAACAAGACTGAGCTTATGACATCAAAACCATTCTAAAATTGAAAGAAAAATGATGTAGGAATGAAGTTATACGGTTTGAGAGTTTTGGGAATAATGGATAAAGGGAAAAGCACGTATTCATGATCCACCATGACTCTAACCACAACCCTTTCTAAAAAAAATTGTATTGTTACCATACCGTTACCACAACTATAGACTTTTGTAGTGGGACAAGTGTTTGAAGAGACAGATCCGCTATGAAAGTGTCAGGAACTTCCGTAGCAAACCCTTGGTTTTCTAACTGGAGTTGCTACAGATTCCTACAAAAATGTTAAATTGTCAATCATGACCCAATACACCCAATACCCATGGAAGATTTGATTTTCATGTTTATGGTTAGCCCTACTTAAATTGACAATGACCCTACAAACTGACTATATGTCGAAAATGACCTTTGTACATGAACTTTTTTTTGAGAAAATTCAAAACCCTAACTAATTTAACCAATTGACTCAAGGACTAATCCTAAGTGTTATCTTGGATAACACTCTATATCATACTAGGTTGGAATGCCTCTCCCCACAATAAGGTGGCTAGGCGAACCAATGAGATATTAAATGCATATGTTCATTACACAACTATAACCAGTCTAGATCCATCTTAACTCCGAATCTACCAAGCTCTCAGAAGGACACTTAGATTTGCATCTCAAGAGATTTGATCTCTCTCCGCCCTTGGTAGATCCAAAGTTAAAATGAATCTAAGTTGGTTTAATTTCCTCCTTTAAATAGAATATATTCCATATAAATACAATAGGTTTTCATAAAAAGAGCAAAAACCATTTTTTTAATTTAAAGTTATTTTTATTTTAATACAGAATTATTTTTAACTAAGTTGACGAGCACTGCTAGGCACAACCAAGGTAGCTATCCAATTTAAAATCCATGTGATATAAAAATATGTTCCCTTTACATTTTCATTTCTTCTTCTCAACAACATGATTGCACTCTACCAAAACGCCCATAATAACGTAAAGAAGGCTAAAATACATTAAACATATTTGTACTTGATTCATAAGTCATTGTGGATATTTAAATATTTCAATTGTTGGCTCATTAGAGATTTTAAACACAAACCATTATAACGAGGATATGTTAAACTGTGTTAAGATGGATCTGGAGTACTGTGATGCGACACGCTGCTTGGAGATCACTGTAAAATATTCATAGCCAAAAAACCAACCAAATTAAGAAATGCTTTTAATGGATTATCACAACTCTATTATGATATGTTATTTATGTTTTAGCCGATAAACAATCTCATGTCAAGAATTTATATCTCATAAAGAGAATACTCATATTTAATGAATTGAAATAACTTCTGGCCACGACGGGCAAATAGACTACCAGATTTTGTGATCTCAACATTAAGTAGCCTGTTAAGTCAACATTAAGTAGCCTGTTAACAAAATTACTGAGGGACTACTTGTTTCATAAAATTAAAAAAATACAGTTCAGTAGGACTTAGCCTGCTTGGACACCACGTTTTGGACGGAATCTTTTAGTTCACGTAAAAAGAAAACTGTGGTGTAGCAACCCTTTGTGCACTGTGCCAATTCAATATACTGTTGTATCTGCTCGAACAAATGACTATTGAAAAGTAGGTATAGAAACATAAAATGCTTGGCTGCTAATTCTACCAAAAATATGTTAGAATGTGTAATTCCTACTTGTCCAGTTGTGACTCTCTATGAATAGAGTCTGTTCATATTTAATAGGAGTTAGCTAAAACTAGTTTCCTTGTTTGGTGTGAGGTTGAGATATTCCCTCAACCAACTTATTGTACGTCTAAGATAGATCTCCTATCTTGAGACTAATTCATGTATAAATATGTGTAATCTATTTAATGAATAATATAGATATAGTTTTGCATATTAGATATTTATTTTGGTATCGGAGCAAGTTTGTGCCTGGCCTTAGCCCCTCCTGGGCCGAGGAATATTGGCAGTTTGGATCCGTTTGCTGTAAGTAGTGTGATCCGTTTGTTGCCAGCGCGAGGGACCCGTGCCATCTCTGCCAGCAAAGACAGAGGTGAAATTCAGTGCGTTGAATTCAATTCTGCCGGATTGAAATTGCTTACACCGAGTTGGATTTCGGATTGAGTTGAATTAATGTAAGTTTTCAAAGCACATTTGGTGCGTTTCCAAAGTTTTTAAAGGTTGCATTCAGTTTTCAAGAGTTGAGCTGGAGCCCAGGTGCAGATTCGATCTGCCACGATCCCGTTTTCAAGATTTCGACCTCACCGCTGCATCTCCATTGGCAATTCGTTTGTATTAATTTGGCAGCGGATTTAGTTTGTGCGTGGGATTGTTAGCGGATTTTTTTTGTGCGTAATCTCTGCGAGCACGTGGAGTGTGCCCAGGTTCGTACGTAGCACCGTCTTCCGATATCTTTCAGTGTTGATGCATCTGCCGAATAGAAGCGTTGGTTGTGGAGTCGAGTTCCTGCCAGCGTGAAGCACGTTTTCCTGCCAGTGCGTGAAGCTTTAGAAGTTTGCTGAGCTCTTTTTATATATATATGCTGAGCTGAAGTTTGCTGGTCGAAGTTTTTCAAACATTGCTGGCCTAAGTTCTTTATTAAAACAGTGCGTGGAATTTTTTTTTAAGTTTGCCAGCGTGAGTGGTTATTCAATCAAGCCAGCGCTTGAAGTATTCACATTTTATTCTGGTTGTGGTTTACGCTCTGCCTAAGCGTAAACGGTGAATGTTGTTGAACAATCATAAAGGTGCGCGGAGTACTGAACCGTCGTCCCATTCTATTGCAGAATATATTTAGTTTGTTTTGTCGATTGGTTTTGAGCGAAAGAGTGAGCGCGGATTGAATCGATGGCAATGGCGAAGTATATCGTGTTGGTGTGTCTGCTAGGATTTCTTGCCCTCGGGGCCTGCGGAGATGCGGGACTCGAACCCCAGGAGCCCCAAATCGAGATATCTCCAGTTTCCGATCTAGTAAAGGAGCTGGAGGATCTCAAGTCAAAGGCTTCCTCACTAGAGTCGATGATTGAGGAGAAAAAAATCTGCCTTACGGGAAAAGGAGTCACTCGTTGCTGAAAGAGAGAAATTATTAGAAGAGAAGTCCAAAGCTGTGACAATATTGCAGAAAGAAATTATGATGTTAAAAGCTCAAGCTGAAGCTAAGATTAAGGCAGAGCAGCTAATGGAGGTCCATGGTGCTTGGCTGCCAAAAACCGGGCAGCTATGAACCCCGATAGGACAGTTTTTGATGTGAAACGATTGATTGGAAGGATGTTTGAGAACAAGGAGATCCAAAGAGACGGCATGTTTCATTTTTTTTTAATCTGGAATTTGAGAATGCGCCCCCATGTTGCATTGAAGGTTGTGCGTTGTTTTTCTCATTGGCATTTCTATATTACAAGTTGGTAAGTATTTTTTGGATTATTCATAAACAAAATTATTGAGTTTAGCCAACTCAATGGGTGGTGATGTTGTTAGAATTGGCTACTCTAGCAAATCACACTTGTATGACTATGAAAATCCAATATAAATTACTAAGATGGAGATCAATCTAGTTTGTGTGAATTTTTTATGAGTTTTCTGGAATAGACAAAATAGCATGTTGTATAATGAGTCACTCAGTTGCATGGTAAGCAAGTCTAGGATGGGTTTGTAGTGGTCATTTTATGTACCTGGTAATTCCAAGATATGGAGTATGTAAGCCTTATAAAGGCATGTGTATCCCTGTAAAAGTTCGTGGTCATCTCAAAATCACTTTGTAACTACAGGTTAATGGTCAGCCAAAAACCATTTTGCAGTGTCACTTTGTGGTCAGCGAAAAACCACTGAAGGAAAAGCATGGTTACGGGTCATCCGATAAAACCCCGATGAAAGAAGAGCATGGTTACGGGTCATCCGATAAAACCCCGATGAAGGAAGAGCATGGTTACGGGTCATCCGATAAAACCCACATTGGAGGGGGATCTGTAGATACAGGTACATGTATGCAGTGATAATGGTTGACAGAACCATGTATACGAAGGACATCCTATGAGACTAGCGGTTGCAGCGGTTGGTACCCATGCATTCCGGTGGATGGTTGCTCCTTTATATGGACGTCGACATATTCTTTGTTATGTATGATCACAACTAGATTTTGCGAAGTGATATCCAGACAAGTAGTCATTAAGGGGGTGTGTTAGAATGTATAATTCCTACTTGTCCAGTCGTGACTCTCTATGTATAGAGTCTGTTCATATTTAATAGGAGTTAGCTAAAACTAGTTTCCTTGTTTGGTGTGAGGTTGAGATATTCCCTCAACCAACTTATTGTACGTCTAAGATAGATCTCCTATCTTGAGACTAATTCATGTATAAATATGTGTAATCTATTTAATGAATAATATAGATATAGTTTTGCATATTAGATATTTATTTAAATACCTGAAAGCAAAGCAGAAACCAGGAAAGAACATACCCTGCAGCAGGAAGTGAGCGGACATGTTTTTTAGAATTGCAACAATCTCTTTGTATACTTAACCTTTTGAAAAATGTCATTAAACGCATGTAGTGGTGCTGCCAAATTATCTATTACAGTCTCTATGCCGCATTCTCATATATGTTAACAACAAATGGGATTGCTAATAATCGATTTGTTTTTTTTCAGCAAGGAAAAAAACGTTTTTATTACAGGAAGTTAGAGAAATACATTGTTACTTGGATCAGTTTTACTCAATACATTTTAATACTCTACAGGACTCTCCGTGTGTTAAGCAGAGAATATGTATCCTCAGTGCGTGTTATCCCCTGTGAAGAGAGTGTAACAATAAATACCTGGCATGTTAATTATACCCAAGAAGTTAATGAAATTGGAAGGGACGTGTTTACTTCTTCGTCCTCTATCTCTAAAAGCAAAGTATACGATATGTTTGTGGAGGAGTCTCGGTTTTCTTTTAGCCAGCTGTGGGTTTGTTATGGCAGACACGTTTTCCCTCTAATCCATTATGTTCGATAATGCATAGAGTTTTTCATTGAAGGGTTGAGATATATACCTCAATACGAAACACCTCACACCACATTTATGTCTAGACAATGGGCTATATAGCTCAAAGCCCGAATCAAGTAGACATTTATGCAGGAACAATTGATAAAATATTAGGTTGGGGACTCTTCAGCATCTATCTTTTGATAGTTGATCTGTAATCTTGTTTTGTCTCCTGTAAATGTGGGCAATGTAGATGGAACTGAATTCTTTGATCAGTGTTTTAGTGTTGGTTTTCCAGTTGTCAAGAGATAGAGAGTGCAGTGAGCCATGCCCATTAGCTCAATCAGTGTTAGCTTTGGAATCTCCAAATATCTCGATCTCCTGATGTTTGAGATATTTAGCACAATGAATAACTCCCCATAAGGCAAGAAGCTCGTTTCTTGTGTCGGTTCCAGTCCTACCATGCCAGTGGAAAAGATAATTATGTGCAACATTTATATAAATAGCCATTCCACATCCGCATAGATTGAATGAAGAAGACCCATCAAAGAAACCTACAAAGAATGTTTCACAAATGTTGCAAGGAGGAGGGATGTGCAGAAGAGTTGGAGTTGAAGGTGCACAACACTCATGGTGAAAGTTTATAATCTTGCAGTAGGTACGCTAGATGTTGGGTTGCTCATTCTCAAATATAAGAGTGTTCCTAGTATGTAAAATGCCCCATATGATGAAGAAAACCAATGCTCGGTGGATGTGAGAGTTTTTGGTCCAGCTGTGTAACCAAGAGACAATGTAGAAGCGATCCCAGGATGATGGCTCCTCAATCGCGTGTAGTATCTCTGTCCAAACTACTGTGGCAAAGGGAGAGCGGATGAAAAGGTGGTTAATGTCCTAGCCATGTGTATTGTAGAGACAACATCATCCCGGACCTCGGAAGCCCCTCTTGACCAGGTTCTCCCAAGTGAGGATGTGATTGTGAACCACCAGCCAAGAAAAACATTTCAACTTGAGGGGGAAATTCCATTTCCAAGTCCTAGCCATCCAGGGGTGCAACAGATTCAGGAAAGGAGGCTGAGTAATGAGGCATTAAGCCTCTTTGACAACTACTGTGTCTAATTGTGTTGCACCAACCCATACAAGGCAACATTCGACATTCGAAAGGATAATCCTAGAGAGCTTTAAATTATTGATATAATTTGTCCATCCCTGAGTTAGTTGGGCCGACAGATAGATCACAGTCGCATCTTTCCAGTGTGTGTAGAGAGGAGTAGACTGCTCTGCAACAACGATGTCTCAGATCACATGGAAGTGATTGAGATGAAGAGTAGTAATTAGGGTTGGGGATAAGAGGTGAGAACCCATCATACTAACCATGGCATCCAATCTGATCTTAGGGGAAGATCCGTAGCCAACATACCAGCGAAGGTATCCAAAGTACCAATGCTTGGAAGAAAGAAGGCTACGCCATGAACAAGAGATTTGGGAGGGAAGAAAAGCGCTATTTCGAAGCCAGGAGTTGAAGCTCAGGTGTTGTAAATATTTTTTAGTGATGACACATTCCCAAAGGCCCTTATGACGAACTTCCCTATAATTTTTTTTTAATAGCAGTGATGAGTTGAAGGTGTCAGTGTCTTTTAGATTCCATCCACCCAGTTTGACAGGGAGAGAGATAAATTCCATTTTAGCTCGGTGAAAATTTCAAGAGGAATATGGGCCAACCAATAGGAATTGTCTCTCTTTCTCTCTCTCATTGTCTTGTTCCCTCTCTCCTTTCTCTTTCTCCCTCTCCTCTCTCCCTCACTCTCTCCCCATTTCTCCCTTGTCACTCCCCCTCTCTCTCCACCTATATCTATCTATGTCTTTGTTCTTTCCTCCCTCTCTCTCCCCCTCCAACTCCATTTCTATCTCTCTCCCTCTCTCCTTCTCTCTCTGCCCTCCTCTCTCTCTCCCACCTCCCTCTCTCCATCTCCCCCCATCACTCTCTCTCTCTTCCCTCCAACCTAGATGCATCTTAAGGATGTTGGATAGGTAGAGGATTCAATCACAGAAATAACACAAGTATTTCACACACAAAACAATGAGCTGCTGCTCTTCAATTAATCTCTAAATCAGAATCTCACTCAATGAATACAATGAACCGGTGAAGGGTATTTAACCTAAATTGACATGCACACATTCTCACGTCACTGAAATTGATCAACTCACTTAACTCACTCTCTAACTCACTCACCAAATCTATCTATAACTCAACTCAACTAATTGACTTCACTGTTTGTCTAACTTTGCATGCGGGAAGTAATTATATATTTTAACACTCCTTAATTACGACCGCTAAACTAAAACATAACTCATGACAACTCAAACATGCCTGTTGGTCTATGTCTCAACTAGGCTTACAACACTCAAGTTTCTTTTGTGAAACTCAAACAAATCTACTACTAATGGCTTTGTAAATATATCAGCCAATTGATCACTCATTCTACAAGGCTTCAAGTGAACTTCTCCATTGCTCACAAGTTCTTGAATAAAGTGATATCTAGTATGAATATGTTTGCTCTTTTGATGAAACATACTATTCTTGGATAGTGCAATCGCTGATGTGTTGTCATAGTATATCATTGTTGATCCTTGTTGTTTCTGCTTGAGCCCATCCAATACTCTTCTTAACCATACTGCTTGACATGATGCTGAAGTTGCTGCTACATATTCTGCTTCTACTGATGATAGTGTCACAATAGGTTGCTTCTTAGATGCCCATGCTATCACTCCTGAACTGAGATGAAAAAAATAATCGGATGTGCTCTTCCGATCATCCAAACTTCTTGCAAAATCACTATCTATATATCTAATCAATTCTTTCTTTTATGTACTTGAATACATTATGCCATAATCTCTCGTTCCTACTATGTATCTCAGAATTCTTTTTCCAACACTCCAATGTGTGTCTTTTGGAGTCTCCATAAATATGGAAATCAAACTTACTCCCTGCATAATATCTGGTCTTGTAGCTGTGAGATACATGAGGCTGATAACCAATCTTTTGAATAGAGTTGGATTGAAATATGCCCCTTCATCATCCTTACTTAACTTTGTACCTGTTGCAACTGGTGTAGGTATGTGTTTGAAATTATCCATCCTGAATATTTTCAACAAGTCTCTGGCATAATTATTTTGACAAATAAATATTCCTTTTTTCAGATTGCTCAACTTCTATGAAAAGAAAATATTTCATGAGACCAAGATCTATCATCTCAAATTATTTCATCATGGCTGCTTTAAATTCATCTAACTCAAGATCACCTGTAAAAATCATATCATCAACATATAAGCAAACAATCAAAATATGTCCATGCTCATTTACCTTTGTGTATAAGGTAGGCTCAATGCTACTTCTGCAAAATCCATTCTTGATCATGTAGCTGTCAATTTTGTTATACCATGCTCTAGGTGCTTGCTTAAGTCCATATAGCGCTTTCTTCAATTTGTAAACTTTATCTTCTTTGCCTTCAACTTCATATTCTGGAGGTTGCTGCACATAAATTTCTTCTTTTGAATTCCATTCAAGAAGGCTAATTTGACATCCATCTGGTATACTTTCCACTTGTTCTGAGTTGATGTCACTAGAACTGCTCTTATAGTCTCCAATCTGGCTACCAAAGAATTTTTTTCCCCAAAGTCTATTCCCGATTGTTGCAAGAATCCTTTTGCTACAAGTCTTGGTTTAAATCTATCAATCTCACCTTTCTCATTCACCTTTTTCTTGTACACCCACTTCACACCAATGAGATTTTTATCGTTTGGTAAATCAACCAAATCCCATGTATCATTCTTTTCAATTGAATTCATCTCTTCATCCATGGCTTGCACCCAATTTTCGTCTCTGATTTCTTCTTCAAACGAAGAAGGTTGGAATGCCAACAATGCAAAATTTGAACTAACATCCAAATCATCATAAATATCTTTGAGAATTCTCATATTTTTCTTACCATTGCTTGATTCATTACCTGATTCTCTTCTTGGAAAATTCTGGTTTGTTGATCTGCTTGAAGATCCATGCTGCTCTGAAAATCTTGGAGTCCTTGCTGGTATGACTCTGTTTGGTGTCTGCTGATTCTTGCTGCTCCTCTTCTTCTACATCCTCCTCCTCCATCAATGGTGTTTGTGCATCGGTTAGTGTGTCTACAGTCCCATTCCATGACTCTGTTCTTTGAACACAACATATCTGCTAATGATTGTCTTCTTAGTGATAGGGTTATACAATTTGTAAGCTTTTGACTGCTCACTATAACCAATAAATATACATTTTTCACTTTGATCATCTAATTTGCCTCTAATTTTCTTAGGCAAATGTGCATAGGCTACACATCCAAAAACTCTGAAATGAGATACACTGCATGACATACCTAACCATGCTTCTTCTGGAAATATGTTCATCACACTCTTTGTAGGAGATATGTTTATCACATAAACAACACATGCAATTGCTTCTGCCCAGTACTCATTAGACAAGTGTCTTGCTTTCAACATGCTCCTTGTTATGTTCATTATGGTTTGGTTCTTTCTCTCTGCTACACCATTCTGCTGCGGTGTGTATCTGGTTGTGAACTATCTTATGATTCCATGTTGTTTGTAGTACTCATGGAATGCCTTTGAATCTTATTCTCCACCACACTCTAATCTCAATATCTTGATTTGTCGACCATTTTGATTCTCCACTAAGGCTTTGAACTCTTTGAACTTTACAAAAGTTTCAAAATTTTGCTTCAAAAAGTAAGCCCAAGTCTTCTTGCTATATTCATCAATAAAATTGACGAAGTAACAACTTCCACCAATTGACTGTGTCCTCATAGGTCCACATAGGTCGGTATGCACCAACTCAAGTGGTTTCTTTTCTTTGTAAGAAACTCCTTTCGGAAAGCTTTCATGGTGTTGCTTTGCCAAGATGCAACACTCACAAGTGCTTGCAGGTTCTTTGATGGGAGGTAAACCTCTGACCATCTGTTTCTGCTGCAATAATCTTAAAATGGAAAAATGCAAGTGTCCAAACCGAAAGTGCCATAACCAGTCATCATTAAAACATGCAGTTATAAAAGAACTAACTTGAACATTGTAGTTCATAATTAGGGGAAAGAGTCTGTTCCTCGTCATCTACACCTTTGCTATCAACTGCTTACTTGGGGATTTGTCATAAATAACACACTATTTCCCCTGAAAGATAACATTGTATCCTCTCTGCGTCAATTGACCAAAACTTATCAAATTGTGTTTGAGTCTAGGGACATAATATACCTCTGATATGGTCTTTGGCTCCCCCTGCTTGGTCACAATGTTGACCACTCCTTTTCCATCTACATCCACAGTCTTGTTAGTCCCCAACTTTACCTCTGTCTTCACAGAGGCATCCAAATTTGCAACCAAATTCTTGGTGCCTATCATGTGGTTACTGCAACCACTGTCTAATAGCCAGACCTTATCAGATGGTTCATGCATGGTGTTGCATGCTAGAAACATGGAGTCAGTATTCTCTGTACTAACATTATCTCTCTGATTTCCTTGATAAGATATCTTCTTCCTACAATCACGAGCATAATGACAAAATATATTGCAATAATAACACTTCACCTATGATTTGTCAAACCTTTGATTGTTGTGAAAACTTTTGTTGTTACTGCTTCCACTTTGATGCTCATGCTCTTCTCGGCCATCTCTCTGACCACCATAGTTGTTTCCTCGTCCTCTGCCTCTCGATCGACCTCTACCTCGACCTATTGAAATATAAACTTGAATTTTGAAGGCATTTTCTAAAGTGGAATCCTTATTTCTATCTATCCTCGCCTCATGCGATAGAATAGATCCCATCAACTCATCAACTGTCAATTTTTCCAAATCCTTTGCTTCTTCTATGGCTACTACCACATCATCAAACTTGGTAGATAGTGATCGAAGAACCTTCTCGATCACTGTTCGATATTTAATATCTTCACCATAGATTTTTAACTGATTGATGACAGACATGACCCTATTCATGAAGGAATCAATGTCCTCTGTCTCTTTCATCTGAAAAATTTCGAAATCTCTCATAGTATTCTGCAATTTAACAATATTAACTTTGGCCATACCTTGATAGCTTGTCGCCAAATTTTTCCATGCTTCCTTTGCTGAAGAAGTTATCATTATCTTCTGGAACATTGCTCGGTCCACTCCCTGCTAGATTAGAAGCAATGCTTGTGCATTCTTCTGCTTGTCTTTCTTCCATTGTTCCCTCTCTGCATTACTGAGGGGTCATTCTTCTGCATCATCTTGAGGTTCTGCAAACCCAAACTTGACATGATCCTAGACATCATGTGCTTTTATCATGGTCTCTATCTTAATGGCCCATACATCATAATCCTTCCCTGTGAAAGAAGGAATGTGTGGTTGGAAGCTGCTTGTAGCCATCTTTCTTCAAATACAAATTCACTTGTGAATATGGGAATGGTATTTAACCGTTACGAAGTCGTAAAAGCTTTGATAGGGCTTTAACGAATTACTCCGTTCAATGAATAACGCATCCAAACTACAATAACGCAGCGTGCTAACGCACCGCTCGATACTATGGTCCGCATTAGTGCCTTAATGCATCGGAAAAAACAAAAGCTCGCGTGCTTCAAAAATGGTGTAAGTTTTTCACTTTTAACGTGCTTCTTTGCTGAGGGAACCATAGTTATAATGCTCTGTCTATGACTAACAACTGCGTTATAGCGTAAATATGCGGGAAAAAAATTCTTCTTCTCACACAAGGATAATTGCTAATCCGTCTTTCTCCCGTTCTCTGTAACCTCGCTCTGATACCAATTTGTTGGATAGGCAGAGGATTCAATCACAGAAATAACACAAGTATTTCACATACAAAACAATGAGCTGCGACTCTTCAATTAATCTCTAAATCACAATCTCACTCAATGAATACAATGAACCCAGTGAAGGGTATTTAACCTAAATTGACATGCACACATTCTCACATAACTGAAGTTGATCAACTCACTTAACTCACTCTCTAATTCACTCACCAAATCTATCTATAACTCAACTCAACTAATTCACTTAACTGTTTGTCTAACTCTGCATGCAGGAAGTAATTATATATTTTAACAAAGGATTCATCGATGCAAATTGGGTAGGGAGTCCATCAGATAGAAAGAGCACATTAGGAGGCATCTTCAGCATAAGATCAACAATAATTTCTTGGTACAACAAAAAATAGAGAGGCTTGATAGATCCGTAGTTAAGATGGATCTAGGTTGGTTTTTTATACATTTAGAAATAGTTTCTTGAAATCACTTTGTTTCAGAGCTGGGCAAGGTCTTTCGCCCAAGGCAGAAAAAAAATAAAAAATAAAAAAAATATATAAAAAATAAAAATAAAAAAAATAAAAATGCAGGAGCAAAGGAAATCAAACCTAAAAAACTATGATAGTTAGTAACCTAAAAATCTATGGTAGTTAAATCTTTTCCCACAAATATTATTTTCCACTCCTCACAGCTCCATAAATCATTTCTCACAAATATATTTCACTCTTGGCACTATGAGAGAGATGCTTCCTCACAAATACAATTAGACACTTTTTTGTGTTAAATTTATATATTTAGGGAAATAAGTGATTTTTACAATTAGAACAATGTTACCGATGAAATAGGTAACCGCATGAGACAAAAGACCCTGATTTTGTGGTGAGAATTCCATTTTTTCAAGGCCATTACCTCCCAAATTTTATGGTTTAGTGTATGAAGGTTTGTTTTAAATAAATAGATTTTATGCCATTTAAAATGTATGATGCATGTTTTTTTTTTAGATGGTGATTTTTCATGCTAATTTTGAAACGTATCGATGCAGCATCAACTTTTTTTTTTTTAGAGTAGTGATTTTCATGCTAATTTTGAAACGTATTAATGCAACATCAACCTTTTTTTTAGAGTGGTGATTTTCATGCTAATTTTGAAACGTATTGATGCTGCATCAACCTTTTTTTTAAGAGTGGTGATTTTCATGTTGGTAATAAAACACAAAACTTAGATAAAAAAAATATATAAAAACAATAAAAAACCCAATAAAAATGTAAAAAAAACAAAAATAGCTAATAAAAATAAAAAATTTAAACAAAAATAAATTAAAAAAAACAAAAATATTTGAAAATTATATCAAAGGAAATGACAAAATTTGAAGAAAAAAACACATAATTTTAAGAAAAAAAACAAAAATTGACCAAAAAATTAAAAAAAAAAAAATCAAAAACATTTTTTTCTAACTTATTAAAAAAAACAATATATTAAAATATATATATATATATTTAAAAAAAAAAAAATTAAAAATTAAAATTACAAAATTAAAATTTAGAAAAAAAAATTTAAAAAAAAAAGAAATTAAATTTAAAAATTTAAATTAAAAAAATAATAATAATAAGGAAAAAAATACAAATTTTAAAATTTACAAAAAAAACAAATTAAAAAAAAAACCAATTAAAATTGAAAAAGATAAAGAAAAAAAAAAATTAAAAAAAAAAAAAAAAAACCTATCATTAAAAAACAAGAAAAATGAAAAAAAACTAGTGCAAATAATTAAAAGACAAATATACATAAATTTAGTGTTTTTTTTTTTTTTTTTTAATGAAACCATTTATAGATTTTTAAAATGAAAAACTAAATAAACGAAAAAATTAAGAAAAACAATTAAATTAAATTAAAATTTAAAAATTTTAATAAATAATTTTTAAATTTTAAATTTAAAAAAATAATTATTCTATAATATTAAATATAAAATAAATTAAACAAATTGAATTAAAATAAAAAAATTGAATTAAAAAAATAATTTTAGATATTTTGAAATTCAAATTTAAAAAAAAAAAATCAAATTAAAATAAAAATATTAAAAATTAAAAATAAAAATAAAAATAAAAATAAAATCAAATAAAAAATAGTTGTATATATATATATATTACAATTTTTTTTTTTAAAAGGAATTTTATTTTAAATAAAAATATTAAATTAAAAAAAAAAATTAATTTTTTGAAAAAAAAATTATTTTTTGAAATTTAAAAAATAAAAGAATAAAAAAAATAAAAAAATTAATTAAAAAAAAAACAAATTAAAAAAAATTAATTAAAAAAAAAATAAAAATAAAAATGTGGTGGTGGTTGTTACTGGGCGGCGGGGGCCGGCCGGGCGGCGCCCCGGGGGCGGCCCTGCCGGCCTCCCGGCCCCCGACGGGCGGAGGGGCGATTCCGGGAATCGCCCCTCCGGCCCCTCCGCCCGTCGGGGGCCGGGAGGCCGGCTGGGCCGCCCCCGGTGGCGCCGCCCGGCCGGCCACCGCCGCCCAGTAACAACCACCGCCACATTTTTTTTTTTTAATTTTTTTTTTAATTAATTTTTTTTAATTTGTTTTTTTTTAATTGATTTTTTTATTTTTATTTCTAATTTTTTTTTTATTTTTAAAATATTATTTTTTTTAAAATTATTTAAAATAAATTTCATTTTGTTTTAATTTTTTTTAATTTTATTATTTTTTTGTTTTAAATTTATTATTATTTTTTTTTTTGGTTAATAATTTTTATTAAATTTTGCCATTTTTTTTATTTAATTGATTTTTTTTTTTTTTTAATTTCATAATTTTATATATTTTACGTTTAGTTTTTTAATATAATTTTATAAAATTCAATAAATTATATATATATTTTTTTAATTTATTTGGATTTAATATTTTTTTTAAATGTTTTACTTTTTTATTATTTTTTTTTGTTAATTACATAAAATTTTTATATTTTTATATTTCAATTAAAATTGTGTATTTAAAATTAGATTTTTTTTTTAATGAAACTTAATTTTTTTAAATTTTTTTTTTTTTAATTTTTTTTTATTTAATATTTTTTTTAAAATTTTTAAAGTTTTTCATTTAATAAAATTTTATGTATATACCTATTTTAATTTAAGTTTATATATATTTTAATTTTTATAATTTAAATTTAATTTATTTTTTATAGTTTATTTGTTTTTTTAATATATTTTGTTTTAAATTTAATATTTTCATTGTATTTTATTTTTATTTTTTATTTTTAATTAATTTTTCTTTTTTTTTTTCTTTATAATTTGAATAGTGTTTTTTTTTTAATTTTGAATTTTTAAATTAATTAAAATTTAATATATTTCTTTAAATTTAATTATTTGTTTTAATTTTTTTTTTTCTTTTTTTAAATTTAATAAGCATTTTCTTTTTCTTTTTAAATTTAATTTCTATATTTTATTTTTTATATTTTCCTTTTTTTTTTTTAACTTGTTTTTTTTTTTTTAATTTAATATTTTTATTTTGTTTTTATTTTTATTTTTTAATTTCTATATTTTTTGAAATTTTAATCTTAATTTTTTTTTGGTTTATTTTTAAAAAAAAGTTTCCTTGAATTTTAGGTTTTTTTTAATGATTGAATTAAAATTTTTACTTTGTTTTTATTTTAATTTTTTTTATCTTCATATATTTTTAAATTTTAAGCTTTTAAATGTTTTTATTTTTTAAATTTATTTTTTCTTAAATTTTAGGTTTTTTTTTAATGTTTGAATTTTAAAAATTTAAAAATGTTACTTCTATTTTTAAAAATGCCAAAAGTATGACACAATTTTTTTTTTTGTTATTCTAGCATCAACTAATTTCGTTTTGAGGGTGTTTTTTCAATCTTTTTTCCAAGAAACAATTTTGTTTTTACAATAATTTTATAAAATGTTGAAATTTGACCTTCAAAAAAAACGAAGTGCGTTCTGGAAGACACACTTTTTTTTGGGGGGGTGTTTTTTCAATCCTTTTTTCAACAAACAATTTTTTTTTAGCATAATTTTAGAAAATGTTGAAATTTGACCTTAAAAAAAAAACAAGTGCGTTATGGAAGACACACTTTTTTTTTTGGGGGTGTTTTTTCATGTTTTTTGAGAGTTTTTGGGCTAGAGTTCCCGTTTTGAGGTCAGGTTACCTATTTCATCGGTAACTATGTTTTAGACACTTTATTTGTGTTAAATTTATATATTTAGGGATTGAAGTGATTTTTCATTAGGACCGACATTAGATTAATTAGATTAAATTTTAAATATTAAATGTTAAACATTACATTTACATTTACAAATACTCAAATACAAACCTCGGGATCCAAATTATTAAATTTAGGATCAAATTTTTAGAGGTGCAAACCTCTTTTTTGAGTTCAAGATTTGAGGAAAGGCTTGCACCTTAAAGATTTGATTAAAAAAAAAGGTAAAAATAAAATAAAATGTAGGAGCAAAAGAAATCAACCTAAAAATCTATGGCAGTTCGTACCGTGAAATCCTTTCCTTTCCCACAAATATTATTTTCCACTCCGCATAGCTCCCCAAATCCTTTCTCACAAGTGATTTTCATTATGGCGACATTAGATTAATTAGATTAACTTTTAAATTTTAAATGTTAAACATTACTTTTACATTTATATTTACGTGGGATAGTCAATGCATGTAGTGTACTCAAATACAAACCTCCTTGATCCAAATTTATTAAATTTAATAATAATAATATTATAATATATTAATATGAATATTATAATTAATAATAATATTAGTATTAATATTTTAATATTAATATTAGGGTATTTGACCCTTAGGCTTCACCTAAATAAAACGTTTTGAGTGTTCTTAAATATGAAGAGGAGTATGGAGTAAATATAAAAGGAAGTTTTATTTTTTACTTTATATTTATTTATCGTACTTTTTTTATTTACCATGGTATTTGGCCCATAGGCTTGGTATATACTTAGATGTTGATTTCTAATCATATTTGATATATTTTTATGTATTTACCATGTCTTTGTATACCTCTTTTATATTTATTTATTTATTGTACCTCATTTATAAATACAATATTTGACTATTTAGTCCATGGTATTAATAATAATTTGTTCCATGGTATTTGGCCATAGTATCTAGCCCATAGGATTTCACCTAAATAAAAATTCATTTTTTAGTTTGTAAATATAAAAAGAGGTTTTATTTATTTACCATACCTATATTCTATTTATATTTTTATTTATTTACCAAACTTCTAGAGTAAGTATAAAAACAGGTTTTATTTATTTACCATACCTCCAATTTATTTATATATTTTTATTTACCATACTTCTTGAGCAACTATAAAGTTTTATTTTTTATTTACTATACTTCTAGTTTATTTATATTTTTATTTATTTACCATATTTTTTTTAAGTTTTCATAAATATATTAGCCACCTCTTATTTGAGTTTTCATAAATATACTAACTATACATATAATTTAAGTTTTATGCTCATTAACCATGGCGAGAAAATACAACACATGGATTATTGAGAGGATAAGTTATAAAAACATACCTTGGTGTAATTATAATTTTCGGTCTCATAACAATGTGATATTACATATTATTGTGTTGCACTGTTACATATTAATGTACACTAATAGCCTCTGCTTTGACATACATAGACAATTTAACCTATTCTATGGTTATTGGTCAGCGTAATAAAATTATTGATTACTCCATACCAACTGTATGGCCAGGTGCGTCTCAGAACTCTCCACTACGGTGACCGTATGATTACAATTGTAAGTCATTTACTGAAGCGACAGAGTGGCAATCTAATTGTCTAGTTGCTAGTTTTAACTGAGATGTTTCCAGAATGCCTACTGATAGTTGCCGATGACTATCCCTCATGTAGATTGTATGTATGGAAATACCGAAGGTCGTTGATCTCCCCAGCCCCGATCCGATGATCGACTTTGAGCGGGCTAGGGTTAGTGTAACCAAGCCATAACATTACCCCATTAACTCTATGGAACTCACTTCACTGTTCTACCCAGACGAAGCTCTATAACCAGGAAATATTCCTTTGCACGAGTTTGGCCATTTTCTCTCCAGTTAGTTTTCTCTATAATGGTTTTCGAACCTGCACTTGAAGAGTTATTTCCCTTTGGTTATCAGGTTGGACACTCACCACCGAATTTTTTTCTTCTGGTCTTGACAAAATACCCAGGCGCAGAGAGAGAGGCACGACGACATAGAGTGCATTTGGTCCTACAATTTTCTTTTTGGTAAGTTCTTTCTTTCTCTTCTCTGCACTGAGTCTCAACCCACAAATGTACACAGGTGAACTGGGCTTTATGTTCCTAATTTGTCGTTGTTTTGTTTATGAATTACAGGTTATAGGACTACCACCCATAACACCACCAACCCTACTCAATCGACTGGCTAACTTTTCCAAGTTCTTGGTTAATTTTCTTTTAATTTCACCGTTCATCATGTTGTTAAGGGTTCTGACAACCCCAAATATGTTAGGGTATTAGGCATGCTCAGATAGTCCGTGCCTTGCAATGGAATGTGTGTGTAAAATGATATTTTGATACTGTTTGGCTGAGCCCGTTTTCGGCCGAGGTTATTTCGACTCTTTTGACATTATGTATCTAATATTGTCTCTTTGTTAATATGCATTACTTGTTTTCCTAGAATTTTTAGATATTCAGTGTGTATGCTACGATTAAACATGTGTATTTTCCAAGGAAAGGTTCCTCTGTTTTCTGAATGCAAGATGTTTTTCTATTTCCCATGATTGTTGTTTAAGATGACACCGTGGTCAGGATTCTGTTGCTCTATGAACAGAGTCCTGTATTAGTTTACTACTATTCATAATTTAAATTACTTTTACATAATATATGCAATTAATATATCTTGGAAATATATACAGTCGATATTGCATGCTAGGGAATTACTATAGAAAATTGAAATTGTAGTCTTCTCATGCGACTATATTTTGTTGTGCATCAGTTTCTTCCCCATGAAGGTTTTACTGTACACAATTTTAGCTTAGATTAATCTGTAGCTTAATACTATCTCGGTTACAGTTTATATAATTGTCTAATAACTGCTCGTGGTTATTCTCTAAAGACCACCCGATAGAGAGAATTCCCTGTATCCACATGGTTCCTTCTGCCCTTGCAGTGTTTATAGTTTTACTATGGTTCCATATCAGACTCATTCCGGAATCCCTTCTAGAACTTAACTGACGCTTAACAATACTTTAATTCCTCATTATCTATATTCCTAGTTTCAGGATTCTTGTTTTTCGGGATTGTCTACCAGTTTGGTCTACCATCTTATTTCTGGCGTTTATCACAATATGTACTCAAATAATTGTGTCAATACATTATGAAAATACTAATTACTACCCCAAAAATTACATATTTAGCTTTCTAGAAAAACCCTAGTAAAAAATCACATCAATAACTTGTAAAATTATAACTCAAATTTTCCTCATACTTATATAGTTATTTGAGTTGTGAATCAAGACTAGAAAGATAGATTCAAGACCCTTCCACCCAACCGTAAAGCCTGGAAATCACCTCTAGAGATTTCCCTCGAGCCTCTTCAATTCCAGAATAATTAGGTTAAGAAATAATTCATTCTTTTCTTAGGCCTCAAGACCTTAGTCCAATATAAGAAACTTTGTGCTCTTTTATAGAGTTCCACTTATTCGAAATCATCTCAAGAACCTCTTGACACTTCTTGTCAGAATTTCCTTCTTGGACGAAGTTCTTTCCTCGCTCTTCTCCCTCCTCGAGCCTCCTCTAGCTCTTCCTTCTTCCTTCCTCAGAAAGGGGTTGGGAGAAAAGAGGTATAACCTCCATAATTGTCTGGAACCAAAATAGTTTTTTTCCATCTTTCTCACAACCGAATATCACTTATTATTTTTTAAATAAAGTTAAAATTAACATTTCACAGTTTCCTACTTAACCTATAGTTGCTGCATCACATTTAGTAAAATTAAAAAGAGTCCACTTCAATAAAAAAATTATTTTACCTCCAGGGGATATCACATCTCCCCTCCCTTAAACTAAACATTGTCCTTGGTGTTCATTTCTATTTCGAAAAGAGATTTGGATATGACTCTTGTATGAAGTCTTCATCCTCTCAGGTGGCTTCTTCTGGGCTATAGTTATTCCACTGCACTTTAACCCAGATTATAGCTCGCTTTCGTAACATTAGTTCTCTTTGGTAGAGAATTAAACGTGGTTCTACCAGAAATTCTCGGTTTGGTTCTACCTGTTTCACATCACACATGATCACTAGTCATATTCATGTTTAATCATCAATCTTCCTGTCCTAGATCCACCTCATCTCACACTATTTAACTTTATGCAAGATACTGAATCTATTCCACTTGTTAATCTTTTGCAAAAAAATTAATTGCACACACATGTGAAGCATAAACAAAAATATTCATTCGCACATAACACAGTTTTTAATTGGGAAAGCCTGAAGCTGAAAACCCCAACTATATATTATGTAACATGGAGATCATATGACAATCTCATACAAGCATACAAAGCTTATCACAAGCCCTTAGTACAGTACAATCGTCATACATTAATGAGGCCCAATCTTGCAAATCCATGCACCGATCTTTGCCACTTGCTAGCCTGCCTCCACTGCGCAATCCAAGCTGATTACAAAGACCAATTCAATGTAATCCCACTCTCATTGACTGCGTGATTATCATTGTCAACTCAAATGTATATGTGGATGCAATTCATGCATCATTAATAGTCACAACAGATAGTCTATCTTGCCCTTTCACCTATTTCTCCATTGGTCTCCATTGAAACTCACTGTAGTTAACTGATGTATTGTTCAGTTGATTAATGAGTTATTATTTGTGAATTAATTTACTAATTAATTCACTCCACTCTCACTAGTGTATCATTTAGTTAGATTAGATACAACTAGCTCAACTAAGTCTAACAGAGTTAAACTGAATACAACTCCATGAACTACTTCTTCCAACTGTGTCATAACTCCGCCACTTGAGTTCTAACCGAGTCCTCCATGCATTAGCTCTAGTAAACCCTTAGGAATTGTGTAATTCCTTCTGTCAGCTGATGTGCCACATCTATGCGCTGAACTGAAGTGCTCCAAGAGAATAAGTTGCTATTTAGAGTCTGATTATTATTAAGAGCTAATAATAATTGACATGCATCTATTTTTAGATCGACGATCTATAAATGGACTTCGCCCAATCTTCTAAAAATAGAATTTCATCTATTTTTCACATTTGACCAACCATCTACAAATAGCATCCTGCTACATATAGAATATGCTCACCATGTCTAAAAATAGACATACACCTAAAAATAGCCTGTGTGGGCCCCACCTAGTTTAGGTGATTATTTTCCAACTAGGATCAAGGATGATGTTTCAGGATGCCTCCTTCACTGCTTCTTGTTCCAATATTCAACATTTTTTTACCTATACCTCCTGCCAATTAACACTATGCTTAGGATCATACTCTTATTTTTTCAATAATAACATATGAAACACATCATGAATACATATATGACTAGGAAATGCTAGCTGATATTCCACTAGTTCGAACATTTCCGTAATTTGGAAAGGTTCACAATATCGAGGTGGGAGGGGGGTAGTTTTGCGCACCCTTTCCAGTACAAATTTCTTGTCCTTGGTGATCCAATGGATCAAGAAAGTGCTCAAAATAAAAAGTGCTCAGATTGGATTGAAACCAAAACCAAAGTGTATATCTCGTTGCCTTCGATCCGACACAACTTATTTCACTCAAATCCGATATCAGATGCTCTCGATATCGTGTTCTGTCCGTTTTGGGAAACAACTAAAAAAATTTAATTTGGGTTGTGGGGATATGTTGGGGCCCTTGTTTTTGAAAAACCTTGGTTTGAATGTTTTGAATTTGAGCCAACGGCCAGATTTTTGGGTTGCGGAACGAGGGCACATGGCAGTCGCAACCAAGTCACAACCACATCAAACGGTGGAGCTACCAAGGTTGCGACGGAACAGGCACATAGCGGAGGAAACTAGATGCATAAGTACAGATAAGGAAAAGATATAACAAAATAATGCAAGCAGAACACACAGATAATTAGAGAAAAGCTAGAAGCAGCTGAAGAAGGACATAAGAAGAACTAACAGTCGCGACAGCGGGTGAATAAATAGCAGTCACCCGGATGAAAGAGGAGATGATTCCACGGAAGAAGAGAGAAGAGAGCGACTAAGGAGAGGAAACGCATGCTGCAGCATGGATGAGGTCTTTGTAGTTCCTAGGGTCTATTGATGTAAAATCTCTGTTCCGCAAGGCATATGTATCAGATCTGTAAGCCCATTGCAAAGTTATGTAACTGGGATCTAGCCAAGAGCTAATACAATTGCAGGTTACCGTCTATTTGTGTGATTCACATGCATGTGTGTTGGTTGAGACGCTTTAAAATTTCATTTTCTTAATATCTGTATGCTTCTTGAATGCTGTTGCGTATGTGATTCTATCTATGCAATCTAATCACTGATGGAAATGAGTTGCGGATCTGTTCCTTGCCACTGGTCTATTCCCTTTCTGCATGTGGTCGCGACACGCCTCGGGTGAGACTCTCTACTCCCCAGAGTAGGGTGATAATGCCGGCGTGATCCTAGACTACAACGGACTCCTTTGTTGGCCACAACTCCTGAACCTGGGTCTTGCCCGCGAGACCTGATCAATCGCCAACAAATGGTTCCGTTGCCGGGACCCGCATGATATGAGGGGATCTAGACCATGGTATCACGGATCTTCGAAGGGGAGATACGACGATGGTGGGATAATCATTTAGACCATTTCATTGCTCAGCAAGCGGAGTTGACTAAGAAAGGGGAGGCAGCGATCAAGGAACTCATCCTTTTCTCAGATTTAGCCGGTGATACGTACGAAATTTTCTGGGGAAAGTTCCCTACTGACCTTTACAATTGGTTGCGGAGGTTATAGACGAAGGTGCCTTGAGATGGCTTGCGGAAGATAAACCGCAGGTGGGCGCACGGAGACTTGGTGGCTATGCATCGGTTGAACACCGAGTTGACCCGCGCGGTGGATTTTTGGGTGGAGACCACATTGGAAGGATACATTGTGGAGTTTGCTGCTGAGTGCTATCAATCCTTCTCAAAGGCTGAGGCTATCTTCCGCTCTGGGCTCAGGGGGAAGCTGCTCAAGGAGATTCCACTGTGGATTAAAGCTCTGATGGTGGATGAACGGTTGATAGAATTCCATAAGACGAGTATGGAAGCATAAACTACCGGTGCTGGGGGAAGGGTTGAAGGGACTGATGCTACGTAGAGTGTGACACGGGGAGGGGGGAATGGATGCTGAGGCTGCAGGGACGCTGAGGGAGCAACGTGCACATCGGCGGGCACAGATTGCCGATAGGTGGCGGAGAAGGGTGATGCGAGATTTGAAAAGACGGGAGATCGAGAGGAAGAATCAGAAGGAGGCGCCTCAGATGGTAGGAAGTATGGACGCGGATACCCAGGGATGAGAAGGGACCGCTGTGGGAGTGCGATGGGTGCATGGGAGCCCCGCCAAGCGAGCAAGGGAGACGGTGACTGACGAAGATGATGAAGGTATGCAGCTCGAGGGAAGTTCTGATGGCGAATGGTATGTTGTGATACAGCAGCTGTTACAAGAGCCGATGGCATTCAGTTCTCCAGGTTGCCATACCCCCCCCAATCTGCATGGCCAGGATCCCTACCTTCCCCTGGTACTTTATCAACCTTTGAGTAATATTTTCGTTAAATTTAAAGCATTGAGTCAATTGCACAGTAGTTCAGTGTCGACGGCGACACCCGTTAGTAGCAACAACACTAGTAGTATTACATTCCCAAGTGGAATAGTCACGCAACCAGGACCCGGAGGATTTATCCTGGTCAACCCGCCGCAAGTGAACATGGCTAGGTCTTTTACCCGGAATCCTGAGTTCTCGGGCCGGGGTAATGATGATTTAGAGCAACACTGGTATCTGTGCGAAGCCATTTGGAGGGCTCGGCAGACGCCGGACGTAGGGAAACTAATAGAGTTCCAAACCACGCTCAGAGAGAGGGCTCTGCGATGGTTCATCATGCGGTCCGAGGCCCACCCGAATCCCGTCATTGCAGACGTGAAGCGTGATTTTTTCCGGGAATTTAAGCTTCCCCAGACGGACCAACAGGGTCTGTCCGAGCTCTGGGAAATTAAACAGAAGGAAGGAGAAACCGCATGGGAGCCAATGCGATGATTCAAGGACGCGATCGGGAAACTCAGTTACCCTATCGATCTGAACCATTAGAGGGACTGGTTCATCAAGGCTTTGCTTCCCTTGATGCGAACCCCCCTCACCCAACAGAAGATTGACAATCTGCATGACGCTTTGGAACAGGCCATGAAGATTGAGGCCATGGCAGGCTACCCTCAGGAATATCGGGGAGGGCCAGCCCCACAGGATCCCTCCTTGGTGGGATTGCAGCATCAGATAGCTAGCTTGACTGAAAAGCTCAAGGAGATACAGCCGGTCAGACCAGCCAGGCCGAACGTTTGGTGTACTCACTACCTGGTCGAAGGCCATGTCGCAACTGAGTGTCCTCGGTTATGTGGTGCGGGGGTGGGACCCTCGGTTGCGGCGATTCAAGGGGGGCCACCCACGGGGGGTGGCGCGGCGCTGAATCTGCAAGGGGTATACCAGCCGCAACAGCCGTATGCGGGGTTCCCCTCCCAGCTCAACCCAGCCGCCACTGAGTATTGTGAGATTTTCCAGACGGTGGGACATCCACCTCGGATGTGCCCGATCCTACAGAAGTATTCCAACGTGCCAAACAACGTATATTGTGAGTTTTGCGCTTGCACGACTCACAACACTGAGCAATGCCGGGCTCTCGATGCACTCGCGAACCGATTGGACTGACCCTCTTATAGGGTGAATGAGGCTCCTAGAGGAAGAGGGGGCGGGGTGCGCGGAGGCCATGCTGGGGGCCGCGGGCCGGTGAAATGCTATAAATGCGACTAGGAGGGCCGTGTGGCTCGCGAATTTCCCCTCCCTTGCCGTCCGTGGTGTTCCCAGTGCCGTGTAAACACCCATGCGACAGAAGACTGTCCCGAGCTCATAAAAAAGTGGGAAGAATGTGCACGGCAGAGGGACACGAACTTGGTAAATGCCGAGCCGCGGGTGGCCGCGACTCCGGCCATGCAGAACGTCGCTATTGTGACAAGGGGTGGTAAGAAAACGGGGGAGGACACTCGCGGAAAGGAGCCGTCACCAGTTGCCAGGCCAGCCTCCCCGCATCGGGTAATCAGACCCGAGGCACAGAAGAAGTATTTTCAGGAGGAAGTTGAGGCATTTGCTCAGCTGCGCGAAGCGAGAGATCTGGAGGCACCCTTGCCGACAGATCCTGGGCCACAGCACACCCCAGGAACCCTGATTGAAGAGTGGCTCCAGCTATTCCTCAAGATTGTTGACAGTGCTGCTCTGCGGCAGCAGCTCAAGTGTACTTTGGAAGGGGCACTGCAAGGGAGGACAGGATTGGGGGAACCAGTGGACACAGCCCCCGAATCGGTGTAGCGCATCAAGCGAAATAAGCGACAAACAGGTAAAGAGTTCCGGCTCAATACGTAGGTTGGGGGATTCCAAATCAGCGACACCATGCTTGATTTAGGGTCTGACGTCAACATCCTTCCACGCAAGACGTGGGAGGCTCTCGAAAAGCCACGGCTGGCCTACTCGCCCTTTCAACTCAGAATGGCGAACCAGTACTGCATTTTGCCGATTGGCCGACTCGAAGGTGTCGAGGTCAACATTTCGGGGGTAAAGACGTACACCGATTTTGAGGTTATTGATATTATGGGAGACAAGGATCCTTACCCCGCCCTGTTAGGCATTGATTGGGCTTTTGAGAATTATGATATCATCGACCTCAAAAAGGAGCTGATGATCTTTGAAGATGGGGAGGTCCGGGTCACTCAACCTCTTGACCCATATCAAGGCCCGAGGTATACCGAGACGGTGGATAACCAGGAGGATGCTCAGATGATGGACCACCTCTACAAGATGACTGCAGGGAAGCGGGAAGACTACATTAACCCGACTGCAACTGGCTCTGTCAGTTGGTGGAGTGTCCAGAGCTCGGATCTGGGATCCGAACTTGCGTGGGAAGACTGGAAATAGGGGGGGTATGAGACCAGCACGTGGAGATGTGCTCATGTTGGTCGTGTCAGTTGGATTGGTGCTGAGTTTAGAGAATACCCCACCCTGTCAAACATGCAAGTTGTCAACACTTTTATTACCAAGGTTGAGGACATCATACCGGAATGGAGTAGACTACCCCTTTTGGACGTCGCATTACAGTCTACAGCCGCCCGCTGGTGGAAAAATCACCGCAATACCTTGTCGCGGTGGAATAGTGTAGCGGACGCGTTGCGGGCGTGGTTCAAAGAAGACGAAGGCCCTCGCAGCAGGCAGCGGTACTCTGGGACTTCCTACCCACAGGACCACTTGCGGAACTGTGAGGAGCAGTGGCGAAGTATAGGATACCTGGAAGAGCTGTGGGTTCATCGGTTTGTCCACTCTTTAGACACCATTCCCCACGCATGGTACTTGGAGGAAGAACGGAAACGAGGGACTAGTTCTTGGACGGAAGTCGCGAGCAAACTTGCGCGGTGCTTCTCTTTCACGGGAGACACAGAATTGGAATCTCAGGCATTGCACGCTATCAGGGCGGTACTGTTTTTCCGCGATCTGCAGACCGACGGCTGCACGCTGCCTGCCCGTCCCGAGGTCGTGCAAGAGTTGGTTTGCCAAAGGATTGACGGCGATCCGGACAACGAGGGTCTGGAGGACCTAAGGCACCTGTATTTCGAAGAGAAGGAAGGCGAGCGGAACATTAACGAAGAGCTGGCCACCGAAGGGATCCATTTATGGCCGCTGAAGACAAAGAAGCTAAACATCAGTATGGAGGAGAAGCCTAAGTTGGCTACAGTGGGCGATTACTGGGACGAGGAGATGACCAAGGAGATTTTCAGCCTCCTCCAGGAATATGAGGACTTGTTCCCTTCGTCGGTCGCAGATCTGAAGGGCATCAAAGGCGACCTTGGCGAAATGCGCATCGTGCTGAAACCGGGTGCCAGGCTTGTGAAGCACCGACCCTACCGGCTGAACCCGTGGGTTAAAGAGAAGGTAAAGATGGAAATAGATAAGATGTTGGCTGCGGGTCTAATCTTTCCCGTGGAGGAAGCAGAGTGGGTGAGCCCTATCGTCATCTAGAATAAGAAGGACAAGGTGGAGATACGGGTTTGTGTCGACTATCGCAGTTTGAACAATGCCTGCATTCATGATCCGTTTCCTACCCCTTTCAGTGACGAAGTGTTGGACCATGTTGCGGGGAACGAGGCCTACTCTTTCACTGATGGCTTTTCGGGCTACCATCAGGTGCGTATTGTGGAAGAAGATAAGGCTAAGACCACATTCACCACTGAATGGGGTCGTTTGCATACCACGTCATGCCGTTTGGCTTGAAGAACACTCCGGCCGTGTTTTCCCGGATTGTCATCGCCGCCTTCCGGGAGTACATTCACAAGTTCCTGGAAGTCTACATGGATGACTGGATTGTCTACAGTTTATTAAAGAAACACGATACCCTGTTGTGGGTCATGTTTGATCGGTGTCGCCAGCTGCAGATTTCCTTGAACTTAAAGAAATGTATTTTCTCCGTTCCGTTCGGCACGTTGTTGGGACATGTGGTATGCAAGCAAGGGGTCTGTGTCGACCCCACCAAGGTTGCGGTGATCGTACACATGGAGGCCCTCGAGACGGTGAAACAGTTGCGGGCGTTGCTCGGGCACACAGGATACTACAGGCGGTTTATCCGCAATTATGCTAGGATCACTGCTCCGTTGGAACAGCTTCTGCGGAAGTCCGCAGTCTTCCAATGGATGGAAGAGTGTCGGGTAGCCTTGGACACCCTGAAGGAAAAGATGGCGTCGGCGCCTATTCTAGTTCATCCAGAATGGGATAAGCAGTTCCATGTGCATATCGACGCTTCCAGTGTTGCACTTGGGGCTGTCTTGGCCCAACCTGGCAATACAACCGTTGACCACCCGGTCTACTTTGCCAGCCACAAATTGTCCAATGCGGAGAAGAATTACACCACGACCAAGAGGGAGGCGCTGGTGATGGTGTACTCTCTTCAGAAGTTCCGCCACTATCTTCTAGGGGGCAAGTTCAAGTTCTTCACGGACCACTCTGCCCTGAAGTACCTGGTCAACAAGCCTGTTCTGGAAGGACGGATTTTCCGCTGGCTTCTGTTATTTCAAGAATTCACGTTTGAAGTAATCGTCAAGCCCGGGAGATTGAATGTCGGGCCCAATCACCTATCCAGGTTGGAGACGGGGGAGAATGATGGCTCCCTTGATGACCAGTTGCCAGATGCTGACCTCTTCTGCGTCGAAGCTATACCAGATTACTTAGCCGAAATTGCCGCCTATCTGACCACGGGAAAATGCCCTCAGGATTATACCCCGCTTCAGAAATGGCATTTGGTCGTCCGTGCCGCCGACTACCAATTGATCGCAGGGCAGCTATACAAACTGGGCCTTGATGAGGTTTTGCGTAGATGCGTCCTTGACCACGAACAGGAAGTGGTAATGTGGGAATGTCACAGCGGTGTTGCGGGAGGGCATGTGGGTGTGAAACCCACTACAAGAAATGTGCTCCAAGCTGGCCTGTGGTGGCCGATAGTACATAGCAATTGTAAGGCCTACGTGAAGCGGTGCGACGTCTGCCAGTGGACGGGAAGGTCTTCTCACCGGGACGAGCTTCCGTTACACCCAGTGCATGTGTTGCGGCCGTTCGAGAAGTGGGCTGTCGATTTTGTGGGCCCCATAACTCCGGGCGCCAGACACTCCAAGGCCTGGTACATCATTACCGCCACAAATTACCTCGCCAGGTGGGCTGAGGCAGCCGCGGTACGCAACTACACACCGGATACCGCCGCCCGGTTCATTTTTTAGCACATCATTTACCAGTTTGGCTGCCCGTGAAGTTTAACCAGTGATCAGGGTACGCACTTCATTAATGACATGGTCAAGATGATGCTGGACACCTTCATGGTTCAGCATCACAAGAGTAGCCTGTATCACCCACAGGCTAATGGTATGGTGGAAGCCTTCAACAATATTCTCGAGAAAGGCTTGACTAAGATTTGCAACGCCCAGCGTGATGATTGGGATGAGCGCCTGTCAGCGGCCTTATGGGCCTATAGGACTACGGTGAAGCGCTTGACCAATCAAACGCCGTTCCAGCTCATGTACAGCTGGGAGGCTGTGATCCCCACCAATTTTATTGTACCAAGCCTGTTGATCGCCACATCTCTAAAGTTTTCGGAAGAGGCCTCCCTCCAGGAGTGCCTCCATGAATTACAGGAACTGGATGAGGCCCGCTTCCTGGCCGAATTCCACCAGAGGGTTCAGAAGGACCGGCAGAAAGCATGGCATGACTGCCACATTAAGAACAAAACCTTCCAAGTTGGCGACAAAGTTCTTTTATATGACAGCAGGTTCCAGAAGTTCCCAGGAAAGCTACAGATGCACTAGTTGGGACCATACTTCGTTATCGAGATTCGCGATTCTGGGGTCGTTCGGTTGGCACAACTGGACGGTACAGTTCTTCCTAGGTGGGTGAATAGCGCATGCCTAAAACCCTACCAGGAGTAAGTACCTTTCATTTCTCACCAATAAATCTCGCACTCGAGAGCACTCGTAGCGTAGCCCAGTTGAATAACTCTCTCGCAACCGGGATGAGTGTAGGAGGTATTTTTTATTCATAGGTAGTGTGTCAATAACCGCTCAGTTGCGAGGTCCACACCGCAACCGACTGTGGTCGGGGCAGCGCCAGTCTAGCGTGTCATCCCTGTAGGATTCGTACCAGTCTCCACGTCAGTCCAGCTCAGTCCACCCACGTACTTGTGTCAGTCCATAGGATCGCCTAGATCTGCAACATTAATTACCATACTTGGCAGCAACCATGCCGTCATCATTTGGCCATCACCCCCCATAACCTCAGTCGTTGCGTCTGCCCATTTCCCCATGCCACCATCAGCCACTGTCACAGCACTCATTGGCATGCGATTGATCGCACGATTATCAAAGAAAGAATTCCAGCAGGAATTAACTCGTTAGGGGGTCTCATCAACTCCACTCGTGCCAGGTGCTAACATAACTTGCATGGCCACCAAAAGCACGAGAATGTCGGACCCGTTCGAATTAGCAAGTGCAGCTGCACCAGAGCCGTTGAATTCTCAGAACGCATGCACTAGGAAAGGCACCCAAGGCAAATTTTACAAGTCTATCAGCGCTGGGCCAAGATGTCGAAGGCCGTTCCAACCATCGTTGAACCAGAGCTTGACACTCGGATTCACAAGACTGAGTCCCTGGTGGGAAAATATGATAATGCAGCCTTGATTGATGCCAACCTCTCAAATGATGCTGAATTTCCATCCCTCCAGCGGCAGGAATACATGGAGCCCTACTGCACTGCAGCCGACAACACCGCCAGCCGACTGTTGCCTGAGTTCAGGGGCCTTTAGACTTCGTCCCTGATGAACTTAAGAAATCTTCCCATCTTTGGCACCACCGGACTAGTTCTACAGTGTACACGCTTCCTCCTCAGCCGAATTCAGAATGGGTCCCTGTGGCTGACCCAGGAAATTCCCATTCACGCCAAAGATATTCATCACCTCACAGGGCTTTCGCAGACGGGCGCAGATGTCTCAACGGCCTACCAGACCTCCTCCAAGCGTGCATGGAAGTCAGGTGATGCGGACCTCTATACCAAATATGGCACTCGCAGGGGGGGGGGGGGAATGGAGCCAAGATCGACCTCATTAATAAGCCCGAGATTCGATTCGCCTGTTACCTCATTTCCAGCAATAAAATGAGGCATTACACCAAGGGCGAATGCACTCTTGATACGATTTCTATTGCTGAACATTGTGTCCAAGGCACGAGATTGAATTGGTGTTCTTTCTTGTTAAAGGAGCTATTCGATGCGTTGGAGGAGAATTATAAGTGCGAAACCACTTTTATATATGGCTATCTTATTATTTCTTTTGCCATGTGGAAATGGCACACTCCACACATCCGGTTCCCAGCAGAGATCCCCGAGGGCCAGCCCCTCATGATGAAGTTCACTCCATGGCAGGTCTCAAATGACCCCAATACCAAACTGGTGAATGTAGATGCGTTTCGGTCATGGTACCGACTAATGACGGATGTGGTGGCATGTCAGCAACGGGTGCCCAGGAACCTGTTGGACAACTATAGTGAGCAAGTGTGGTTTGAGGTAAGTCACAAGCATACTTACCTCTGACCCGCTTGCGTTCCGGCCGATATCTTCCAAATGACGCCACTAAAATTTCAGTTGGACGTGCTACCTTCCATCACAAAGTCTGCTCATGGCAGGGGGTCACGAAGCACATGTGGGATGGGCTCCCCAAATACAACTTTGACGGGATGGCACCGGTGCAACAGCCTACTAAGACGGCGGAGGCAGCACCATCACTAGAACTCCCCAAACCGCTCATCCCCGTCGTCTGCCACTTCAACAACTAGGTACAAAATTTCAATGTGGCGGCCCATGTTATTTCTAGCGGTGCTACCCCATTTCCTTTATTTTCTGAATTTCAACTCAATCGCTCCACTTCGCACCCCCGTATCGCTCTGTTCACCTCCCCCATCCCCACTATCTTGTTTACCTCTGCTGATCCACTCAAGACCCCGATGGGCGAGACGAGCGGGCCTAGAGATCCACCCGAGGTCCCTCAAGCTAAGTGGGCCCGCACCACCGAGGAAAATCCAGTGGTGGACCTCACTGATGATGATCCACCATCGGCCCCAAGCATAGGGGTGCTGATTACTGAAGAACCCCTCATCGACCCATCCAAATTCATCAATATGCACTTTCCACCCAACCCCACCACACTATCCACTGCTCCATCCACCGTTCCTCCACCTGCCACTTCATCCGCCTCGTATAATTCCTCGGCGACGGTGTCTGACCCCATTATCTGGGAACTCATGGGTGGGGACCGCGGGGCCGAGGTTGACTCTGGTGCTGCCACAGTAATATCATCGATCGACCTAGTGGTCGAACCCCACCCTCCTTTCACTGATATATTCATACAGTAGCTGCGCACTGGGTCTGATTCTTCCGAGGTTCTGCCAGAGGCCATAGTCCCTCCACAAACGAACCACATTGATCAGCAAGAAATGCCAGATCTGAATATGGTTGACTGTGCACATCCGGAGGCCATGCCATTCTCACCTCCGGAGCATGTCACTCGAACAGTTGCCGGTGGGCAACCGTTGCCGGAGCGAATGCCGGCGCAGAGCGCTTCTGGGACTGCCACCTTCCAGCCTGACAATCCAGCTCAGCTATATCTATAAATTCAAAGGGTGGCCCAGCATGCCGAAAGATTACATTTGGGACTCCAGCAGCAATGTGCCGAGCAACAACACCAAATTTCCGCGCTTACTGAACAGCGCGACCAACTCCGAACAGCACGGGAGCAGATGGAAGCAATGATCACCAATGTCACCCGGATGTTCTCCGAGTTCTGGCCATCTGTAGAGCCTCATTCTCCCATGCTGCCTCCCGAAATTACTGCGACCAGCCTCTCTGAGCAAGCTATCCACCTCCGAACTATCATTCAGGCATTACACCAGGAGAATCATGAGCTTTGTGCCACGTTAGCGACCCGTCCCGAGCTGGTCGAGCCCGAGGTCGACTATTCAGCCCAGGTGGCCGCCAAGCAGGGGTAGGTAGCTCAAATGAAGGAAGCACTTCATTCCACGGCACGAGAGGCTCGTGACCTCCTGAAGGGCCTTCAGGAATGCTCCCTGGCCCTCATTGTCAAGACCCAGCCGATTTCAACCCAACTCCAGCAGGTTTCAAGGGAAATTCAAGAGGCTACTGACCCCGCTAGGCTGGATCAATTATACGCCCAGGCTGATGAACTTGAGGCACAGCTCCAACACACAGAGGCTTGCTCAGCAGAGGCCAAATGCGTCATTCGTGAGCTCCGGCCGCCCCTTCAATCTAGCACCCGGGCCATACAACAGCTCGCAGCGGCAGCCGAGACCCAGATCAACACAATGTTCGGAGCTGTCCCAACGCCCATTGAGGAGGCTGCTGTCACCAAGCTCGCTGAGGAAACAGACTCGCTCATTCAGGGGTGGCAGCAAGCTGTGTCGGCTTTTACTGAGCTCCGAGCTACAACGTTCCAAAGGGTCCCGGAGTCGGGGCCCTTGTTTGAACAGTCGCCTGAAGATGCACAGCAAGGATAGGAACAAGCTGAAGGCACACAGTAGGAACGAGCACAAGATGAAAGCACACAGGGCGAACAGGGCATGGGGTCAAGCAGGGCAACGGAGGTAGAAACCGTAATTTGTGATTGACTCAGGGATGAGTCAAGGAACTGTGGTCGGGGCCTTTTGGGGCCCTTGTTTTGAAAAACCTTGGTTTGAATGTTTTTAATTTGAACCAACGACCAGATTTTGGGGTTGCGGAACGAGGGCACATGGCAGCCGTAACCAAGTCGCAACCACATCAAACGACGGAGCTACCAAGGTTGCGACGGAACAGGCACATAACGGAGGAAACTAGATGCATAAGTATAGATAAGGAAAAGATACAGCAGAAGAACGCAAGCGGAACACACAGATAATTAGAGAAAAGCTAGAAGCAGTTGAAGAAGGACATAAGAAGAACTAACAGTCGCGACAGCGAGTGAATAAATAGTAGTCACCCGGATGAAAGAGGAGATGATTCCACGGCAGAAGAGAGAAGAGAGCAACTAAGGAGAGGAAACGCATGCTGCAGCAGGAACCCAGAGCATGGATGAGGTCTCTGTAGTTCCTAGGGTCTATTGATGTAAAATCTCTGTTCTGCAAGGCATATGTATCAGATCTGTAAGCCCATTGCAAAGCTATGTAACTGGGATCTGGCCAAGAGCTAATACAATTGTAGGTTACTGTCTATTTGTGTGATTCACATGCATGTGTGTTGGTTGAGACGCTTTAAAATTTCATTTGCTTAATATCTGTATGCTTCTTGAATGCTGTTGGGTATGTGATTCTATCTATGCAATCTAATCACTGATGGAAATGAGTTGCGGATCTGTTCCTTGCCACTGGTCTATTCCCTTTCTGCATGTGGTCGCGGCACGCCTCTGGTGAGACTCTATACTCCCCAGAGTAGGGTGATAATTCCGACGTGATCCTAGACTACAACGGACTCCTTTGTTGGCCACAACCCCTGAACCTGGGTCTTGCCCGCGAGACCTGATCAATCGCCAATAGGATGCCTAGTGAGCAGTCTGTACGGCTAACTGGACGATGACTTGGCAGAGTGACTGGTCCTCCATAAACTAATGGATGGTTAACATGTGTCAATGGCTCATTGGTTCGATTTAGTTGAAATTTGTATTGGTTCGATGTGGTGGCTTAATGAGGGATTGCCACGTGGGCCAACTAGTGGCTTAAATGTGGCCTCCTCACGGTCGACCAAAATTTTTCATGGAGATTGAACGACCCCACAGGAATTGAACGCCAGACCTCGCATAGATCGGGAAAGACCTCCACCAACTCTACTACATTGTGACTTAACCTATATAGTGGAGTGGTCCTATTTGAAGTTTAACGATGGTGCATGCGGAGGTGCAGATTGGGGTTAACCCCCGACCCTGGTCCACCAACCAAGGTCAAGGGCTAACCTTGACATGACACTTTATAACAACCATAACAAAATTTTTATGCTGCAATATATTAACTTGAGAATATATATGATACGCACCACCGCAACCATATTATATGGCCCTTATCCAAATTCAGAGTGGGGTTTAACATTCAGATTCGATGATTGGTTACGACGACAGTTAAGGGCCGTAACACATACAACTAAAATTTGATGTCAGGTTAAGCCATAGGCGGGGAGTAGAAATTTCCTTGGGTAGGGTTCCCACAACACCTAACCAGAAGCCTTCAACCAAAGTTCAACTGTGGTCTAGTAAAAGAAAACCGAAGGGAAAAGGCGTACCAACTTCCGAGATCAAAAACGGGTTTTTTTCCAAGTGGCGCATTTTTAGCCAGATACAGGCCGACTGAGGTAGATTAACGATTTGATAATTTACACCCCATGCAGTGGGAATTTGCCAGTGTGGGGAAAAATTTTCGCTCCATGTCACCACGAAAGGAAGAAATTATAGAACAAATTGTAGGGAAGTGCAAATTGTAGGACAGTTAGTAGAAAACTTCATTGGAGCATAACACGTTCAGGTTTTGACCTTTTTGGAGTAGAAAGAGCCTAGATATGGTTTTTTTACTATTCTGGAGCCATTAGAGACATTTTTTTAGCATTCTAAGCATTGTAAATTGATGTAAACACACTTATTTGATTATAATGAAAGAGTTCCAACCATTGGAAGCTGGACCAAGAGATGTAGCCCAGGAGGGGTGAAATCTTTCATCATTTGTTGTTTCGTGTATACTGTTATGGTACTGATGTCTTCTTTATTTTCCGCAAAACTAGGTTTTAAAGCATGTTAATGTGTTAATGAAATTGACACAAGTGTTTAAAAAACCCTAATAATTTCACTTGCAAATTTTACCATAAACTCTCAAGCTTTCAAATACAGATTAGTTTGGTATCAGAGCTTTGGTTCTTTGTTGCTTTGAGGGTTTAATTTATTTTCAAGTGTTTTTGATGCTTACAAGGTTAAATTTCAAGAGAGGAGAGGGAAATATTGTGGTTTCAAGTCCTCAAGTTAGGTTAAGGACAAGGAGAGAACAATTGCCACAATCTCCACAACAAATTTCACCTCAAGTTGTGCCTGAAGCTTCAGTATTCATGGCACATGAAGGAGAGCCCGAAAATATGTCAGAGGATGAAAATTATTTTAAAAAATCATTATTTGACATGACAAAAATAGTGAAAGTTCTCTATGAAGAGAGAAACACAAGGTTGCAAGGTGAGATCTCCAATCCTCAAACGGGAGATACGTCTTCAAGGGGAGATGGAGGATATGGGGACAATACTCCAAAAGGTAATGGAGGGAATGCTGAAAAACCACCTTTGACACCACCATTCTCATCACCTCCAACCTCACCACCATCATCTTCTACATCAACCCTTTCATCGTCACCTCCACATTCTCCAAAGGGACATGGTAAAACTCCACTGTTAAAACTTGACATAAAATTTGAATTGCCTATGTATAATGGAGAGGTAAATGTTGAAATATTAGATAATTGGGTGCATTAGCTTGAAGTGTATTGTGGGATACAAAGGATCAATGATGATTGGACCAAAATTCATCTTGCTTCATTAAGGTTGAAGAGTGCAACACTTATTTGGTGGGAAGCCAAAACTCAAGAGGACATGAAGAAACATGGTAAGGTTTTATCTTCTTGGAATTATTTTGTTGCTGCAATGAGAAGACAATTTTATCCATAAGCATACATGAAAAAATATATAATGGATTTACAAAACTTTAGGAAATTAAATGGTCATAGTGTGCAAAGTTATACCCAAGAGTTTAGAATAAGAGCATTGATATTGGGTGTAGATTTGTCATCTCAAGATACTTTGTTGAAATACATTGAAGGTTTGCATAGATATTTGAGACACACCATTCTCTTGTTTAACTCTACAAGTTTAGATGAGTTTTGTGTACATGCAACACATCTAGAAGAAAGAGGGGAAAATGTTCCACAAGAGGGAAATAAAAATCCATTTAAAGGTGGAGACAAAGGAAAAGGGAAGAAGAATGCTTCCATCAAGAAAGAGGGAGAAAAATTAGCATGCAAGCATTGTTCAAAGGATGGTCACGATGAAGATCATTGTTGGAAACTTCATCTTGAGATGAAACCCAAAAATTTTAACGACAAAGGAAATAAAAAGACAGCGGCAACTACACACCATGATTTAGGATTTGATTCAAGAGATGAAACAAAGGTCACAACTATGGGATTGAAATGTAATGAATTTGCTAGCACTAGTTCTTCAAATAGTCACAATAAAACTCAAAGTGAAAAATAAAGAATATAATTTTTCCATATTAGAGTCATCTCAAAACATAACAAGATTGACACTCTATTTGATAGTGTCTCACAAGAAAATCTCATTTGTGAAAACAATGTCAAAAATTTGAATTTGGAAACCATTCCACATCATAAACCATATCCTTTAGGTTGGGTGTGTGACAATGCAAAGTTGCAAGTAACTATAAAATGAAAACTAAAATTCGCCATTAGTACAAAATTCATTGATGAGGTAGAGCTTGATGTAGTGCCATTAGACATATGTGGTATTGTTTTGGGAAGCCCATGTTGAAGTTTGCATCAAGAAACAATGAAATTGGCATCCGGAAACAACATGAAAGCACCTACACTAAGTGTGGGACCAGGAGGTCCAAGCAGCACCTACACTGGTGTGGGCTAAATTTGGTACATGTCTATATTAATTATCCCTTAATTAAGATGGACAACAAAATGTAATCTAATCTCAAAATAACTTGTAATAGTTAACTGAGTGTGATAAACTTAGTTATCTCAATTTCGAGTTGAGGGTAGTTGGTGAGGCATGCAAAGTAATTCTAGTTGTAACAGAGTTCGAAGTGCAGTGGTGCATTAGTTGATGCAGGTTGTAATCAGTTTAACTCAGTTAAGTGAGTTAAACTCAGTTGTGCTAGTTGTAACTGTTTGATACATTAGTGAGAGATGAAGTGAATTAAATATTATTTAATTCACAATCAATGATCTCACATGTAACTGAGGATTTACTATTATTAGTTGCATGCATGTCACTTCCAATGGAAACCCGGTTGAGATCTAGGTGAAAGGGAAGTGTGACTATTAGTTGTGATATTAGCTGACTGCTCAGATGTAGTTAAAACACCACAGGATTCTTGTGATACTCAATGCAATTGAGGAAGGCTTATATTCCTAAATAATAGGGATTTCATTCATCATGAATTGCATGAGCAAGGCAGGTTGAAGACATGCTGAGAATTGGCTGAGTATTGGCCCAATTTTGTCTAGATTAGTGTGAGACGATAGGAAGATTGCAGGAGATTATTGTGATAAGAATTGCATTATAATTGTTTCATGATTCCTTGTGGAATATACAATATATGATAGATTGGTTTTGAGCAGCAAGCTTTCTTTGGGAAATTATCTGTGTTGTGGTTTGATTGATTCTTCTTTGCTTCATGTGATTGGTGATTGTGTTTAATTTTCGCAATTGATTTGTAGAAGAGATTCAGTATCTAGATTTATTACATTGTTAGATTGAATTGAATCAATGATATACATGCTTTTTGCATAGTTTATACATGGTATCAAAGCACATGAAATCATGATAGTGGAGGAGGAGCTATGTTTGTGACTGAATAGAATTTGAATTTGCAGAATACTTGATTGGTACTACAGCTGATTCAGGATCGAAATGGCTTTCAATGGCTTGAGATTGGAGTATGCACTCAAGGGAAACTCTAAATATATTTCTTGGAAGGATAGGATGGAGGCAGTACTCGAAGACAATGGCTTGAAGGAATTCATTGAAAATGATGTTCCCAAACCCACTGTGACAGATGCTGCAAATCTTGATGCATGGAAAAATAAAGTTGCAAGGGTGAGGAGGATCTTACTGGAGGGAGTACGAGACCACATTGTATCAAGTATATATGGAAAAGAGACTCCATATTCTATGTGAAAGGCTTTGATAGATCTATTTCAGAGCAACGGTGATCATAGGAAATTGGCCTTGAAAGATAAACTCAGGAATATCAAGATGGAGAAGAACGACAATATTCTGGTATACTTAACAAAGTTTGTCAAATTTTGGGATGAGCTTGGGAGTGTAGGAATTACTGTCGCTGATGATGATTTGGCGAGCCTATCTCTTGTAGGACTTCCCAAGAGTTTTCATAGTTATCAAGACTTTGTCAATGGGAGGGAAAAGTTGTCATATTGGGAACAACTTTGGTCGGATTTGGTGCAAGAGGAGTTCAAACGGAATATGAGAGATGGATCTTCATCTAAGAATGAAGATGAAGAAGATTGTGCTTTTTCTGCAAAGGAGAAGAAGGGGAAAGGAAAGAAATTCGATTCCAAATCTAATACTGGTGAAGAAGGCAAGGAGCGCGACATGTCGAGAGTGAAGTGTTTTCACTATCACGAGCATGGAAATTATGCCACTAACTGTCCACAAAAGAAGAAGATCAATCAGGATTCAGGATCTACAGCTAGTGAGGCTTTGGCTTCACAATTTGATTTGGACTTCCCACTGATCACATGCATGGTGTCAAGTGCGATGGGATGAGGGTGGTACTTGGATAGTGGTGTATCTTTCCACATGACGAGAAACAAAGAACTTTTCAGTAGCTTGGAGGAGAAGGACCTCCAGATGCATATTGAAATGGGTGACGACGGAAGGTATATCGCTACCAAGATTGGTACAGTTACTTTCCAAAGATATTCAGGTAAACCATTTTTTATTAAAAGATGTAATGCATGTACCGGGCTTGAAGAAAACTTTAGTTTTAGTTGCAAGGTTGGAGGATAGAGGCTATGATGTTGTTTTTAGTGAAGGAAAAGTTTTCCTTAGGTACAGAGCAACAGAACAAGCCAAGAAAATTGGGATTCATGTGAAGAATCTCTATATACTTTATGTAGATGCGATTTCTACGGAGCTTCCAACCATGGGGAAGTGTGAGAAAGACATGAAATTGACCCTTGAGAGGGAGCTGGATTTGCATGCAGGTGAGGAACTCTTGGTTCCAAAGAATGAACCTTAAGATGTGGATTAGTCACATGCGGAGGATCATGGAGTGGCAGAAACCACTCAAGCAGAGAAATTTTGATCCAGATGGGCAGAGGGAGTGCATGCAGCTATAACTCCGGGTGTGAGGTGGGGCGATGGGGCGACATGCAAGATTAATCCCAAGAATAAATTTGGGCAGGGTCCTAGAGATGGTCCATCTCATGGATTGAACCTGGCTACGAGGAGCCCACAGAGAAGCAATATCAGGATCAATTATATTGATGCAATCAAATGTTAGGAGGACAAAAATAAGAGTGAAAAGTGTCAGATATTGGAGTGCAGATCAGAGTTGGCAGTAGTGCAGAGTGCATGGATGTAGATGTCAACATCACAGAGAATCCAGTATACATGTGCAATAGCTAGCAGCAGTCAGAAGTCTCTGATGACAGATGCATTATATTGATTCATTTGTTTGGAGGCTATTTAGTTTCGGAAGTGTTGCATGCAAAGGTTGCATGTGCGATAAACACTAGCAAAGTGTTGCATGCAAGAGAAAAACTAGAAAAGTTTTGCATGCAAGAGTTGCATGTCGCATGCAAGGGTTGCATGTCACATGCAAGAGGTGCATGTCACATGCAAGGAAATTCCTTTCTTGTTGAGAGGGGGTGTTCAAGTTTGCAAAAAGAAATAGTGAAATTTGCATATGGAAACAACATGAAAGCACGTACACTAAGTGTGGGACCAAGAGGTCCAAGCAACACCTACACTAGGTGTGTGACCAGGAGGTCCAAGAAGCACCTACACTAGTGTGGGCTAAATTTGGTGCATGTCTATTTTAATTATCCCTTAATTAAGATGGACAATAAAATGTAATCTAATCTCAAAATAACTTGTAATAGTTAACTGAGTGTGATAAACTCATTTAGCTCATGAATTTCGAGTTGAGGGTAGTTGGTGAGGCATGCTAAGTAACTCTAGTTGTAATAGAGTTCAAAGTGTAGTGGTGCATTATTTAATGAAGGTTGTAATGATTTTAACTCAGTTAAGTGAGTTAAACTCATTTGTGATAGTTGTAACTGTTTGATACACTAGTGAGAGATCAAGTGAATTAAATATTATTTAATTCACAATCAATGATATCACATGCAACTGAGGATTTACTATATTAGTTGCATGCATGTCAATTCCAATAGATACCCAGTTGAGATTTAGGTGAAAGGGAAGTGTGACTATCAGTTGTGATATTAGCTGACTGCCCATATGTAGTTAAAACACCACAGGATTCCCATGATACTCAGCGCAGTTGAGGAAGGCTGAAATTTCTAAAGAATACAGATTGCATTCATAAGGAATTGCGTGAGAAATGAAGGTTGAAGACAGGCTGAGAATTGGCTGAGTATTGGCCCGATTGTTTTTGGATTAGTGTGAGACGATAGGCAGATTGCAGGATATCCTTGTGATAAGAATTGAATTGTAATTGTTTCATGATTCCTTGTGGAATATACAATATATGATAGAGGGGTTTTGAGAAGAAAACTTTCCCCAAGAAATTATCTGTGTTGTGGTTTGATTTATTCTTCTTTGCTTCATGTGATTGGTGATTGTGTTTAATTTCCACAATTGATTTGTAGAAGCGATTCAATATCTAGATTTAGTACATTGTTAGATCAGATTGAATCCATGATATACATTCTTGTTGTATAATTTCTATCGTCCATATATTTATGACATGAAAGCTATCTTTCATTGCCATGAAAAAAATAATCACTTGTTTAAATATGGCATTGAGAACATTGTTAGATAACATCGCAAGAAACTAAACCTTTCACTTGTGAATTTCAGAGAAATGAAGAGACTTGTAAACTCTAGAAATAATTTTTTGCTTCTAATGATCAAACCCAAGAATGATGTTGATAATGAAGCCTTTCAAGGTGTCATCCAAAGTTGAAATATGATTTGGTTGAGGTTGTTAAACAGTATGATGAGATGTTTTAGGAGCCTAAGGGATTGCCTCCCAAAAGAGGAATCCAACATGATATTCAATTACAAAAAGATTGTACTCTTCCTAACATTGGCATGTACAAGATGTCAGTAATGGGAAATGGAGAAATTAAAAAAGAAATCCAAGAGTTTCTTGACAAGGGGATCATCTAACTAAGTACTTTGCCATGTGGTTCACCTATTGTTTTGGTGCCAAAGAAATATGGAACAAGGTGCATGTGTGTGGAATTCCGTGCATTCAACAAGATTACAGTAAAGAACCATTAGCCACTGCCTAGAATTGATGATTTACTTGATCAATTTAAATATGATGTGTATTTCACTAAGTTGGACTTGAGGAGTGGCTATCATCAAGTCAGAATAGGTAAAATAGACATATGGAAGACAACATTCAAAACAAAGCGAGGTTTTTTTGAATGGTTCATTATGCCCTTTGGGATTTGTAATGCTCTTGCTACTTTCATGCGTGTGATGAATGATGTATTAAGGAATGTTATAGATGACTTTGTGATAGTATACTTATATGACATTAATTTTTAGCAAGTCCCGTGATGAACATGTCATCCATGGAAATAAAGTATTAGATGTCTTGAAGAAAGAACAATTGTTTTTAAAGATGTATAAATGTGAATTTGGAAAAACTTCTTTAGTATACTTGGGCCATATTGTTGGAGGAGGTGAGTTGAAAAGAGATCCCTCCAAGGTTGATGTCATTTTGAATTGGCCAAGGCCCAAAACAGTGACAGAGGTTAGAAGTTTTTTGGGAGAAACCCAATATTGGAGAAAGTTTGTTGCTAACATTTCTTCTATCACAACCCCATTGCATGTATTGAAAAGTGTGAAGCAGGATTTTCAGTGGGGAGGTAAAAAAGAAAAAACATTTGATGCATTGAAGGAAAAGATAAGTTAAACTACTATACATTCACTTCTTGACTTGAGACAATAATTTGAGATACATACATATGGGCATAGCCCTAATGCAACATGGAAAGGCCATTTGTTTTCATTTAGAAAACTTTAATGATGCAGTGATTAACTATTCTACACATGACAAGGAATTGTATGCATTAGTGCAAAGTGTGAAAAAGTGGAAACACTACTTGATGGGTATGGAAAAAATAATTCACACAGATCATCGGTCATTGTAATACTTGTAATAAAAAACAATGCTATAGCAATCAAGGCACTTTCGATGGATGGGATTTCTTCAACACTTCCACTGGGTGATAAGGTATAAGAAAGGTATAGATAAAAATATTGTTGATATGCTTTCTAGACCAATTGTTAGTGCATCCATTATTATTAAGCACAATTCTGTCATGCATGAGAGCTATGTTGAACAATATGCTTTAGATAGTGATTTCAAATATGTATATGAGACTTTGTGTTAAGGTTAACAAGTAGAGGAATTGGATTATCATGTGCATGATAACTTGTTGTACCATCTTGGTAAGCTTTTTATTCCATAGGGAGAGAGAGTCAACATCATAAGGGAAACGCATACTTCTCTTATTTTTGGTCATTTCAATGTAGGTAAGACAGTGGCACAATTACTGGGGTATTGTTACTAGCCTCGTATGCTTGAAAGTGTGTCATGATTTGTAACAAGATGTTCATTATGTGTTGTCATTAATCCTAGCAATAGAAATTTTGGATTGTATACACCACTTCTAGTACCTTCTTGTCCATGGGAGAGTGTTTCTATGGATTTTGTAGGAAGTCTACCTATGTCTAGGAGAGGTCATGATTATCTTTATGTAGTTGTGGATAGGTTTAACAAAATCTGTATTTTGATGCCTTGTAAAAATAATGTTACAGCTGAACAAACTGCTCAGTTATTCTTTCAGAATGTATGGGTGCATTTTGGGTTTCCCACATCCATTGTTAGTGATCGAGATTCTTGCTTTGTTGGGAACTTTTTGTCAAGATTGTGGGGACTCATGGACACCGAATTGAAAAAGAGTACAACATTCCATCTGCAAACAGATGGCCAAACAAAGGTGGTGAACAGAACGATGATACATCTTCTTCGTGGGTATTGCAGCAAAATCCTAAGTTGTGGGATGAACATTTGCACTATATTCAACATGCTTATAACCGGTCCAAGCATTCATCGAATCAAACATCGCCATTTGAGGCTTGCTTGGGATACTTGCCAAAATCTCCTTTAGATTTTATATTTTGGAAATATGTTGCTATTGATGGTCATAGTGGCATAGATAGAGCCAAAACATTCATTGAAAAAGTTCAATTGGTACATTGAATAGTTCAAGAACAGTTGGAGAAGAGTCAAGCCAAGTACAAGACAAGACAAGATAAACATGGTGTAGATCATAGTTTCCAAGTCAATGATGAATTTGGATTCACATTAGCAAAGAGTGACTCCAAGGAGAAGGTATAAAGATGAAACCAATTCGATATGGTCCATTCATTTTCTGGAAAGGTTGGTAATAATACCTTCAGGTTGAATTTTCCTTCACATATGTAAATTTATGAAATTGTTAATGTTGATGATTTAGGATTGTATGAGCCTCCTTTAATTGAAGATCAAGGAGAGAATGTTTAGATTCCTTCAATTGAATATTTATCTCCTAAATATCTTCAGGAATTGCAACAAGACACCACCCTTAACAGAAAAACAAGGACTTCAGAACGAGGGAATGCAGAGTAGCTCCATGTGGGGCGCAAGGGAATAAATTAAAGTAAATAAAAATGGATTGAGATTTGAAGGGTTAGGGATCTGTACCCCCATATTTTTGTTAATTGAAAGTGATTTTTTTGGGTCGAAAAGTTTCCAGTGGGGAGGAATGATCCAGTGGAGTAAGAAAATGCTCAAAATTAAAATTTCTCATATTGGATCGAAACCAGTGCCAAAGTGTAGATCTCATCGACATGAATCCAACACAACTCGTTTCACTCAAATCCAATACCAGATGCTCCCGATATTGCATTCTGTCCATTTTGGGAAACAACTAAAAAAATTGAATTTTGGTTGCAGGGATGCCGAGTCAACAATCTGTACTACTGACTGGACCATCACTTGGCAGGGTGGCTGGTCTTTCATCGACCAATGGGTAGTAGATATTTGGTAGTAGCTGATTGGTTTGATTTGGTTGAAATTTTTATTGGTTCAGTGTGGTGGACCAATGAGGGAGTGCCACATGGGCCAACCGATGGCTGTGACGTGGCCTCCTGATGGTCGATCAAAATTTTGGTTGGAGACCAAAAATCCCTTGGATAATCGAACACTAGACCTCACATAAACTTGGCAAGACCTCAACCAAATCCACTACATTATGACATAACCTATATATTAGCGCGGTCTTATTTGAAGTTTAGCAATGGTGCATGCAGAGGTGGGGACTAGGGTTTACCCCTGACCTCGGTCCACCAACCAAGGTCAAGGGCTAACCTCGACCTGAGACTTTATAACAACCACAACCAAAGTTTTATGATGCAATATATTAACCCAATGGGATATATGATACATGCCACTGCAACCATATTATATGACCCTTATCCAAAGTCAGAGGAAGGTTTAACGTTGGGGTTTGATAGTTGGTTACGGTGATGGTTAAGAGCCATAACACATGCAGCTAATATTTGATGCCAGAGTTAAGGAATAGGTGGGGAGTGGAACCTACCTTAGGCAGGGTTCCTACAACCCCTAACCAGAAGCCTTCAATCAAACTTTGACCATGGTCTGGTCAAACAAACCAGCAGGAAAAGGCGTACCAACTTTTGAGATCAACAACAGGTTTTTGGCCAAGTGGCACATTTTTAGCCGGATATGGGCCAACCAAGGAAAATTAAAGGTTTGACAATTTTCACCCAAAGCATTGGGAATATCCTCTATGCGGGGCGAAATTTTCGCTCCACGTGATCTCGAAAGGTAGAAATTGTACAAAAAATTGCAAGGAAGTGTGAATTGTAGGACAAATAGCAAAAAACTTCAATGGAGCATAATTCATTCAGTTTTTGACCTTTTTTGAAGCATAAATACCCCAGCTAGGGGATTTTTATTGTTTTGGAGCCATTAGAGACATTATTTTAGAATTATGAGCAATTTAACTTCATATAAACACATTTTTTTGAGCATAATGAAAGAGGTCCAACCATTGGAAGTTGGACTAGGAGATGTAGCCCAAGAGGGATGAACTCATTCGTCATTTGTTGTTTTACATACACTGTTATGGTACTGATGTCTTCTATATTTTCTGCAAAACTAAGCTTTAAAACATGTTAACATGTTAATGAAATTGACATAAGTGTTTAAAAAACCCTAATATTTTCACTTGAAAAATACAGATCATGTTTAAAAAACCCTAATATTTACGATAAACTCTCAAGATTTAAAATACAGATCATTTGGTTTTACCCAAACAAACACATGGTCCCCAACTTGAAATTATCAATAAGTTCTTTTATTATTTGCATATGTTTTTTTTTTCAATTTTGAGCAGCTTTCAAATTCTGATGAACCTTCCTCACTGTCACTTCCATCTTTGCTGGCATATCAAATCCCAACATAAACTTGTCTTCCAGATTGTTCCTATTAATGGTTGTATGAAATTCTCCTCCATATAACACTTCAAAAGGGCTCATCTTTAATGATTCATGGTAGTTGTTATTATACACAAATTCAACTAAGTGGAGATAATCTTCCCATTTCCCAGGTTGATGCATCACATACATTCTGAGCATATCCTCTAGCACTTCGTTTACCCGCTCAGTCTGTTTGTCAGTTTGAGGGTGGTATGAAGTCCTAATTTGATCTGGGTGCCCAACCCATTAAAGAGGGTCTTCTGGAATGCAAATGTGAATTTCACATCTCAAGCAGAGATCATAAATTTCAACATCCTATGCAATTTGAATATTTTACGCATAAAAATATCTGCAATTTGAGTGGTTTTATAAGTATATTGAACAGGGATGAAATGAGCTTCTTTGCTCAATTTTTAAACTACAACCATTATTGAGTCATTATGATTCTTAGTTTTAGGCAAACCGGTTATAAAATCTAAAGTAATTATTTCTCACTTCCACTCGGGAATAAGCAACGGATGTAGAAATCCAGCAGGATGTTGATGTTCAGCCTTGACTTGCTAACACCCTAAACACCTAGTCAAGTATTCTGCAATGTCTTTCCTTAATCTCGGCCAAAACAAAATTTTCCTTACTGTAGACAATAAATTTTGATACCCGGGGTGAGAAACATATGGTCTTCTATGGAATTCATCTAATACTAACTATTTAACAAACACTTGATTTTTAATATATACTTTCCCTCTATAGGTTAATAAATCATTTTATGATATACCATATCCAGTTTATTGTCCCAATTCAAGCATATGTTTGGCATGCTACCATAAATACTTATATTTTGAGTCTTTATCAGCAACTTCCTTAATCAAATCCAGAAATTTGAAATCCACTTGACTGTAAATGACTTCATACACATGGTATTCCTTTCAAATCAATGCACCAACCACCCAATTTTCTTTACCTTTCAAATGTTGAATGCCAAAATAAAACTCAGTCAGAAATGCTATCCACCTGGCCTTTTGTGCATTGAGATTAGGTTTTTTGAAGAAGTTGGTCAAACTACTACGGTAATTCATTAGCATAAATCACTTCCCCAACAAATAATGCCTCCAAACCTTCAAGGAATTTAATACTGAGTTTAATTCAAGATCATAAGCATAGTATTTATGCTCACGTTATTTTAGTTTCCGAGACTCATATGCAATTACCTTGCCTTCCCGCATCATCACTCCCCCAGAATTTACTACTACGTTTAATTAAATATCATAAGCATAGTATCTATGCTCAAGTTCTTTTAGTTTTCGGGACTCATATGCAATTACCTTGCCTTCCTGCATCATTGCTCCCCCAACTCCTTGGCTTGCATCAAAACAAATGACAAACTATTTTTATGGATCCACAATCCTTAACACTGGGGCTGAATTTAATGATTACTTTAATCGATCAAAGATTTGTTGACAATTAGTTTTACACTTGAAAACTTTCCCTTTTTTCTGAAGGGAAGTTATAGGGTAGGCTATCCTAGAAAATCCTTCAATGAAGCAATGATAATATCTCGCTAGTGCCATGAAGGATCAAATATCAGCCACATTTTTGGGAATAGGTCATTTCATAGTGGTTCTAATTTTCTCAGGGTCAACAATTATTCCTTTAGCAAAGATTATATGACCTAAATACTGTATTTGGTCCTTGAAGAAATCACTTTTTCTAAATTTAGCATACAACTAGTGTTCTTGTAGTGTATGTAGGACCATCTGCAAATGCTTCTTATGTTCTTCCAAATTCTGTGATTATATCATAATATCATCAATAAAAATCAAAACAAAATTTTCAATGTAAGGATGAAATACTCGATTCATGAGACTCTTGAATGTTGCCGGAGCATTAGTTAGCCTGAAGGGTACAACCACAAATTCATAATGACCATATCAGGTCCTACAGTTATTTTTAGAGATTTCCTCCTCCCTTACCCTTATCTGATGACACCCATATCATAAGTCAATTTTTGAAAATACCAAAACTCCTTTAACTTGATCAAATAAATCATCAATATGGGGCAGAGGATATTTGTTTTTGAGAGTCAGATTATTAAGTTGTCTATAATCAATGAATAATCTCATAGTTCCATCCTTTGTTCTTGTCATCACTCTATAATTTTTGAGGTTGTAAGAGAAATTACAGAGGTAACCACAAAACCACTTTGGAAGTTGGGATCTAGCCCTACCAGCTTCAAAGAGGGATCTCTCTGTCATATTTAGCATTGTTTATATTGAGATATTAGGCTAGTCATGAATGTTCAATGTTTGTTTGTTTGGTTTGTTTATTTTATTAAACGCCTAAATTTCCATTGGGCTATGGATTCTATGACTTAAACTTGGATCTGTTTCATTTCTTATAAAGAGGTTTCACAGGGAAAAGTAGCCAAAATAGTTGGATTCTGTAAATTTAAATGAAGTGTAAAAGAAGAGATGAAAGAAATTTCATTAAGTAAAGAAAAATTAAGAATTAATTTACTTAATTTCAGATGAAAACATTAAAATTATTCAAAGAAAAAATAAGAGTGTGTTTAAATACAAATTATGTTCTTCAATTTTCTGTTGAATAATTCAGATCATGAATACATAAGTATGGAAAACATAGAAAATAAACACATAAAAAAAGAGAGTTGCACTTCACCAACTGTTTGACACAAGAATCTTGTGAAAGAGTCTTATTTATGACTGATCAGTCCACAAAACTTGAAAATGTATAGTAGCCTTCTTGGATGCAAAAATAAACCCTCTATACTTCTAAATGAGAAGTATATATAAGTTTATTTACAAAAAATCTTGTCCTGATAGGTCGGGATATATTTTAGGGATATCTAAAACAGATTACATCTTTGATTACAAAAATATAGGATAAGTTAGAACTGCTCGAAAGTTGGCCGTATTTTGGAGGAGGTTGTTGTTGATTTGTCCTTCTGACTCTTGCTGCTCTGTTGGTCCTGTTTCTGAAGATAGAATTTCCTTTTTCACTCAAGTAACTCACATAACTTGTCCTACCTTTTTACACTTGGAATGAATAACTTAAGAAATCTCCTGTAAATCTCATTTGCCTCTGTTACTTGTAAAAGTTGGGTTTGGTAATAAAAATGTGCTTGATCTCATGCTAGATATTTAACTCATATTCCAATGTTTCAAGGAAAGATTTGCTTGTAATTCTTCCCTATATACCTGCAAATTTGGAACTATCCTTAGCTACATCTGTCAACTTCTTGTTGTAATCATCCAAGGTGATTAATTTATCATTCAACACAAATAAACCTGGAAGCCCTTTCTTATTCAACACTTCAAACTTGTTGAAGAACTTGATGACACCAATTTCCATAACCTAGCACTTCTCTTCTAGCTGCAACATGAGGTTATTCTTAGTTAATATTTTCTTTACCTCCAATATTGTCTCAGTTCTATCCTCAATCCTTAATTATTATAGCTCATACTTGTTTTTGTAATTCAGAAATATGATGAGGTCTGTGGCTTCAATTGGCTTCTCTACTAGCTTTTCTTTGATCTGTACAATTACTTCCTTGGACTTCTGAATTAACTCATTCTGTTCAAAGAAATTTGAATGGAAGGCCAAATCTCATTCATGGATTGATGGATATCTATCCATATGTTTTCCTTAGCTTATGCCAAGGTCTAAGCCATGGAATTTTCCTTCCCTAATTATTGTAGTATTTGAGTGAGTCTCTAAGAATTCTTTACTTCGGCCAGATGTGAGGTTTCAATCCTTGTTTTCTTCTCTTGCAGGGCCTTTACCTGTCCTTGTACCCTATTTATTTCTTCTCCTTGTATGGACATGTCTTCCATAGACTTTACCAATTTTCTAGCAGCATCTAAGTCTTGTGCTGGGGGTGTTGTTAATGTAGAATCCATTGTTGTAGTTAAGGTAGCCATTCATGTTTGTGGTTTTGTTTTAATAGGTAAAACCTCAAGTGGGACTATAGCTAACTGTGCATTCTTCTCCTTTTATTTAACTATTTTGTCCATCTCTACTTCCATGTTTCTGATTTTTTCATTTTGAACCATAATCAGTTTGAGCATATCTTATTTTTGGCCCTCTGTCTCCCCTATTTCTTTGGTTTGCAGATCCTCAGTTGTTGAAAATCTTAAATGTTTTCTGAGTGCTGCAATGTCATTATTCTTCTTCTTGATCGGTTCTTTGACTGCTTGAAAATTTTCTCGGTCATATTATATCTTAATGACCAATTATTCTAAGGGTATGATTTTATTATATTTTTCCAAAGAAGAGATCTTTTCAATTTTTAATTGAGACTAGATATGGGTGAGAAATACTTGAAATTTCGAGGCATTCATTACAATATTTGTCAATGTGGAAAATATCATTTCCCCCATCTCCCTGTGCATATCCATCTGATCAATAGGATGGAAATATTTTGCATCAAATTCAAATGAATTTTTCTTGTAATCAATTGCAGATTTAGGATGGGGAACCTGTTCCTGCAAGAATTCCCTATGCAGTCTTCCTTTCTTGGTGTCGAAGGCTGATAAGAGCCTATGCTAGGCTGTGGTAGTTTTTTTCTAGAATTGATCATATGTGAAAAATATGAGAAGTTCATTTTTTTCTTTATCTCTTTATACTTATCAAATATACTTGTCTCTATTTGTCTTGGAATCAATCCTCATGTTTGAGCTTTGTCAAGGTTCATGTTGCAGGTCATTGGAAGAATTATCAAAATACGTAGAACTTCAGTAAGAAAACAAAGAGATTGTGCCAAATGGATTAAGACACTGGTCTGCTGAAAGCCAAAGATTGATAAACTAAGGTTCTGGAAACCTAAAGAGCAAGATTCCCTCCCCAAGTGGAGCCACTATTCAATAATTTTGATCCTATCCAAAGATGACTAAGTTGACAATCCCAAATTTCTAGAAACAATATTTGAAGAAACATTGTGAGTTCTAGAAATCTCACTGCCTTCATTATTCTAAAACCTATTTTGTTCCACCATAATCTTCATTCAAAATCTCCTCAAATCAACCTACTGCTTCAAAAAGAAACTCGTTTCATGATATTCTCACCATTTTCACCTTATTTTCATTCCCCCATTCTACCATTCCTACCCCTATTTTTATCAATCCATTTCCCTTTAAAAATAGCCCATTTTCCCTTCATTTACACTTCTTCTGCTCTAAAAACCCTTTAAACCATTTAAAAAACCCCTTAATATTGGTTTAAATGCTTTTTCCACCTTATCGAAACATCAAGAAATGGCTTAAAAACCCTGTTTTAAGCGTTATATCCACCTATTTAAAAATTAGGCTTTAAGCCTCTGTGGGCTTAAAACCCTCAGCCCCTTTCTTCATCCGACCAAGGCCTGCAACCATGGGCTTATTCTGAACACCATTTTCTTAGCCCTAGTCCCATCACTCCTCCACGGGACCATATCCTCCACTTGTTATCTAAGCCCCTTTCCCTCATATAAACTAACCCCTCACCTTTACATTTCATTGTTTCTTCGCCCACTTCATCTTTTTTCCTCGGGCCATCAAGACCGTTGATCAAAGGCCTTGGGCCCTAATCCAACGGTCACCACGCTCCCACCTTTCATCCCATCTCCCAACCAAGCCCGCACTACCCAACAGAATAACCGATGTCACGCTTCTAGCCCCACCTATGCTCCACTACCAAACCGCTCCCATTATCGGGCTTAACCCAAGCCGTAGATCTCCTTGCTGGAGATCTAACGACCCATATAAAATATCGCATTCATTCCTCTGCCAAGGGTTAATGGCCCTCATCCGCACGAAACAAGTGGTATTGTACAGGACACGTGGCGACCATCGTATGGAATCGTGCGCCCACCACCCTTTATTGCTTATTGCTTATTGACTGCGCGAAAACCACTAGTTTTTTTCGAAACCACCCTTTTCCTTTTTTCGCGCCATATTCAAATTTCATCCTCTGATTGCCTGGTTCCACCTCTGGAACCCCTCTCATGCTTCTCCTCCTCCTCTGAAATCACTCCCAAACCCTCCATAAATCCCTGAAATGCAGTAAAGCCAAAAAAACACAGGATTTAATTAACGGTTTGTTTGTTTGTGCAGGTTTAATGGCACCCTGAGCCCAAGGGGCCATCCCACAGTCAAGATAGTGATTAAGGCCTCAGGATGACGATCCGAGGGCCTGAAACAAAAAAAGGAGATAGGGTTTTGATTCCAAAGGGTTTAATTGATGATTCATGGTCATCAATTCGATCGCAAGAACCCTCCAGCACACCAAAAGGAAACCCCTACACACAGCAAAACAAAAAAATAAGATCAGTAAAGAAGACGATGAAGACAGAAGACTAAAGGGCTTAATCACATATTAAGTTTGTAAAAACAAATATTAGCCCCTTTTAAGATCAATGGCTAAATATAAAAGGTCAAAGGATAAACATTAAGGAATAAACAAATATGTTTTAATAGAAATAGAAAGGACAGTGAGGCAAATTAATTAAAAAGGAAAGTCAAGGCTAAAAGGCCTAAAAGAGTAGTTTTATGATTAAATCAAGAATACTTAGGCCTAGAGAGCCTTGAATACACCAAAGGGAAGTAGTTATTCATTCGGAAATATCTAACTGACACATTGGGCCTACTTTCGATCCATAAAGTCAACCAGTTGTTATTACCTAGCTAGAAATATCTTAAAAACTATTAAGGCAGTTATTGTAAAGGTATGGGTGGTCTCAAAACCCATACTGTCCACTTTACTTGTACCAGAAGAAAAGACAGAACCACAGCAGCTAGAAGACTTCTCCACAAAAACACTATTTGGAGTTATTACCAGCCTGACAATTAAGCCTCAAAGTCTAAAAGAACTACTAGAATGGGCAAGAAATTAATGTAATATTTATGACACAGAATGGGAATTTGAATGTTTTTCTCCTCTGTTTTAATGAACCATTAATACCATCTCTGTCACCTCTCCTCCCCATTCACCTATAAATCCTATTCCAACTCTCATTGTAAGGGTTGGCATCTGATGAATTCTGAAGTAATACATAGACTACTGCTTTGAAGAAGGATTGATGTTTTGAAGAAGTGTGGATGTCTTTGCTTTTCTGTTGATGAAGGAGGCTAGATCATTGGATCCTTGAGCCTAGTTTTAGTGAAGTACTCTCTATTTGTTAATGTTATTTCCTATTTTTTGCTTTGTTCCATTATGCTTTGCTTGTAGTAGAGTAAAAAGCTTAGGCTAAGAAATGTCTCCAAGAAGCACCTTAGGCCTGTTTACTCTTCACTGCCTTTATGTTTTCATTTGCTGAAGGTTTTATTGAGTAGTTTGACTACTTTTAAATCCTCAAGCTTGTTCATTTTAGAATAGTTAAAATAGTTGGTGTCAAGGTTGAATTATGGTTTGCCCTGCCTTCTTGCTGCCTCTTGAAAGCTATTTCTGAAAACATCCTTCAAATGATATTGTCTGCAACTTGGAAGAGAGGATTTGTTCTAATCTTACCCTCTATTTCTTGCTGAGATAGTCATATTTGAAGGTCTTTATAATTGCAGTCTTAGATTCCTGGGTTTTCCCCCTTTTATGAATGCAATTAGTTGTGTTTCTTATATGTTTTCTGACTCCTTTAAGTGAAACAATTAGAAGAAATAGAGTGTTCATCTACTTCTTTGTCGTACTTGAAAGTCTGTCTTGTTTATGTTATCTGCATAAAAGTATGTTGGTAGGATTCATGGTTAGGCCTGGCTATTGAATATTTCTTTGTGTTTAGATAGTGTTGCAAGTCCCTTCGTTGAAAGGTATACATGATTAAGGAGTCTTAACAACCATTAAAGCTCTACTTTTCCTTCCAAATCCTTGATGTTCATCTCATCGCACCTATATGATCCCATAGATCCATTGACCAAGTTATATTTTCCCTTTGGTTCCCAAAATTCATCAATCAAAATTGTTTAGACTTCCACATGACTCCACTACCCAATGGCTTGTAGATTTCCACACTCTATCTATGTTGCCTGAATCATCTAGATCCAGCCAACAAACAAACAAATTTTCACTTCATAACTAGCCTAAAATCAACCTCTTAAAAGAATCAAGCTATATCCTTACAAACATATTGAGAGATCCCTCTCTGAGACTAGGAGGGCTAGATCCTAGAGCTCTAAAGCTTGGTTTGAATGTTGCCTTGTCATTTGGTTTGCCAATCAACCAAATCACAGGACCCCAATAGCTGTTATGCAGGCAAATCGATGAGGCCATAAAACAACATTTATTGCTATGTTTCTGGGCACGAAAAATAGGTAATTCCGTACAACATTTATTGTTGTTTCCGTTTTATTGTTTGCACAATTTCCGAGGCAGTGGTTAAGCATGGAAAACAAAATAAGTTGTATTTTTTTTGTTGCTGAAATTTTCGGTGTATTTCTATCTCACTGTAAAAGCTATTTATCAGAAATAAAGAGGGTATTTTGAACTTGTTTTCCAAAGAGTTGTAGGGGATTTTTCCAGGGTCATGTTGATAAAAAATCAGCGTGTCATTTTCTGTGTGTGTGGCTGAAATATATTCTAAGTTTTATTTCTTCCTTTTTGAGCACTTTGAAATTTCCAGAACTTAACTACATGGGAGTAATAAGGAGAAATTGATAACCAGATTTGGGTCAAAATTTATACATGGTATAAGAGGTTGGGTGGCTAAAAAGTGCATTTTCGGACTACAAGTGAAAAATTACAGCAAGCTTATATTTCACACAGAAAACTGAACCTTTACCACAACATTGAAATTTTCAATTTGTTAGGACAAAAAGCATGTCTTTGGGCTTGAGGGTGGAGGATAGGTTGGATGGGCACAACAATTACAGTACATGGAATGAGAAAATTAAGAGCATCTTTGAGGAGGTAGAAGTCTGGGGTATAATGGTTCATACCCAACAACGCCCTGTAAATGTGAATGCTGGCCCTATTCAGCTGGCATATTTTAATAAGAAGAATAACAAGGGAAAGAGATTGATTATGGATGGTATTAAAGACCATGTCATTCCTCATGTGAGAGGAAAGAGACTTGCTCATGAGATCTGGACAAACTTGACCAATCTCTACCATAGTAGCAATGAAAAGAGAAAAATGGTCCTAAGGGAGAAGCTGAAGGCCATTAAGATGGAAAATACTGATAGTGTTACTACATACCTCACAAATATCACTAATGTGAGAGATGAGTTGGCATCTATTGGAGAGGTAATTCCACCCATTGAGTTGGTGCAGATTACAGTGAATGGTCTTCCTAGTACATGGCTGAATTTTGCTGATGGGATTTTTGCACGGGAGACCCTTCCCACTTGGGAGAGGTTGTGGGTTGATTGCATACAGAATGAAATCAGAAAGAACCAGCTTGGGGCAACCAAATCAGTTGAGGAGGATGAGGATGTAGCATTTTTAGCAAGGGGCAAGAAGGGAAAAGGAAGGAAGGAAGCTTCCACAAGTGGTGATGGGGGAAAAGGCAAAGGCAAAGGTAACCAACATGTGAACAAGGAGAAGGACTATTACAAGGTGAAGTGTTGGAATTCTTAGAAGTTGGGACACTATGCAGTTGTGTGTCCGGAGAAGAAGAAGGGAAATAATAAGACCATGGAAACATCAACAGAGATAGAGGACTTTTTGAAGAGCTTCGACCGGGATTTTGGGTTCATTTCTTATGAGTCCACTAGTGCAAGATCACCTACCACAGAGGTTGAGAGGGAGCATCTTCAGGTATTTGGTATGTTGACAGTGGGGATTCACATCATATGACAGGAGTCCGTGAGTACTTCTCAGAGATTTTAGAGAGTGGCACTGACATAGAGGTAGTACTCGGAGATGAAAAAATTATTAAAGCAGTCGGTGTGGGGACATTAACATTTGATAGGGAACCCAAACCTCCTTTGAAAGATTCTGATGTTCTATATGTGCCAGGGATGAGGAAGAACCTTATATCTATCTCAACATTGGAAGATAGAGGGTATGAGGTATTGTTCAGGAGAGGGTAGGTGCTTATATATCCCAGGGATGCTCTAGCTGATTCAGCTAGAGTGATTGGTGTACGCTATGCCAAGGTGTAAAAGTTTGTGTTTCATCCCCTTATGGCATTGAGTAGTAGTACCGGCAACAAATCTAGCAGTTCAGAGCTGTGCGAGATTTGGCACTGTAGGATGGGGCACATGTATCATGGGGCCTTGAGGACATTGCGGGAGATCACTACAAGTGTGCCAGATTTTAGTTCTGATCACATTGATACATGCAGAGGATGTGCTATGGGGAAGTTTTCCAAATCCCCTTTTCCCAGCAGTGATAACAAATCCAATGGGATTCTTGATTTGATTCATACTGATGTGAGCGTCGGAATGTCTCATGTTTCCTTGAGTGTATATGGGTACTATGTTTTAATCATTAATGATCACTCCAGGAAGGCCTGGATTTATTTCTTGAAGACCAAGAGTGAGGTTTTCAAGCGGTTTCAAGAGATCAGAGCTCTTGTGGAGACTCATACAGGTCGGAAGATCAAGTCCCTCAGGTCAGACAATGGAAGGGAGTACACCCTTGGTGAGTTTGTTGATTGTTGTGTGGAGGCCGGCATAAGGAGGGAGTTCACAGTTCCTTACAACCCCCAGCAGAACGGGGTTGCAGAGAGGAAGAACAGATCCGTCATTGGGGATACCAAAGCCATGCTACATCATCAAGGGTTACCATTGTTCTTGTGGGCATAAGCCTACAACACTACTATGTATTTGCAGAACAAGAGTCCACATCGTGCCTTGGGGCATGTGACTTCAGAGGAGGATTTTTCTGGGAAGAATCCTGAAGTTGGTCATTTTCGTATCTTTGGGTGAATTTCATACTCCTATGTACCCAAGGAGAAGAGGACCAAGCTAGAGCCCACCACAGAGAAGGGTATCTTTTTGGGCTACAGTGAGACCTCAAAAGCCTTTCGTATTTATATTCCTGCACGAAGGAGAGTTGTTATCAGGCGGGATGTAAAGTTCGAGGAGGAGAGGGCTTTCAGGAGGTCATAGGAGTTAGAGTATCTGGATTGGCCAGAACCTCAGGAGCAGTTGAGTCAGTCAGAGGGATCTAGTGGGCAAGGATCAATAGGTACATCAATTACGATGTCAGGTCCATCAGTGAGCAGTGGCTCGTAGAGTCTGAGGGGTGGTGCTTCGAGCATCATGCAGAGTAGTTTGCATAGAAGTTCACTAGGTATTCCACTAATGGATAGTTCACATGGAACTTCAACATATACATGTACAGGTTCAAGCAGGAGGACAACAAACAAAAATTTAGGATTTCATGCTTCTTATGAGGATGAGTAGTTTCAGTCTCCGGTGGGAGAAGTTTACTTAGGGAAGAGGAAGCCCAAGTAACTTAAGGATACCTTGATAGAGGAAACCTTGTTGCTGGGCCGAAGAGACAGGTTAGAGAGAGAAGACCACCTGAGCGGTTATGTAGCTATATGGAAATGGTTGCCAACATCATTGAATCCGAGCCTTCTAGCTATGAGGATACTGCTAGCGAGCAGGTCTAGAGAGAGGCCATGCAGGAGGATTATTCTTCTATCATGAAGAATGATGTTTGGGAGGTAGTGCTGAGGCCCGAGGGAATATTCGTGGTTACTTCCAGATGGATTTACAAGGTAAAGCACATTGCGGATGGTAGCATCGAGAAGTTCAAGGCTAGATTTGTGGCTAGAGGGTTCTCCTAGGTAGAGGGATTTGACTATGAGGAGACCTTAGCTCCCGTGGCTCAATATACTTCCATTCGCTCCATTATATTGATAGCAGCAGAGATGGGTTGGACGATCCACCAGATGGATGTGAATATCACATTGCTCAATGGCTTCATATAGGAGGAGGTGTACATTGAGCAACCGTAGGGCTTTGAGGTGCATGGGAAGGAGTCCCATGTATGCAGAATGAAGAAGGCACTTTATGGCCTGAAGCAAGATCCTAGAGCTTGGTACTCCAGGTTTGATACGCACTTGCAGGAGATGGGTTTCACAAAGAGTGATGCAGATCCAAACCTACACTTTATTGTGATAGGTGAGGCGCCTCTCATTCTAGTGGTGTATGTGGATGACTTGTTCATTACAGGTGCAGAGAGGCTCATAGAGGGCTACAAGAGAGATCTTTCTTCAGAGTTTGAGATGAAGGACATTGGCTCAATGCATTACTTTTTGGGTTTAGAGGTGTGGCAGGAGGAGGGGCATTTCTTCCTAGGACAGGGGAAGTATATTGTGGACATCCTTATCAGATTTCACATGGAGGATTGTAGACCCATGTCGACACCTACGATCACTAATTGGAAGAAGCTTCATGCTTCAGATTCCAAGTTGGTGGATCCCACATTGTATAGTCAGCTGATTGGTTCCTTGATGTATTTGGTCAACACTAGACCAGATATATGTTTTGCAGTCAACATGATGAGCCAGTTCATGTGTGAGCCCAGGAGAGTGCACTGGTTGTTGCAAAACACATTTTGCGGTACTTGCAGGGGATAGTGGATTATGGTCTGGATTATAGACAGGGAGATGGAGTGAGATTGGCAGGGTGCATTGATTCTAATTTGGCAAGTTGTGCTTCTGATAGGAAGAGCACTTCAGGGTGTTGTTTTGGGTTGGGTTCAATAGTTGTGTCGTGGTTCAGCCGAAAGCAACAGTTAGTAGAATTGTGTTCAGCGGAAGCAGAGTACATGGTAGAAAGTATAGCTAGTTGTAAGGCATATGGCTTCGCAAGATGTTGTTTGGCTTATTTGGTCAACCATTGAGGCCTTCAGTGATTTAATGTGATAATTAGAGTTGCATTAAAATCACAGAAAATCCATTATTTCATGATAGGTCAAATCATATCAGGATCAGATATCATTTTATTAGAGATTACGTTTAGAAGGGAGCTGTGAAGCTTGAGTATATTCCCACTGATGAGCAGGTAGCAAATAATTCACCAAAGCCTTGCCATGGGACAAGCATGTCTACTTCAGAGACAAGATGGGTGTGGTGAGGAACATTTTCCTCGGTAAGAGGGAGTGTTGAAATTTGGGTACCAGAGGACAAGTGGTTGCCTAAGGCTTTGATCTTTGGCCTAGGGAAAATTGTCCAAATGTATTTAAATTTTTCTCCTAAAGTGAATTTATAAGTGGTAAATTCAAATCTAATTTAAAATTGACTTTATAAGTGATAAAGTTACTAAGTCTAATTTTGAAGTGACTTTAATAAATTCAATGTGAAATTAGAAAGTAAAAAGTGACTTTGGAAATAAAAGGCTAATAGGGTATTTATTAAAGTGGGGTGAATTAAAAAATAGAAAGCGAGATTTAAATGCACATTTAATCTCAGCCCTAGATCTAAAGCTATCTCAGCCATTGGATTTAGGGATTTCCCAAAATTCACTTAGGCTTAGGTTATAGTAGGAAAATACGGAAAAGATCGTTCCGTATATCCTGAGAAAATTGAGAGAAGGAGGAGAAAAAAACAAGGAGAGTTTTTGAGCAGTGAGGTAAAGGAGAGCAGAACCTTGGCATGCATATCGAGGCAGCATTCAACAAATCCATACAACAAGGCTGGCACACAGTTCAAGGCAGTTTTGGGTACATTTTTCAAGGAAGCTTCTGTACAACACCTTGGGCATGCATTCCTAGGCTACAATACATTATTCTAGCATATATTGCAAGGAGAGGAGTTTCTTGTTTTTATGGGACATATTTCGAGGCAGACCGTACAGTTTGTTGTTGTCCTTGTGCATAGAAAACGAGGCAGATTTTGTATAGAATTTATTGTTGTTCCTATGCATGCATTTTGAGGAGGTCGTACAACATCATTTATTATTGTGTTTCTGGGCACGAAAAATAAGGAAGTATGTACAACATTTATTTTTGTTCCTGTTTTATTGTTTGCACAATTTCTGAGGCAGTGGTTAAGCACGAAAAATGATATAAGTTGTATTTGTTTGGTTGCTGAAATTTTTTGTGTATTTCTATCTAATTGTAAAAGATATTTATCAAAAATAAAGAGGAGCTTTCGAACCTGTTCTCCCCAAGAGTTGTAGGGGGTTTTTCTAGGGTCATGTTGACCAAAAATTAGCGTGTCATTTTTTGTCTGTGTGGCTGAAATGTTTTTTGAGTTTTATTTCTGCATTTTCCAACACTTTGAAATTTCCAGAATTTGTGTTTTTCAGAAATATTTATTATTTCCAGCTTGTTGAATGTATGTTTATGGAAATGGGCATTTAACTACATGGGAGTAATAAGGAGAAAATGATAACCGAGGTTGGGTCAAAATTTATGTATGGTTGAGATCAACGGTGGGAGGGATCATTGGGTTATTTGAATCACCATTGTTTTTTCCTTTAGGAGATATTTTTGAAAATTACACAGGAGGAAAAAGAAGACTGATAGTGGGATAATTACTGGGAAATCGCTGACGGTTATCAACTAGTGACACTAATAGTTCTTTCATAGCATGTTTCGGTCTCTTTATCTGGCTTCGAGATGATCTTACTCTGCAAGGGAAAAGTTTTAAAATGCAAAGATGATTTGGAAGAATGAAAATGCGACAAAATTGTGTAAAATGAGTGAATTGGGAGGCTTGTATGGTTACAATGGACACCTGTTGGGGACGCGAGACCTTTAGGAGGCATAAACAATAATCCTAGGAGAATTTAATGCGTAATGGATAGGACAGGTGTCGTGAAAGGATATGATGTGAGGGCGTGGGGAGTGTTGGTGGGAAAGGAAGGTGGCTTGGTGGTTTTCAGAGGCGGGCAAAGGGAGTAAGCGGTATGCGAAGGGGCAGGGGTGAGAAATGATGGGGTATTGACACGTAATGCGGGGCCAACGGGGGACCATACCACTTTTCGAACCTCCCCTCCACCGATAAAATTAGGAAGGGCATGGGGGGCCGAAAGGCGGTAGGGACCGTTGATCTGAGTGGATGACGATCGTGGCGTTAGATGATGCAGGCCACTTATCGCTACACGACAAACACCTTTTGTCGATTATGAACTTTATAACACAAGCAATTAAACTTATGATAAATGTGCATATGATACAAAACATAAATTATTACATTTTCAACCTTTTCGTTCCAATTTTCTCCTAAACCAAGATTAATTATCACTAACTTAGGGGGTGTTTAAATGTGCAGAACCTTGTTAAAATCATCTAATCTAATTCTAACCTACTCATTTACATCATTGATCCAACTTAAACAATTGGACCAATTTCTTCATCTATTTAACAATTTTTAGCCAAGTTTAAACAGTTTGGCTAAATTATTTCTCTAATATAATGACATAAATTCAAATATGTTTGACCATGATTACACTGCATGAGCTAAACAAGGATTGCTAGTTGTAGCATTTAAAATAAGCTGCACACAACATCTTACTTTATTTTTTAAAACAAACTATTTTTCTTCTAGTGGCATTTGAATTTGTATCACTTTCACCTTTTTTTATATGGGGTTCTTTCATCATCATTTTTTTAATTCTTTTATTCTATTTTTCTTTTTCATATGCCCTCTTTTACTATATATATATATATATATATATATATATTTGGAAATCATTTTCAAAGTGAAATATTATTTACAATTTCATATGTCTGAGAAAATATTCAATTACCTTGTGATCCTATGAATTATAGGACCCTAATAGTGGCTCTAGCTGGGGATGGAATTATCCTTGTGAGTTGCCAAGAATTGTTGACCAGTAGCCTTGAATCCTCTCCTTCAGTGCTTTTCTGCATCTAATTTTTGTTTTCTTGTTGTTATATTTATGGTGGAAAATTAATCAAGAGCTTAGGGCCTTCTCTTCGACATTCAACTTCTAATAAAAAGTCACCCACTCATTGACAATACAAAGAAAATGATATTTACAATGAATTTAGTGTGAAATAATCCTATTCCCATAAAAAATAATGTTTTAGCATCCTGCCATTGACAGGTCCATCAGGCAGCTTTTTTCCATCTATATCCTTAAGAAAAAATGCATTATTACCTCTGTAAGCATGGATTATGTAAGGTACTTTCCATAAATGATCAAAATTAACATGCTTACCTTTATCTTCACTTCTTGAATCCCATTTTAATACAATGTCTCTTAACTCAAAATCATTAGCCTTGGTTCTTTTATCATATATTTTCTTGATGTTTTCTTGGATTACTGGTGTTTTATTGTACACTCCTTCTCTAGATTGTCGCAACTGTGTTGTCTAATTTATCCTTCCCTAAATGTCATTTGATTCCAATTGTAATTCCGCAACATTTTCATAACTGGGACACCTAAAGGAATTGGAAAAACAACATCCATTTCATAAAATAATTGTTATGGGGACATTCCAATTAATTTCTTAGTGGTGAGTCTATCAGCCCATTATGCATTGACCAACTTGTTGTGCCATGACTTTTTTTTTATCCTGCAGCAATTTTTTTATGATATTAACCAAAATTTTATTGGAGGACTCTATTAATACATTCCCCTGAGGGTAATAGGTAGTATTGTGTCCTAAAGTAATCTGATACTTGCTGCAGAAATCCACCATATTCTTTGACTTGAATGTTGCTGCATTATCAGTGATGATTTTCCTGGGACATCCAAATATTGAAGGAATATTAGTTTCTAAAAATTTGATAATCACTACATCAATAGCTTGCCTTGTAATTTTGGCTTCGATCCACTTGGTAAAATACTCAGTGGCTATGATGATCCATTTGTGTTGAGCTGAGAATGGTGGTTGAATTTCTCCAAATGAAATCCAAACCCCACTATTGAAAAGGAGTTTCAACTGATATTGCCTTCAAGGGTAAAGGAAACAGTTTCCTTATGCCTTCAAAAATCTGTCATTTATGACATGAGGTAAATTTTTTATGGACATCAGGAAATAAGGTTGGTCAGTAAAAACCAGCTCTTAGATCTTGTTGGCAGTAGTCTTCTAGTACAAATGTCCAACACAATCGCCTTCATGAAATCCTTGTATTATTTTGTCTGCTTCATCCTTCAGAAAACAGTTTAGTAAAATTCCATCAGCATCCTTCCAATACAAATTATCGTCTAAAATACAAAACTTCATAGCTTTGAGTTCAAGAAATCTAGATTTTTTCTTGGTCAAACCAGGAGGAGCTTGTAAATGATGTAATACAAAAATGAGGTCTGCATACCAGGGAGAGGTTGCAAAAGCCTCTACTACTTGTGGAGTCGCCTTTTGTCCTTGTTCATCAAGTGCAGCTACAAAATTAATATCCAAAGCATGAAAATTATATTCAACCATTAATTTAGCTAATCCCTAACCTTTAATGCTTTTGGTGGGTTTAATTTCAATCTCATATTCAAGGATAATGGAAATCCATTTAATCCTTTTCCCATCGGGACCATTTTGGGTCAGTATATATTTTACCACAGTAGATATTTTACAAAATCAATTATATGAGAATGAATAATATACACTTTGAAATATTTGATTTCTTTTACTAAATAAAATGCTTGCTTTTCCATAGTATTGTATTTCAACGCAACATCTCTTAAGGCCTTGCTAAAGAAAGCAATAGGTTGTTCCCATCCTTCGTTATTTTTCTGTAAGAGAACTGCTGCAATAGTATGCTTAGATGCAAATGGGAAAATAAAAAAATATTTTCTAGATTAGGGCCGATTAACACAAGGGATTGTGTTAAGGCTTGTTTTACTTGATCAAATGATTGTTTTTCCTCAATATTCCATTTTACTTTTGTGTCTTTTCTCAACATGTTTTTTATGTTTCTTAGAAGTTCTGCCTATTTAGGGATAAATATTCTTACAAAATTTATTTTACCAATGAATGATTGGAGTTCTTTGACATTTATAGGAGGACCTATCTTTAAAATAGCCTCAATCCTGTCGGGGTCAATTCTGACTCCATCCTTCAAAATGATATGTCCTAGAAGTTTTCCTTCTTCTAAGCCAAATAATGTTTTCTTTGAGTTGATTGAAATTCCAAATTTCCTACATGTTTCAAATACTCTCCTCAAATGTAGCAAATTCTCTTCATCCGTTTTTTAGAAAAAAATGATATCATCAAGATATGTGAGTATGAATATGTCAATTTCATCAGCAAAAGCAATGTCCATTTCTCTCTGAAATGTAGCTCCAACATTTATTAAGCCAAAAGGCATCTTCACATACATGAAGGTACCCCATGGTGTAATAAATTTTGTCTTTTACTGGTCTTCAGGATGCACTAAAACTTAATTATAACCAAAGAAACCATCTAATAGATAAATACTACTGGACCCAACTACCTTCTGCAAAATATGATCTATTTTAGGTAAAGGGTGTTTATCTTCCAGTGAGACTTTATTAAGATTTCTGAAATCTACACAAATTCTAATTTCTCCTGTATTTTTCCCAGTTGGAACTAAGTTGGATACCAATTTAGAATACCTTAAAGGAACAATGATCTTGGCATCGTACATTTTCTTAACCTCGCTTTCAATTAGAGGCATCAACATTGGGTTGATCCTCCTAAGTTTTTTTTAAAAACGTTTTTGGTCTTCTTTAATAGGAATATTGTGTTGTATAAATGAGGTGTCATAAGATTTAAAATCTTCATAACTCCATGCAAATACATCTATAAATTATTTGAACAAGTTTATATATTTCTTCTTTTCAGCAGGGGGTAAATATTTATAAATTTTCACCATTTTTGGGTCTTGTTCATTTCTTATGTTACAATCTTCAACTTTAGCTCTATTAGGTTTAATTTTGGGCTTTTTGGCTACATCATTAAAATCAAACAATTCCTCTAAGGGGACTAACCATCTAGGAAAAAAATTATCTTTCAATTGAATTATTTCTAATTCCTCTTGTTCCTGATCCATTTCTTTTAATTATATCTTATTTACATTATATTCTAATTCCAAATCTACATCTATGTTAGCACACTCAAATTCATCTTTAGATTGTAAAAAATTTTCAATTTGTTCATCATTTCCAAAAACTTTCCAATATCTGATGTTATCTGGGACAAATGGTCTATTTTTTACTTCCTCGGTATATTGATCACTAGGATGGTAGGGCATTTTGCATGTACTAGTTGAAGTATCCAAACCATCAGCCATGATTTTTTGGCCTCTAGGGATCATTGACAAGTCATACTCCACAAAATATTCCAAAAGGTCCAGGACAACAAATTTCCTGTAGGCCCTTAATCTTTCATTAGAGGAAATTTCAGCCTACAAGTGCCCATGAAATTTTCATGTAATTTCCATGTCATAATATGTAAACCAATCAAAATGCTTTAAATTTAAAAGAGGTACATGTAAATATTTTGGAGGGAAAAGAAGAAAACCTACTTTTTTTTAATTGTATTTTTGGCTTATAGGTTTACTCAAATTTCAAGTTTAGACACTCATTTGATACGAAATTAAATTCCACATCCAACAAGTACCCATTATGCATACTTTTTAGAACACCCACATTGATAAAAATTTGCAAATACATTAAAAAACATGTTTAACACGTTTTTTAATGTATTTTCTATTTTTATCAATGTGGGTCTTCTCAAAAGTATGTATAATGGGTACTCTTTGGATGTGGAATTTAATTCCGCATCTAATGAGTGTATAAACTTGAAATGTGAGTAAACATATAAGGAGAGAATATGAAAATACAATTAAAAAAAAAATCTTGTTTTCCCTCCAAAATTCATAACTCTTATTTTACTATTTTGACTATTATTTTCCTTAAGAGGCCACTTTTAGGCTGAAATTTCCTCTAATGGGTGTTTAACAAAGTATTCTCTTTTGACCTGTTTTATTATTAGTTTAGAGTCTCCATGAATCAAAATTCTTTTAGCACCTAGCTTATTTAAGAGTTGTAACCCTAGAATTAAGGCTTCATATTCAACTAGGTTGTTTGTACATTGAATGTTTAGCTTATATGAATGTCCTTTTGAGTGGTTGGTTTGTGAATTTGAAGCCCATACTCCTGCTCCTGACCCTTCTTTAACAGCTCCATAAAAATCCATATTCCATAGAGGTTCACTTTTTTTATTATGTTCCACTATAGCTGTTTTGTCTCCTCCAATTTCACAAAGATCAGTTTCTAAGTTGGCAATTTGTTTTCCCATGTCTCCATCATTGTACAAAATGAATGAATCAAGGTCTGAATGGAAAAAATATAGGCGATAATTGTGTGGTTTCTCCTGACTATTGACCATAAACTTCATTAAGGTTTCCCTATATAATCTCCTTTGTTGACCAAACATTGGAATGGTATCATAGGTCATGTCCATATGAAGGGTTCCTTGTAATTTAGCTCCCAATGAGAGAGACAATAACATGACATACTTAGGGGGTATGTCAGCAACAAAACTGTCCATCACCAATCTCTTGGATGGTATTTGTGCTAAAGTAACACACAAATCCTTAATGAGGCCTAAACACTCTTTACTTGAATCAAAAGAGTAAAAATCTTTGTACAATCTACTGATATCAAGTCCTAATTTTTCTATGATAGCCCTAGGCATAAGATTGTGTGAAGCACCTAAATCAAGCATTGAATTATGTAAAATATTATCATGAATGTTTAGACTGACATAAAATGGAAGGACACCTCCTTCTTGAGGTTTTCCACCCAGTTCAGGCCCAAACAAAAGTCCAGGCTTATCATCATTCACATTAACTGTATCTACACCTTCCTCTATATTCAAAGCTTTCAATACTTGTGACCTATATTGATTCTTATTCATAAGCTTTGTTAATGGAATGGGAAAATTAAGCTTTGCTAATTCATGTTCAATGCTAAAGGATGTTTGAATGTTTTTTGGGTTTAGGACATCTATATTTTCAACAACATCTCTTTGGGTGGTATCTTTCTGCTGGCTAGTGGATGGAACATCTATTTGAGTTGATTTTGAATAATTCTCAGATGTTTTCTTAGCTGGGATTTATGCATTATTTCTAGGAGGAATCTCAGGGATTTTCTTTGTAGGGGTGTCAGTTGTCATTTTACTTTGAGTTCCAGCAGTTTTATAGTAAGATTGTTAGTGGTTTTCCTACTACTAAGGTCATACTGACTATGAAATTCCATAATTTCATTTTAAAAACTGTTGGAACACCTAATCCTACATGGGTAGGTGTGGAATGCGAAAAGTCACAATGGAGTCCAAGTGACCTTGGAATATGAAACCAAGAGTCACACCATTGTACTATAAATGTACATCTTTGTATAATGGAAAATAAGAAAGCCTCACGCTTATCTTTCATTGTGTGTTTCTTTTGTGTGTGTGTGTTTTCTCCTCATACACCATGTGTGTGTTCAACATGGTGTTTACTACTATACTGTAGCGTTACTACTGTTTGCCCTGCCCAACATTGAGACTCATTTTGTGTTTATGGCCTGTGCATATCTGCAAAATTCTTGGCATTTTTGCAGCACTCAGAGTTTTTGTAGCAATGATTTTGCAGCATTCAGAAATTTTATCTTGGAGAAGGAGCAGCATTCAGGCATTGGTTTTGAAAAAAAAAAAAAGATTGCGTGCATCCGAAGGTTTTCTCACCGGGAAGCCATTCTTCCCCGCAATTTCTCACACTTTTTAAATTTCGCATTTTAAGCCGCCGGAAAATAGTTTAAAGAGGGTTTTTGAAGATATTTCTGAAATTTCGAGCTTCCGGACCGCATTTTTTCTCGCCGGGCCGGAAAACAGCTCGCTCGTTGAGCTATTAGAAAAATTTCTGGGTTTTATTGGCAATTTGCTGTTGCATTTCATTACTTGAAATTCCACTGTTGCCCTCATTTCTCGCAATTTTTGCAGCCGGGCGAAAATAGAATCTCTCTCTCGCTTTAAATTTAAAAATTAAAATTAAAATTAAAATTAAAAAAAAATTAAAAATTAAAAAAATTAAATTTTTTTACCCAGCAACGAGGCCTCTCCTCTCGACCTCCCTCTCACACGCTCTTAACACCCAATCCACCCTACGCTCCTACTCGCTCTCCTTCCTAACACAGGCCCCCTCACCTTAACCACCTTGTTCCCCTCACAAACCGACGCCTTCCCCCTCGGCAGGAAAAGTGAGTGCACGCGTCGTATTTTCCAGAGCAGACCATAGCCGTCCCACTTACCTCTCAACGCACGCCCTCGTGGCTTCCTCACTCACACTTGGCTCTCACCGCCATCCTACCTCACGGCTGCCCCCATCCACACTACATCGACTCCTTCCCTATGATACACTACTCCCTACCTGCTCTACCCATCTCACGCTCGGCTCAATTAACCCTTGGCTCTGCAATTTAATAATGCTCCTCCTGCCCAACTATCCGCACACACCCACATGAAGCCCTCATCCCATACAAATCCACCTCCCCACCTACTTCCCTGTCATACCTCACTGCATACGCTCTCTACCCAACAGCTTGCCACTCCTCACCAACTCTCTTCCCCATCCCTACGACCTTACGCCTCTCTCCCCACGCGGTTAACCAACAGTCCACTCCCTCATCCATATGCTCCCTATGCTATTAAGCCTCTCCACTTATTTTTTAAGTCCAGTTTATTTTTTAAAATCCGCTCCCCCACAATTTAATTTTTAATTTCAGTTTAGTTTTTATTTAAAACCTCCCCCCAATTAAAATTCACTCCGTTTTTAAAATTTCCCCTCCCTTTTAATTAATCCCCTTCCCCTCCATTTTAAATTAATCCTTGCCTTTTAACTTCAGCTTTTAAATTCCCTTTTCTAATTTTCCCATCCCTCCTCAAGTTTTTTAATTAATTCCTCCTCCTCCTATTTTAATTAATCCCTTTTTTTAATTAATTTTTATTTAAAAAAAAAAAAAACAGCAGAGAGAGAGAAAAGAGAGAATATGAACAACAGAAATGAAGAAAATGAAATGTGAGCAAATGGACTGAATATATAGAGAAAATTGCAGATTTACATTGTGATTTGTGGCATTGATTTGAAAGGTGATTTTCTGAAGAATTGACATTTGAAGACACGTTGTTATTGGTGTAAAACAGCTCTTTGAAAGAAAATTTAGCTGTCTTAAAGTCTTCTTGCATAGTGTTTTCAACTGCACATATTTTGCAGAGATATGTATTGAGCTAACATTGTATTTTGAGTGGAATTTTCCTCTTCATTCATAGTTGGAATCAGTGAATTTGAGTTGATGTAAGTCATTGTTGATTGCCCTCCATCATTTGAGGAGCAGATTTTGTACTTTGAGATTTCCATAGTTGGAAATTCTTTGGAGTCATTTGTATTTGTTGTTTAATCACATTATACACGGGTGCATTTTCGGTTGAAGCCAACACCCTTTCATTTTTTAGCCTAAGTTGTTGAAATGGCTAAAATCAATGAGGCATTAGAGTTGTTGAATAACCTCATTCATTCCAATGTTGATGAAATGATAAAAATGAGCAAGGATGCTCTTTGTAACATTCACATTTGTTTGCAAGATGCACATGAGAAGATTGAGTTTTTGCAGTTGGAAACTCAGCTTCAGCAAGATGAACTTCAACAAAAGAGTCACCATTCTGAACCTGTTTCTGTTTAGAAGGACTCTCATCAGAAGAAAGAAGATAAAGTTGCAGTTGATCCACATTCAGTGCCTTGTACAAGAGCATATTTACATGCAGATGCAGCAACTGAGCCTGCACTTCCTAAGCCCATCATCAGACCTTGGGAAGAGCTTGTCCACAACAAGCACCAAAATGGTCTTGGATATGACAAGGATGTGTCCTTTCATATTCCAGACTACACCAAGCCCATCATATTTCAGAGTGCCGGATTCTTGTATGACAGTTCACCTGCAGCTGTTCTAGATTCTATTCCGCTTCCACAACAATAGATTATGAAATGCCAACACTGTGATCGAGTTGGCCATATGAAAGATCATTGTTTTGATCTTCATCCATGCAAGCACTATGGTTGGCACACCCATTCTTCAAACAGATGCTTCAGACACAAGCCTCCTGCAAGAACCAAGATTCATCTTGGATGGATCGCTTCTTGGCAATGGGCATCAACAGCCAAGAAGATGTTTACGACACATGTCAGAACTTGTTCACGGATATTGAGCAAACTTGCAGTTGAGTTTTCGCCATCATATCACCTTGTCCCTGACAGGGGGAGAAATGGTGGTCATATACAAGCTTCGACGTCAGATCAAGCGAGCCTGAGCCACAATCTCTCATTCCATGTTCAGAGTTGTAGCCAACAGTTCAAGCGAGCCTGAGACACAATTCGTCATTCCGGATTCATAGATGTAGCCAAAGACACGGATGCCCATGAGCATGCCTTTGGTTGGTGGATAACCTTAAACCATCATCTTTGGTTGGTGGATAACCTAAAACCATCACAGGTAGTAGACCTCCCTTCTTTTAGGTCGAAGGTCTCCCTTTCATATATGAGGAACACTTCCTCTGTGACAACCAAACAGCAGCCTTGACTTCTTGCCGGCTTTAGTTGGAAGTTCCAGGTAACGAAGCATTCGAGTTGTTGGTAATACCTCATGTCACATACAGGTAGTAGACCTCCCTTCTTTTAGGTTGAAGGTATCCCTTTTTAATGAGGGACAATTCCTCTAGAAGAAGCTTTTAGCTTCTTGCCAGTTTTAGAAGAGTTCCGTGAACTGCAACAAGTATTGTGTTCCAGTGTTTGTGGTCATCCTAAAACCACCTCTTTTTTCCAACATTTCAGAGCGCTGATTTAGCCCAAGTGCTGCCATGTATAATTTGCAAATTTTTATTACAACTCTTTTCTTGGACTCACACATACCCCTTCGGATTAAGGGGGGATGTTGGAACGCCTAATCCTACATGGGTAGGTGTGGAATGCGAAAAGTCACAATGGAGTCAAGTGACCTTGGAATATGAAACCAAGAGTCACACCATTGTACTATAAATGTACATCTTTGTATAATGGAAAATAAGAAAGCCTCATGCTTATCTTTCATTGTGTGTTGAGTCTCTTGTGTGTGTGTGTTCATCCTTCTCATACACCATGTATGTGTTTAACATGGTGTTTAACAAAAACCATGCTTATAATTTTCTGATTCCTTAGAGTTAAATTCAGTTTGTGAAAGCAAAAAAAGGTCTTGTTATTCCTAAGTAAGTAATATGGAATCATTATCATCTATCCCCATTAAATTTATTTGAGTATCATCAAGGTCTTCTACTATTTATCCCTCTTCATCAACATAGTTTTCTTGAAATGGAGGCCTAACATGTTGATCTGGCCCTTTTTGTTCCCTTCGTTTGATTTGGGGTGGGTTTCTCCTAAAATTAGGATTTCAGATTTGGGGACCAGGTTGGTTTTCTCTACGATGGTCCCAATCAGTTATATTTATTCTTTCCATCATTCTCTTTATGCTTCTAACTAGGGAATCTATTTTTGCATCAGCAGAAGAAGTAGATGGTTCTTCTCTTATAGTTAACCTCCTCTCAGTCCTAAGTCTAGCCCTTTTAGCTAACAAATGTTCCTCTACATTCACAACATCCCTCTTTATCTCTTCCAAGTTTGCAGAGTTCCTTTCTCTTAATTGGTAAGACATGTCAGCATCAAAAGCATTTGGGAATTTAATCAGGGAAAAACCTTGAGGGGGTTTAATGTTTGTCGGAATTGCATTGTAAACATTGTTAAATATAGTGCAATAATCCTGCACACTCTCTCCATGGCCCTTCTAATTTTCTCATATTATGATAAAATCTAAAGGTATTTTTTATTAATTTCCATATATTGAGGAATGATTGGTGAAAATTAGTGAGATAATTTATACTGGCTGTTGGTAAATATTTGAACCATTTTCTAACTTCCCCAATTAGACTCTAAGAAAAAATGATCATTTTTACATATTCCCCATCAACTTCATGAAGATCAGAATAATCATTCATTCTATCAACAAGTTTTTGTGTGGTGATGGGTCTAGTACCATCAAATTGAGGGATCCTAGTTTGATATTCCTGGGGAATATTATGAAAAGGAGTAGCCAAAACCAGGGGAGCATACCTTGCTGCCATGATTGGTATTTGGGGAGGAACAATAGATGAGACTATGAGGTGTGTAGGTGTAGGAGTTCCTACTATAGGTTTAAACACTGTTTGCGATGTTATTCGAGAATTAGTGGAGAATATAGAGGAAGTGGGACTATTTGATATAGGATGGAAAGATTGAGAGGAAGCAGAAGATGTTGATATTGTCAGGGCAGAGAGTTCAACAAATTGCTGGATATATGCCTCATGTATAGCTTGATCAAAATCTGATGCTAGATCCTGTAATTTGTCCAAGTTTTGGAGGGCTTGCTAATCAAAATCTAGTTCAATATATTGACTTCCAGGTGTATAGGGTTGTAAAAAATTTGATCAAAGACTATCTCCTCCACATAAATCTCAGACTTAGTCCTAAATAGACTATGTTCAAATGGAAGATCAAACTCAATATCCTCTAAAGTGACAAAAATCTCAGGGAGAGAGTTTGCTCTCGGTGGGGGATTGTTGCTTCCTTGAGTTTTAGCTAAAATTCTCTTCCTAATCAAATTTTCAAGGTCATCTAAGATCTTAGTGGGTTCTGGAATAGGATGAGATCTAGTGTGAATTTTTTTGGAGCGAGAAATAAAATTTTAAACACACAACTCAATTCGTTAGATCTAATACTTTTGTGATCCATAATTTAGATAAATGTCTTTTGGATTAATCACATCATGGCAAAATCCTAATGATGTGATTAATTCGAAATAAATTTAACACAACTCAATTATTTACAAGGTTTACAAGCTCTAAACCTTTATTTCTCAAATTTGAACCATTAATTTTCCTGAAATAAAGCTTTTTAACTAGGGAAATGTATCTTTAGAAGTCAAAATTCGTTATTTCCCTAGTATGGTCGCCACTATGTTATCACTTTATAATTTCCGAGGTTGTAAGATAAATTACAGAGGTAAGCACAAAACCACTTTGGAAGCTGGGATCTAGCACTACCAGCTTCAGAGAGGGATCTCTCTATCAGATATAGCTTTGTTTGTATTGAGATATTAGGCTAGTTATGAATTCTGAATGTTTGTTTGATTTATTGAGATCGTTGGGTTCGTTTGGTTGATTAAATGCCTAAATTTCCATTGGGCTATGGAGTCTATGACTTAAACTTGGATCTATTTCAATTTTTATAAAGAGGTTTCACAGGGTAGGGTAGCCAAAATAACTGGATTTTGTAAATTTGAATGAAGTGTAAGAGAAGAGATGAAAGAAATTCCATTAAGTAAAGAGAAATTAAGAATTCATTTACTTAATTCAAATGAAAACATTAAAATTATTCAAAGCCAGAATTAAAGTGTGTTTTAATACAAATTTTGTTCTTCAATTTTATGTTGAATAATTTAGATCATGAATACATAAGTATGGAAAACAGAGAAAATAAGCACATAAAAAGTGATAGATACACTTCACCAACATTTTGACACAAGAATCCTGTGAAATAGTCTCATTTATTACTAATCAGTCCACAAAAATTGAAAATGTACAGTAGCCTTATTAGATGCAAAAATCAACCCTCTGTACTTCGAAATACGAAGTATTTTTAAGTTTATTTACAAAAAATCATGTCATGGAAGATCAAGATGTATTTTAGGGATATCTAAAACAAATTACATCTTTGATTAAAAAAATATAGGATAAGTTGGAACTACTCGAATGTTGTCCGTATTTTGGAGGAGGTTGTTGTTGATCTGTCCTTCTGACTCTTGTTGCTCTGTTGGTCCTATTTCTGAAGAAAGAATTACCTTTTTCACTCAAGTAACTCACATAACTTGTCCCACCTTTGTACACTTGGAATGGATAACTTAAGCAACTCCTCTAAATCTTATCTTCCTCTGTTACTTGGAAAAGGTGGGTTTGGTAATAAAAATGTGCTTGATCTCATGCTGGATATTTAAATCATATTCTAGTGTTTCAAGAAAATATTTGCATGTAATTCTTCCCAATATACCTAAAAATTTGGAACTATCCTTAGCTACATCCTACAACTTCTTGTTGTAATCATCCAAGGTGATTAATTTATCGTTCAACACAAATAAACCTGGAAGCCCTTTCTTATTCAACGCTCCAAATTTGTTGAAGGACATGTTTACACCAATTTCCAGAGTCTGGCACTTCTAGCTGCAATAAGAGGTTCTTCTTAGTTTATATTTTCTTGACCTCCAATATTGTCTCAGATCTATCCTCAATCCCCAATTCTTCTAGCTCATACTTGTTTTTGGAATTCAAAAATCTAATGAGGTTTGTGGATTCAGTTGGCTTGTCTGCTAGCTATTATCTGATTTGTAAAAGTAATTCCTTGGACTTCTAAATTAACTCATTTTGTTCAAAGATAATTTGAATGGAAAGCCAAATATCATTCATGGATTTATGGATATTTATCCATATGCTTTCCTTAGCTTGTTCTAAGGTTTGAGGCATGGAATTTTCCTTCCATAACTGATGTAGTCTTTGACCGAGTCTCTCAGAATTCAGTACTTCAGCCAGATGTGAGGTTTTTTTCCTTTATTTCTACTCTTGTAGTGCCTTTACTTGTCCTTGTAACCTTTTTATTTATTCTCTTTGTAGGTACATTTCTTCCATAGCCTTTACCAATTTTCCAGCAACATGTAAGTCTTGTGATAGGGGTGTTGTTGATGTAGAATCCCCTACTGTAGTTGAGGTAGCCATTCTTGTTTGTGGTATTGTTGTAAGAGGTACAACCTCAAGTGGGACTATAGCTAACTGTTCCTTCTGCTCCTTTTCTTTCACTAGTTTTTCGATCTCTACTTCCATGGTCCCGATTTGTGCATTTTTCTCCATAATTAGCTTGAGCATGTATTATTTTTGGTCCTCTGTCTCCCCTATTTCTTTGGTTTGTGTATCCTTAGTTGCTAACAATTTTGATTGTTTCCTGAGTGCTATAATGTCAAAATTCTTCTTCTTGATCAGTTCTTCAGCTGCTTTAACATTTGTTGGTCATATCCTATCTTAATGACCAATTATTCTAAGGATTTGATTATATTATTTTTTTTCCAAAGAAGAGATATTTTCAATTTTTAATTGAGACTTTTAATTTTGAGGAAGTCATTGCAATATTTTTCAATGTGGAACATATCATTTCCCCTGTCTGCCTATGCATACATCTGATCAATAGGATGAACATCTTTTGCATCAAATTCAAATAATTTTTTCTTGTAATCAACTGTAGATTTAGGATGGGGAACTTGTGCCTACAAGAATGCCATCTGCTTTCTTCCTTTCATGTTTTCGAAGGTTGATAAGAGCCTCTGCTAGGTTGTGGTAGTTTATTTCCAGAATTGGTCATATGTGCTAACTTTGAGAAGTTCATTTTTCTGCTTTATCTCTTTATACTTATCAAAGATACTTGTCTCTTTTTGTCCTAGAATCAATCTTGATGTTTAAGTTGTGTCTAGATTCCCCTGTGAAACTGATGATGTTGGAGATCCAGCAAAGAAACTATTTGAATTTGTTGTAGAGTGTGGACCCTTGATTATAATGGCAGTTTGCTCTTCCTCCTCTTTTGCAAAGTCTGTTTTAGGATTGGAATTTTCTTTCTTCCTTTAAATCTTGAATTATTTAGCTGAAATATCTATGTCTGATGGAGAGTTTTTCTCCCTTCGGCATTTCTCTAATTTTTCCTGAGATGTGGGAGTCTGTGAAGTTGATGTAGATAGAAGCTACTCATCAGCTTCTTGCAATGTGTTTTCTTCCCACTTAGCCTGGTTCATGTACTTCTCAAGTTCAGGTCTTTGTGTATGAACATAAGGAGTGGTTTTCTTTTCCACCCTTAGTTAAAAAATTATTCCAAATGGCTCATGCGTCCAAGTGAAGCTCAAGGGAAACTTCATCTATTTTAGGAGGATGTCTACCTCCTCTCTTGTTGTCCTACTGTTTCAGATAAAAGGTCCAATCTGAGTCTTTAATCTAAACTGTGGTTTATTCTTAGCTGAAACAAAGTGAACTTCATTTGAATTTATCATCTTCCTGATGTACTCTAATGAAAACACCCTCATTGGGAGGTATTTATGAAGCTTGTAGGGTGGCAACGCACACTTATAGACTCTTATTTTAGTGTAATTTTGGTACAAGTACCAGTCACTTGTCTTAGCCTACTCACTGAGGTGTAAAATCTTCTGAATCTCCTCACTGACCCTGGTTTCTGAATTACTGCCCAATAAACATGTGGTTGGATGAATGAAATGATTAATATAGTCTTTGAAACTATAGTCTTTTGAATTTTTCCTTTCCAAGGAAGTCCAAAAAATGATTGATTTTGGGTCCCCTTGTTCATTTAGCTTTTGTAGTGAAAATGGAAACCTATTTATTTGATAAAATAAAAACATGTAAATTAAAACAGAAGCATATTGGAACCTTCCTTAAGTTTGAAGCTTAATGAATTGTTCATGGATGCTATTAGCAATAAATTGGTTGAAATTGAAAATTACTGAGGGTTTCTCTTCAGTGGAGAAAATGGAAAAAAAAAAACTAAGATAGGTTCATATACCCATTCATCTGAATAGGAACCTAAAAAACATGAAAGCATGGAGATTATTTTCTTGGCCTTGTCTAGAAAAATGGACGAGGGATAGGGTGGATTGTTCTTAGGTAACTAGGCATTTTATGGTAGGAATATTTCAAAAATATTAGCTCTTTGGGAAAAAATTAATTTCTGATATAGTTCATTAAGGTCTTCCAATGAGAAAGGGATTGTGGAATCAATGTGGGGGATCTGTAACATTTGATTGATGGTTCAGGAGTAGTGGTAAATAAAACCTCCCCACTATGGGCTACAATAGCTCATTGGCTAGGAATATAATAGGATTGGCATATGAGGATAAAATCTAGGAAATGCTATGTTTGAGGAAACATAAACAGGGGCAAATTCGATTCCTAGAGTTCAATTTCATCACTTTGGTCTATGTGATTATCTTTGAGCCAACAGTGCAATCAGAATAAATCAAATTCAAAAATTGCCTTTGAAATTATTTAGTCTCTGTCAGCTAGAGGGATATGGTCAAGATCAACGATGGGAGGGAACATTGGGTTATTTTAATTACCGTTGTTTTTCCTTTAGGAGGAATTTTTGAAAATTACACAGTAGGAAAAAGAAGACTGACAGCGGGATAGTTACCGAGAAACAACTTACAATTAAAATTTGGTGACAATAATGGTTCTTTCAAGACTTGTTTTGGTCTCTTTATCTCACTTTAAGATGCTCTTACTGTGCAAGGGAGAAATTTGAAAATTCATATATGATTTGGATGAATGAAAGTGCGAAAAAATGGTGTAAAATGAGTGAATTGGGAGGCCTTTATGGTTATAGTGGGAACTCGTTGGGGACACGGGACCGTTAGGAGGCGTAAATGGTAATCCAAGGAAAATTTAATGTGTAATGGATAGGACAAGTGTCGTGAAAGGATAATATGTGAGGGCGAGGAGAGTGTTGGCGGGAAAGGAAGGTGGCTTAGTGGTTTTCGCAGGGGGCCAGAGGCAGTAAGCGGTATGCAAGGAGGGGTGGGGGGGTGAAAAATGACGATGGATTGACACATAATATGGGTTCGGCGGGGGGGGGAAACTAATTTTTTGACCCCCCCTCTGCTGATAACATTAGGAAGGGCAGGTGGGTCAAAAGGCAGTAGCGACCATTGATCTGAGTGGATGACCATCGGGGCATGGGATGATGTGGGCCACTTACCGCTACATGACAAACACTTTTTGTCGATTATGAACTTTATAACATAAGCGCTTAAACTTTGGATAAATGTGCATATGGTACAAAACATAAATTATTACATTTTCAACCTTTTCGTTCCAATTTTCTCCTAAACTATGACTAATTATGACTAACTAAGGGTTCGTTTAAATGTGGAGACCCTTGTTTTTTTTTTTCCTTTGAAATGGGAAATCACCTAATTGAATTCCAACCTAATCATTTACATCATTGATCCAACTTAAACAATCAAAGCAATTTCTTCATATATCTAACAATTTTTAGCCAAGTCTAAATTGTTTGGCTAAATTATTTCTCTAATATAATAACATAAATTAAAATATGTTTGACCATGATTACATTGTATGATCTAAACAAGGATTCCTAGTTGTGGCATTTAAAACAAGCTGCACACATCTTAATTTATTTTTCAAAACAAACTATTTTTCTTCTAGTGGAATTTGAATTTGCTTCACTTTCAAATTTTTTATTTATTTATTTATTTATTTATTTTTATTTATTTTTAATCTGGGTTTCTTTCAAGATCATTTTTTTTCTTTTATCCTATTTTTCTTTTCATATACCCTCTTTTCATCTTTTATTTTATTTATATTTTTTGTTTTTTTTGGAAATTATTTGCAAAATTAAATATTATTTATAGTTTCATATGGTTGAGAGAAAATATTCAATTACCTTGTGATCCTATGAATTATAGGACCCTAAAATTTCTAACAAATAAAATGGGTTCTCCCCAAGAGGATACACTTGGACGAATATAACCTTTGTCCAATAATTCCTGCAATTGAATTTTAAGTTTATTTAGCTCAAGAATACTCATGCGGTATGGGGTCTTCCACACAGGTGCATCTCCGCGTATTAATTCTATGGTGACATTTATGTCCCTTGTTGGGGGCAGCCTAGGAATCTCATCAGGAAAAACATCCGTGAAATATTGAATAACTGGTATAATTTCCAAGGTACCTTAATTCTCTTTTGAATTTTCATATCCTATCTGAATTGAAAAAAATTGGTAGCCCTTTTCGATGCACTTTCCTAGCTAGGAATTAGTAATTGGTTGAATTTTAACAGGTCGTTTTATTCCTTGAATTTCATGTCTAATAAACTATAAATACGCTCGCTAGGTAGTCATACTGCAAGAGGTTGGCTTACATTTTAGCTCCACCAAGAGCAAGAAATCTTTGATGTTAGATGAGTTCATCACTGACCTCCCAAGTTAGACTAAAGGATCCCCAGTTAACAACTCACTACCGGACAAACACCTCTTTCTAGTGACGACTGGTGATCCTTGGTATGGTGATATCCTCTTATTTCTACGAATCCAAAAGTTCAATCCAAAGCTCACATGTGACGACCGAAGGTGCATACGCCACCAAGCCCCCCGATACCTCCTCATGGGAGACGCCCTTTATCAGTGAGTCATCGGTACCATCCTACGCCAATGCCTCATTCATGACCAGGCTAAGCAATCCCTCAATGAATTTTATAGTGGAGCTTGTGGTGGCCACCTCTCCGGAATGGATACCTCCCAAAAGGTTCTGCGGGTAGGATATTTTTTTCCCACCTTATTCCGTGATTGCATCACAACAGTCAAAATATGCAAGCGATGTCAACGATTCACTCCCAAGGCAAGAGAACCTCCCACTCCTCTGCACCCAATCATTTTAGTCAGTCCCTTCTGTAAATGGGGGATCAACTTCATGACTTGCAACCTTGCATCGTCTAGAAACCACAAATACATCATCGTCGTCGTCGACTATTTCACCAAATGGGTAGAATCCATGCCCACATATGACAACATGGTAGAAACCGCGACACGATTTCTGTTTAACCATGTCATCACATGGTTTGGTGTGCCAAAATATTTAGTCTACGATCACGGAAAGAATTTGGAAAACAAAATACTCTAGGAGTTGTCTCACCACCTAGGATTCACACATGAATTCACATCACCATACTATCCTCAGTCCAATGGACAGGTAGAAGGTGTCAAAAAAGTTCTCAAAACAATGTTAGAGCGTATGGTGAATAACCATAAGACGAACTGGCACCATATGTTTTTCTCCGCCCTGTGGGAATACCGCACGACAGTTAAAAACTCAATAGGATTCACACCCTTCCAACTCATGTATGGGATCGAAGCCATGATTTCCATCGAATGATAAGTCCCCAACTTGCATGGTGCCATCAAAATTCTTGATGATACCTAGCCCTTAGAACAACGACTGGTACAACTAGAAATTGATGGTAGTCTCTCCAACATAATGAGGCCCATAAAAAATGGGTAAAAGCATCATTTGATTGCAACATCACCCCTCACTCATTACCGAGGGAGAGTTAATCCTTCGCTATGATGTTGCGAAAGAGGCCCTAGGACCCGAGAAGTTTGAAACACTATGTAAAGGTCCCTACGTCATAAAGCAATGCCTCCTCAAGGGGGAATACATCCTATCAGAGCCCGACAGTACATGCCTAGTTAACCCTATCAATGGGCTCTACCTCAAAAAATTTTACCCATAAGGGGCACAAGGCCTCAACCCTAGAGATAAGATACATGTAGAAAAATTTGTTTTTTGATGATTACAATCATCACACACTTGTTCTAAAAAAGTGCTCTGGTGTCACAGATGGATCGTTACCCCCTCTATTATTTTGGATTCGTTGATGGAGCAGTGTGATAGTCTCAAAATCTAGCAGCAATCGCCTAGGCCATTTACTATCTTGACCAATCGCCGTTCTTCACCAATGGAGTATGCATCGGGTCAGCCAACAATAATCAGGTAGAATATGATGCAGTCATTGGGCTAATGAGCGATGCCTTCAACCAAGGCATTCGTCATCTGTAGATCTACCTTGATTCCCAACTAGTGGTTTCGTAGTTAAACCAAGAATTTGAAGTATACGATTCCCAACTATTTAGAAAGTATTTGCATGCATCAATATTAAGTCATTAGTTTGATCATATTACATTCACACATATACCAAGAAATAAAAACCAGACATGTAATCACATAGCTAATCACATTTTAGACTGGAATGCATCTCGTATAAACCATCGTCCATAGAAAAGAAAAAAACATAACAAATATATCTCCATATAAGGTACATGACATCCATAAAAAAAAATAACCATAGACACATCATCAAGAGTCGCTAAAATACTTATCTCGCATATATATCAAAAAATATGTGTGAGCCAAAATAAAAAATTCATCTCTCTGACTTACAGGTCAGCCCAAAAATATATATACATGTCATCAAAAAATAAGGGAAGCATCCTGATAATGGGCACTTCCCCTGAATACATAACATCTCTAGGGCTGAGCCCTGCTAAGTGGATCCTGTGGACCCATAGCTGCACCAGCTGCCAGTACAGGTGCAATAGCCAAAACATAAAGTGCCAAATGTCGCAGTCTAGGAATATACGTCCTATCTCAAGACATCAAGATATCACGCCATGCGTAGTCCGGTTCATCCACAAAACCCTGGGTTGGCATACGTCGGGTCAACCTCTCCACCCAACCCCAAGCATCGGCTAATTCTGTTGACCGAGCCTCAGAAGCAACTATTTTCTCCTCAATCACCTCCACTCGCACTTTAGCCGCCTTAGCGTGAGAAAGAAGAGGAGCGTCCTCGGCAACAGCTGCACTGCTACCCTCCCTTGAGGGTCCAACACCATCACCTTGCCCCCCAACCTGGGGCTGAGAAGCTCTACCTAGAACCCTCCTCGGTGGTTGATTCCCCATGAAGTGGGCAATAGGACACCTAGCCACTCCCACATCTACAAGAGAAACATGGATAGTGTCAGTGTCACCACAATAGACATATAAACAGACACATCATAAAATACTCAAAAATGCAAAAAAACATCAAAAAGTCATACCTACAAGGCCCCACACATAACCAACAGGAAGACCCATATCTGGATCCCCCCAGAAATCCATCCCGGCATATGGATAATCCATAAACACCTGCGGGTTCGCATAGAACCATGCCTCCATGGTCGCATCCCAATAACAACCCACCTCCCCTCCTCTGCCATGAGGCATCATGAGTGCCCACCACCGCATCCGCGGATCCTGACAAGGACCGATAGGCACTGACATGATAGGTCACAGCATCACCACCGTCTCACAAACATGATATTGCAGAGGATGCTGGCATATGTAAAAAAAATTTAAGATCCTCCTCGGACCTTCCCTAGCTACATCACCATGCCATCATATACATGGCACGCCCAATCATAAAAATGACTGGCCTAGAGCTAGTACAATTCACCAATCTGAGGCCTTAACACCCTGTTGGGCGATGATGATCCTATCAAGTGAACTATCATCGCTAGGAATAATCGCTTAACTAGGTCATTCACCGATGCAATAAGGTTGCACCCTTAAGAAATAGGTGCCTCGCCAGAGTGTGGCTCTGCCCAACACCAGATACTCACCCTCCCAAGTGGGAGTGGGTGTGGTAGCATATCACCCTGAGGCAGTAAGCCGATCACAAAGTAAAAATCCATCTCTAGACAAATGGTGACATCTCTACCTTGCAGGACCATGAACCTTTGTGTCTTTTTCCAGAAGCAGACCAGGAAACGAAGCAGGCTATCCTGTGATCTTAGGATATCATTCTCCAAGAACTTGAGCAGGCCCCACTGTGCTAGGAGCCTTCGTTCATTGGCATCCTATGCCACAAAAACACACAAATCAGGCCAATCTCACTCACGCCACAACATCCTGTCACCAAACACAAACAAATCAGTGACTTAAAAACCAAAAAATAAAAAAATTTAAGAAATTTGTTTCTTGGCTCATCATTGCACTTTTTTTCTACACACGCGTGAATTTTGAGCATCTGTATGAAGAAAATATGAGTGATTCTTCACGCAAATACTTAGCCATGCGTGAAAACCTTGCGGGAAATTTTATTTCCCTGCGAGGTCCGAGTGCCTATGCCTTGATCGCCCGTGCGATCAAGGAAAAAATGGAGCAGGTATCCGTACAAACCTAATTTGTACAGACCCCTCCCCACAAAAAACTGAAAAATTGAATTACAGGACGTTCAGGGCCCTACCTGGCACTAACATCGTGAATCCCAAGTACACCAGTTGACCACAACAGCAAGAAAGGCTCCGTAGTAGGGGCTCATATCTGACCTGAAATCTCTCAAACAACACAAATGAACTAAAATGAGCCATATTAACCCATTTATCACCCTTTTCGAGTTATTCAAAAAACCATAATAGAAGCTCAGAACGCCCAATGGAAAAACCAAAAGAAACACAATGCTCAACACCTCATCACGTCTGAAGTAGGCTTCACACATCCACAGCTCAAAAAAAATCATTTTTCAGTTATGGAAGGTACATCCTCTCTTATCAATTTCCATTCAACGTTATTTTCAATATATTTTAATAGAAAATATTCTTTCGCTTGGGGTATTGGTTGCAAGTGTTACAAGCACGAAAAATCATCTGTCGCCACAGCTACTGAAGGTACAAGAGCAAGTATAATTCTACCCCTAGCATGATAGGCTCCCCAATGGAGCTTTGTATATCCCGTCATCCTTTCTCCACAAGAATCAACCATAGGGTCAAGTCACCCGACCATGTTTATTTTCACCCCACCTTGCCCATGATAAATATTATTGTCGGTCAGTAGAGCCTCACCCTCCATGGCGTCCATCAGTCAAGTAGACCATATATCAATAACATGGCACCATGGCCATAACATCCAAGTAAAGGAAGCACTTCATGTTCATTTAATCCATCATACATCAAGTCAATTTTTACCATGTCATGATAAAACCCATTTCTCTGACTTCCATTCTCATAAGTAGATCGAATACGTACCACTGCCTCTATCACTTGGCCTACTGCACCCCCATCAACATAGCCCATCTATGACACTTTTCATCCACTTCACCACCCTCGCACTGAGACTAACCAATGGGGCCCCATCCTCAGCAAAAAGCATCCTCCCCACACCATACATGAGTGATCATTTTCATGATTATTGGGGCGCCTGTCTCCGTGCTTGTACATCCAAACACATTCTATATTCTTTTAGAAAGTGTACAAATATTTTTTAGGAGAAAAATCCCACCCATCTATCCACATTTCTCACTTGGCAGCAATTCATAATAACCCTTGTTTGGAGCTTCACATTCACCCAACCCCACCATTACACTCATAACAACCACATACCCACCCTGTATGTCCTATTGACCCCAAGGATTTCCTCACCAAAAATTTGATATGACTGTCGCTGCTTATATTTACAAGCTCTGACCTCGGGGCCGCTGAACTTCCATCATCATTTACATCCATTTCTCATCGTCATGCCTACGTTAACCTATCACACCCCTCTTGCTCCATTAGAGACCCTGGTCCCTTGCATCAGTACTTCTATCGGTCGGTTGAGACTTCCTTCTTGTCGACTTCAACAACCATCTTCCAAGAAGGAGGTAGTACCTTGGATGGCTTCTCACCTCAATAGCACATTCTCGGATGGTACTATGGGAGTCATCATTTCCCATCCTCCTGGCATTTGACTACAACATAAGCTTTCATGTGAATATTATATCATACTTCACAACCATTGCACTTTGTCTGAATTTCTCGAAGACCCATGCCATCATAAGCATTTCTTTCAAAAATGCTTACACGGGAAGGTCCCCAGTCATAAACCCATGCATACCATAAGAATTTATTCTAAAAAAATGCCATACCAAGATCACACACGTGGGCACTACATTCAACATACTGTCAAATAAAAAATTTCCATGAGGGCATCAAAAATTGTTGTCATCAACCAAACAACAGGTCACTACCACACGTGACACAGACATATCCTTTATCTGTCAGATATGATTTAACTAGCCAAAGCATCACGAGCATGGGACATGCCCATATCTTAGATACATTGTATTTATTTTTTCTCTTGCAGGTTTCCAACAGAGCATGGTACCTCTTTTTCTCAATGCAAGGGGTCTCCAACTTCAGGTTTCATGCAAGTTACTCCCTCTCTCTCTCAAACATATTATACAGAAAATAACTATAATGTATTTTAGCTATACAGTTTTTCCTAGACATCATACATTAGGGGGCAGTGTTATCACTAGAAAATTGTACAAGCAAAAGACGTTAGGAAATGTAAAGCAAAAGGTACAAAATAAGGACTTACAGGGAAGGAAGACATTACAAGATCTAAAAATTTAACTTTTCCTAAGGTCAAGCTGGTAAATTTATCAAATAACGCATAGAAAGAACTGACCCTAAGCAATCCACGTCACCCTTTATTCAATAATAGTGAAGATCATCGTGACTATCCCTAAGATAGTCACGCGGTCCTGGGTATGTGGAAAGTCACCATCTGGGACCACTTGGCACACTTGAAGAAGAAGATTCCCACTCAAGCTAGCCAATTACAGCCGCCTTGGAGCCACCTTGAGGCCTTAAGTGCAGCACACAATGGAATCAACCTCCCATTGTTGTGTCAACATCCATATTGTACCAAGAGAGGGAGGGAAAGTATGAAATTTTCCTATAAAATACCACCATGGGAAGAAGAATGAGATAACACATTGTTATGCTGGCCAAATTACTTGAGATAAAACCAAAATTATGTATTCCAAGAAACAAGGAGTGGAAGGATTTAGCTGCTATCCATCCAACACCTCAATCCAAGAGAAGAAGTTCACCAAGTGTCCATTATTCGACCATCCGTCGAGGAGAGAGAGATACTTGTAAGAAGCTTAAAGGGAAGAGACCCCATTGCCTTGAATATTGGACCTCCATAGCTCTAAGGATTCATTGACTACAAGGAAAATACTCTCTAGCGGAGTTTTTTGAGGAACCCCTTTTAAAAATAGCCCAAATATCTATTTGTAGAGGAGGTCTCTAGAGGATGTTGGTGGGTGGAGGTTTTTCCAGATGTTTTTTGTTTGGTGCGTTTCTCACCATACACCACACTGGTGCATTTAACACATAACACATCGGCACGTACTAAAAATTTGCACACACAGACACCGATGCATCTAATTACTATAGCGCACCAGTGCACTATGCATAAACAGGACTGGTGCATCTCAAAAACCTATGCATCGCCTGGTGCATCTCAAAAACCCGCACATCGAAACAAGGTTAAATAAATAAAAAAATATTGAACGAAAAAACTGTATTTTCACTTCTTCAGTGCTCCAAACCTCTAAAGCACCAGTGTGAATTTCTCTTGTGTGAGGCTCCCTACCATCAGTGCTCCCATTTCCCACCTTATGGAGTTTGAATTTTAAAAAACGGTGGGAAAATTTTGTTTCTCCAATTCCTCAGCAAATATGCCTCCTCGACCTACAAATTTTCAGGTATTTTACTTGTTTCTCAATAACTAAACATTTTAGGAGAGTAGAATTGTAAAAAACCTTAAAATTTATGAATTAAAAAAATAAAATTAATCTGCGTGGTGCACTCGAGCCGTTCAGCTCTGACCATTCACAATGCTTCCTGTAAATTTATAGTCTGCATCGTGAATGGTGCTAATGTAAACCACACTGGGGTCTGGTGTAGTATCAAAAATGCACACCGTGATTTTTTTAAAAAACTTACATGGCAGTGTGGTCGTTTAAATGACCGCACCGTTGACTATTCACCTATGTCGAGAGGGTAGTGCGTTAACCAGAGTATGTGCCCCGGACTGGGTAGTTAGGTCAGCGCACTGCCCTCATGATATCAGTACATAGTCAATGATGTCATCATTTACAGTACCTCACCATTGACCATGTACTGATGTCAGGAGGGCAGTGTGTTGACTTAACTATCCACCCCGGGGCACATAGTTTGGTTAACACACCACCCTCCCGAAGTGGTACATAGTCAACGGTGTGGTCGTTTGAACACACCACCCAAAAATAATTCATGCTCAACGGTGCGGTCGTTTAAATGACCACACTGTTGAACATGAATTATTGTTTGGCAGTGCGTTAACCAAAATATATGCCCCAAAGCGGTTATTTTCGTCAACACACCGCAAAAAAAGTATAATTTATGTTTTTTGGTGCGCGAACAATTTCCATGCGCACAGAGAGAGGTGCACAATAAAAAATAGTTGGTGCACCTAAAAATATTCATGCATCGGTACCAGTGTGTATAATGTGATTCACCTGTGAGAGGCATGAGAGAGAGAGACTTATGTACCCTCGCCCCAGCTAGCCAGTTGCTCCTAAGGGAGGTATGCCTCCTGAAATTATATGAGGAGGCTACATCCCTGAAGGGCCATAGTGGGTTATTGGGACAGTTCATCTTTAGGTGGAATGCCCACCGACAGGTTTTCTTGGTCGGTCCTGACCAGTGGTACGTGCCCACTAAGGAGGGAATATATTTTATTATTGGCCTATCTAGCAGAGGGAAGGATTTTCCCCAGTTCCGCGATGTCCCCGTCGGCTATGAAGCAAGGAGTTAGTTAGCATATTCCCAGAGATACATTAGGGATGATATAGTTTCTCCTACATATTTTCAACTGTCCAGTGGTCAGTTACGTATTGCTTTGTTTGGTGTAGATGAGGTGAGGTACCTCTCACTACTATTGACAACCATTGTGATAGTGTCAGTATTTGCATCCTACCATCAGTGATCAAAAATCCTCTTTTCATATCATATTAGGGTCTCATTCATAAAAAAATTCATTTCACAAGGTCATCATTCCAAAATTTACTCACTAATGGTAGCGTTAAAAAAAAAAAAATCACTTTCCTAAGTTTCCATTACTTGCTAGCTCATTTTCATACTTTATTGAATGTACATATGTCATGAGATCATCTCACTTGCTCAGTCATGTCGTCATGAAATCCACTTAGTCAAGGATATCATTAGGTCTTTAGGGTTTTTCAAGCTTTCATTAGTTTTCTAGGGTTTTTCAAGGTTTCATTAACACTTCATTTCCATTGCATAAGAGAAGAAAGTAAGAGAGTGATCAAATAAACTTCTCTTTACCATGTAAAGATGATTTGTAAGGATTAATTTTCATTTCAAGATGTAATTTTTATTTCAAAACGTAATTTTTATTTTTTATTATGTAATTTTATGTCACTCAATTTGTAATAAGTTCATGCTCCCAAGCTACCAACTCAAAGCATCCATATGCCAAAGCACCTAAATGTCAAAGTTTAAAGAGTTATCAATCCATAAAATGATCAATGTGTAAGGAATGAAGTCAAAGAGAAAAGGTCTAGTTTCAAATTGTAAAGTGAAAGAGAATAAAAGATAAAGCAGGTCCCAAGGCCCAAAACATCAAATTCACCAAGTATAAAGAACACCATAAGACAAAGAAGAAGCTCATTTGCTATTGCAACGATTGAGCTCGCACTCACTCAACTCACAAAATCAATTTGCAGAGTCAAAATTTGCATTTTTGGGTGGCGCTACGTTTCTAGAGGGTGGCGTTGCATTTTTTTAACAGGTGTTATACTTTTGGACAACAACGTTGCGTTTTTTGCTAAAGGACGTTGCGGTTCTGGGTAAGGCATTGTGCTATTGTGAAGTTTGCCCAATAAGCACCAAAACTCTTCCAAACTGTCTCTAATCCTCCAGAAAATTCTCTTATCATATTTTATCAAGTAAGTAAGACCATTTTATCACCTCCTTGCATTCCTAAATATCAATTTCATGGTGTTTTTGTTTTTATGAAAAATTAGCAGTTTGTGTAGTTGAAAACCCTAATTCCATCTCCTCATTCCCAATTTGATGCCCATAAACCCTGCATTCCCTTCCTACATCACTGTAAACCCTATCCCTACCCCTACAACACTATATATCTTTCCCTAAATCCCTTTTCCCCTAAACCCTAAGTCCTAGGTATTTCAAATTTCCTAGGCATCCATACTCAAAACCTATAATAAAATTATCATTTATAATTCCCCAAGAATTTTTACCCTCTATCACCTCCCAAAGTTCAATAACCCCTTCCCCCATCTCCTTAATTTTTCCTAGAAATATCTCCACTCCCTGGACCTATCCCCTCTCCCATTTCCTCATCCCTATTGTTTCTAGATAAAACACACCATGGAAGAGGACAGAGAAATATGGCTTGAGGGTCAAGTTTCATCTTGAGAAGCTCCTACAAAAGGAAAACACGGACAACGAAATGCTCAGAAACATGTCAAATAGGTATATCAAAAGGAATCAAATATGTAGCATCAAAATCAAGCAATTGCAGGAGAAACATAAGAAAACCCTAACCAAGAAAAATAAGGGAGACAAGATTGACAACCTTGTAGAGGCATCCCTCATTGCTTAGCACACTTCATCAGGCTCCCATAACACAATTTTGAAGAAATTTTGGGCAAGTTTTGAAATTTTTTGTGTTTTCGCACATTTTGACTGTTTTTGCATAGTTGCACTGTCAAAAGTGCAATGCCCTAGGCGTTGCACTTTTTCTAGGGACCTCCAATTACAAAACTAAGGGTACCATTGGATTCAGAAGGCCAAATACATTCACACCAGCAACTTTGCTAAGATTTTTTGGGCCAACTAGTCAGTCTAAAAATTAAAAACACCTAAAAAAGCATATGCATGCCTTTTTTTTTAGGCTAGCACTGCTCTTTTGACCAGTCTTGGGAGATTGACCTTTTGGAGGGTCAAATAAATTCTTTTTTGAAAAAAAAGAAATTTTTGGAAACTAGACACGACAGGATTTCTAATGAGCTATCCTAATCTCAATTTGGACCTTGTGAACCACTTCAAAAGTGGACCTGAAGTTGGCGCTGTGCTTTTTACACTGGCGCTGCGCATTTGCCAATTCTTTAACATTTTCCAGTTTTTCAAAATTTTCACATATTATGATGGAATATTTGATTTTTTACTGATGTAATTCATGGATGTAAATGTAATATTGATGTTTTTGATTTACCCAGGGGTAAATTCATTAGGTAAAATGCTTTGAGAGGATGAATGAATTAGTTTCACTTATATTAGGGATGAGTCAGTTTGACCACCCTGCACTCTAGGTTTCAATTCAGACTTTGGTGGATCAGCTCCACAACCTAGGGATTCGACCCCTGAAGTTGGGAGAAGTTATTTAATGACTATATATTTCCCTTATTGATTCATTTAAGAGGATGGACATTGTTGGATGTTGTTGTATTGATCAGAGACTCTAGTGTATTTAGTATTTAGCAGGAATTTAATGAAAGAGTTGTAGCTATTTCTTTGGGATACTTGTGGTACGGAAATTCCACATTGTTTATTCTTTTGTTGCATATGTATGAATTATTTTTACTCTTCATGATCCATTTCATTTCTATTATATGTTGATTTTCAAGTTGATAATAAGAATACATATTCTATGCTATGTTTTGGGAAAATCTTCATAGTTTGTCTCATTTCTTCAGTTTAGAAAGAATACATGCATTGTCTTGCTCTTTCTAGCACCTCATCTATCTGATCCATGCGAATCAAAAAACCTAAAGTGTTAGCCTTCCTACCTACCTTTCCCCCTTGAATGGACTGAAATTATCATCTTATTTTCCTTGACCTGGCCTCTTTGACCTCATCCTCATCCAACAAAACGAATTCAAACAAACAAACCCCTGTACTCATACATAGCCTAAAACCCTAATTCATCCAGGCCTCTTGGCTGTGACTTTGTGGAGAGAGCCCTCTCTATTTTGGTTGGGCTAGCTACCAAGATAAATTATTGGTTTGTGGTTACATATGTTTGGACTCTTTCTCAGCCTTAGAGATTTGGTGGAGAGATAAAACATTGCACACTATACGAGTGACGGGAAACACATTAGTTTCTTGCTTTTATTTTATGTTGATTCATTATTCTAGGCGCCGCAAATTGTGAGATGGTCTACTATTTTTTTGTAGCCGTTTTGTACAGCATTAGATAGACATCGTTCTCGGGAACGTGGGAGGATGACCTTCCATTTTGCTTTAGAGTTGTTTTGTTTATTTTTTGACAGTTTTCAAGAGACGAGGCCTACTTTTGTTTTTTAGCCTCATAGGTCAATGATGCATGTATGGATGCAGATATGGGGCCAGATGATGCCAAAGAGGGGCCAGTCTGACTTTCCCACTAGGATATCTTCTGATGCACTGGAGTTTCTATCTAGTGTTGATGATCACTCCTTCATTCTGGTGCCATGTCTATATGACCGTTTGGATTGGAAAGGGTGTAACAACATCCTCTTCACACAAGATGAGCTGCTGAACGAGAGAGGTAATATTAGTGTTTTCTTTAAATTAATATAGTTTCATTTTATTGTCTTAATTAATTAATTATAATTATCAAATTTACTCTAACATGTTCTTTATCTTGTTTTATTAAATTGTTTAATGAAAATTTCTAATTAATATTGTTTTGTACTATATATTTTGTAGATATTGGGACATTCATTGGGGGATGAGATTCCACCCCCTATGAATGATACAAGAGTAGTTGTTGATGATGAGGAGATGGCAGAGGGGAAGGATCAGGGTGATAGACCTGATCCTGATCGGGAGAAGATACTCGCGGGGCTGAGGCGTAGGCTGGACACCATATTTAGAATGGAGTTGGGTGACCAACTCTATTGACTACTAGTTGATGAGGGAGTTTTCCCAGTTACGATCAGAGAGATTCAGGCTGATCATAGGCTCACACAGATTTGGAGTGTCTTGCCCCGAGATATGTTGACCCTAATGCGTCATATCGTTGGAGCTTTTAGAGCACTGGCGAGGGCTAGGAAGGGTAGGCGTCATGGAGATGCATGAAAGAGCAATGCCTCATCTGATGATCATGATCCTGAGGGTAGTGATCGTAATTATAGTACTCCACCTCCTCCTCCTTCACCTCATGATGGAGATCATGATGAGCAGAAAGCATCCAGTCCTGATCAGTGGGCATCGTCTGAGTAGTCTGCATCATCTTAGCATACACCTAGTCTTGAGTAGGCACCTGATCCTGAGAAGGTAGGTCCATCTGAGGAGGTAGGTCCATCATCACAAGTTGCACCATCCACATATGATTAGGTTGCTCCATCGACGAGTCATGAGCAGGTAGTTCTTGAACAGACTGCACCATCGACTAATCAGTAGGCACCTTTGGAGCAAGCACATCGTCTATCTGAGCATGAGGTTGCACCATCGACTGAGCAGGCCTCAACTAGTACTAGTATTGATGTACCACTAGATATTTGACATTTATATGAAATTTATATATTACAGTTGTATATTTTTGACATTATATATATATATATATATATATATATATATATATATATATGGTCCATATATTTTATGTTCATGTTGATGTAGTTAATTTACATGTTGAAGTTCATCTTGATGTGTATATTGTTAGGTCATGTTAGATATGTTCATTTAATGTGCTTGTATATATATGTGTATGTGATAGTAGTTATTTGACATAAGATGTATGTTTGATGTTTTTGTTATGATGATGGTATACAATGCCTGTGTTTTGTTAGTTTTGTTAGATGATCACGATCACGATGATTATATGATGTTAGGGAATTTGAATGTTTATTTTAGTTGAATATGATGTTTGTACGATGGTTATCATGATCGTGATGTTTATTTTTAATATAAAATCATGATATTTATTAAATATTTTGTCGTGATTGTCATTGAAATTTTAATTTTAATTGTATGTAAAATTCTATTTGTATTTTTTTTTAAATTTTAATTGTAATTGTAATTGCAATTGCAATTGCAGTTGTCATTTTAATTTGTAATTTTAATTGTATGTGAAATATTTGTAAAATTGCAATTGCAATTGTATTGGGAAATTGTAAAATTGTAATCGTAATTTTAATTGTATGTATTGTCATCATTTAATTTTATTAAAATTTGTAAATTTGTAAAATTGTAAATTAATTACCAATTTTGAACTAGAATTACTACCATAAGTAAAATGTATACAATAAATATTGTTAAATTACCATAATTGTAAATTTGTAAATTTGTATGAATATAAATAACTGTAAAATAATAGAATTATCATTATTTTATTATGATCTTACATACCAAAAATAATAATATAAATTTTTAAGATATCATTCAGACACATTTAAAACAATCAAGTAGTTGTACTACTTTAGGAATTGACATTATAAAAAAAAAGAACTTTATACAGTACGCCATTGTTTTCGAGGTCAACGTAATTGAAAATTATCAAGTGAAATTATTTTAACATTAAGATAATGCAAACCATTGAATTCAAAATACATATTATAATGTTTTGAAAAAAATAGTCTTAGTTATAAGGTAATTAAGTCCTCTTCTTTATAAAAACCCATCTTAAAAAATATAAATGATGAAATAACACACGTACCATATCACTCTCGGTTCTCATGATCACCCTCATTATCTTCTAGCTCGCTTGGAATGATAACACTATTGTTCTCAAAAATATGTTTTGATCTAGGGTCATGTCTCAATACGAAACACCAATCCCCATCCAACACATCCGGGTAAAAAATCACCTGGTTGCAGTGTTTGGGGAAAACATAGGGCTCCTTAGCTTCATCCCACATCTTTCTAGATTTGATTCATACTAGCCTATTATCGCGATATTCCTTTACATTATTTCAATCAAATGTGTTCCGCCGCTTGCACCTAAAAATAACACATTGGAAAGAAGATAAATCCACTTCAATGATCTCTTGTATCTTTCCAATGTAACCTAACGTCCCTCGTACTAGGTTTTGATCACGATGGCTAGCTCGACTAGATTGATCGAACTCGACTTCCACTCCACAGTCTTGTGTCATGTGTCCATCATTAGAATTTTTTGTGCGAAAATGGTGTCCATATGCCCACATGGATGGGAAGAAATTGACCTATAAAAAAGTTAAAAAATCATAGTTTCATGTGTCTTATAATAACCCAACTATTAAAATATGAAATATAGATGTAATTACATTTCAAAGGTGCATTATTAAGTTTAAAATGTACATAAATAGATTATTACAGAGTGGGTGCACCCAATCCCTATTTTTAGTGCATCCTCTTCAGCATGTAAGTAATGGCCGGTTGCATCATATTTCTCTCTGATTTGGTCAGCCACCCAACTATTTGGGTATATTTTTGGCATATTTTCTTTTAAATGATGGGGATAAGGCACACTTCTACCATTCAACCATATGAATTCTTTCGTGTCACTATCCCATTTCATCCTCTTTTGTTCGTACAATGCGACCCATGGTTGTGTCACTTCGGAATTGTAAAGAATGAATTTATTGATTACTTAAATTTCTGCATTCGCTGATGAAATCAAACTGCCATATAGTACATATGAGATCAAAATATACATAATATCGAATTTCAACATGAATATTTACTTTCTATAAATTTGAAAAATTATAAGTCGCTTACTCTTTATCAAGTTAATTTTTCCATTCATTTGGAGCAACTCCCCTTATCTTTTGTCTTCATCCCTTTCATCATCCCAAATCACTGCACCTGGTCTGATGTGGATCTACTTGATGTACTCACTAGCATAATAGAAAGACTCATACAATATGAACCCCTCTTCAATATACCCCTCGGGTTTTTCCCTTTTTCGTACAAAACCTTTCAATTTCTTCATGTACCTCTCTAAGATGAACATCCAACGATAAGAAACCACCCCAACTAATTCAAACTCATCTACTAGGTGGATTAGAAGATGAACTGCAAGTCCATGAAACTTGTCGGTAGTTCCTTCTCAAACATATAAAAAATCTTAACTATCTCTTGATGCCACCATGGAATGTTAGCCAAATGAATATCCTTTGATGTGATACAACGTACAAATGCGGATAATTTAGATATGGCACGTCCTAGGTCTTGGGGGAATTCATGTTTCACACACCCATGCACGAAAAAATGATAATGGCACTGCAAAGTTATAAACACATGCCACAATATACAAAATTAGTTATGTTTTATGATTGCTATATGGGATAAAATTTATTAATATAAAAAATAATAAAATCATGCTTTTGACATTATACATACTCTTATAATATTCAAATGTTCATGAAATTTCAACCCCGACAAATGGTCATCCATGGTGAAGCAACGCTGTATTGAAGACCCGTATGAAGATGGCACCCTCACACCCCTTATAAATTCCTTTGTCAAAGAAAGATCACTTTTTTTTTAAATCCATGGGAGATCACCTTCTTTGAAATACCAATTAGAGGGACCAAAACTTGCCTCTGATCCCATACTTTCTAATCGTCTTGGCCAATGTTTCTTTTTAGTTTTTGAAGTAATATGATCTTTCCTAATAGCTAATGTGTCACTTTGTTTCGATGATATGTGCCTCCATAAATAATATGAAACGTTTTTAAATATATGCATGGGATCTAATAAGTGGGTAAAAATAGATTTCCTTTTCATCCAAATGGGAAATTTCTCAACGGAGGTGTTGACGAATTATAGATCATCGAACATAGGCTTCCCATTTGAATAAAACATTTATGTGAAGTCCTTCTCCTTCTCTCTCTCTCTCATATGCTCTAATCCATTCAGCTGGTGTCGTTATTAGAGGCCTTTAGGTTCTCTCTCGTTTACCATTGAAAGTGGATGCTTCTCTTCTATAAGGGTGTTCTTCTGGGATGAATACCCTGGAGCATTCATACACTGTATTTCACAGGTCGTTGGACCATCTAGCTTTCAGAGAAGGTCCACAACATTTACCTCCAAAATACCCTTTTGTTACAAGACCTACGAAATTATTGCATACAATATATATGCATGACATGTTAAAGAATATCATGACGATCAAAACAATTACAATGAATTAAATAACTAATATGTGAAATAATATTTCTATGTATATAAAAAAATCAATAAACATGTAATTTACAAGAGAAAACTCCTAAGCCTAGATAATCATGTGTCGTGTAAGCACATATTCCATACAACGTAAAACTCCTCTATGCTATGATGGGTCTTGATACATCGTATATATTTATCCTGTTAGCATAGTTCTTTGCTAAGTCATGAGTCCATTCCATAGTTTTATTTTTTGGATTAAAATTAAAAAATAAATAAAAAATAAATAAAAAATAAATAAAAATAAATAAATAAATAATAAAAATAAAATAAAATAAAATTTCTGGTTGCTGTCGGAATATCCAGGAGCACCATTTTTAGCCTTTTCGGATAGTGTGTTATTTTCTTGTTTCTATCTTTTTTTATTTTTATTTCGATGTTGCCGGAATTTCTGGAAGAATGCTCTGTTTTTTAAAAATAAATGAAAAAGTGCATCCACTTTAGCTAAGCCACATGTTATAGTGTAAATACAGCTCAAATATTTTTTAAATCTTTTTAGATCTAATGATAGGTGTCATATTTTAGTCTGCTAGTTTAAGTAAAGTCGTAATATACGTTGAGTTATCATTCCATAATTTTAAGGTTGGCAAGAATAATTATATAGGACAACATCAAAACCACTTTGGAGCCTAGGATATAGCCCTCCTAGACTCAGAGAGGGATCTCTATATAGATTTATCTTTGCTTTATGAATATGATTTTAAGCTAGTTATAATGATAGTGAAGAATGCGTTTTTATTGATTTTTTGGTTGGATTAGTAGATATATTTAGAATAATTCCATTGGGCTATGGAATCATAATAGGTTGGGTTGTTGCATCAAATTTTCAAGAGCATTCACAAGGCAAGCTTACTACACTTACTAGATCTTTAAACCATAATGAATTATGAGATGAAAGAAATAGTGATCCTAGTAGTGGTTAAAAAGAATTTAACAATTTCTTAACCAGACTTCAGAAGAAAAACATTCATATTGTAAACACATCCGAAAATAAGGTGCTCTAACAACAAATCTTAATCTTCAAATTTATGCTTTACAATTAGATTTAAATGATGCACTGAAAGAAATAACAATGGAAAACATTAAACACATCAAAGAAAAGACATCAATAGAAAAATATAGCTCAATAATATTGCAAAATATATTTTATTATTGATGCTCCAGCTTCAAAAATACAATGCTTCAAAAGAAAAGTTCTAAAAATCGAGGGTCCAATCCCTGATACTTGGAAGGAATGCATTATTTAACTAAATTCTACAGCGATTGGCGTATCTACGTAGGTAATTTTCTATTAATTACAATAATAATTAAAATATGATTGGTGTGACTATGAAGTGGACACGATGGAATAATTTTGACATCTGGTCCTATTCTTCAGAAGGTCATTGCTGCTTGATTTGATCTGTTTTTACGCTAGCATATTTGGGTGATTTGATGTTGTGTTGTTCTAGCTGATATGCTGATATGATGATTTTATGATCTTCACCCTTCTTGGTAGTCACACAATTTCTCCCACTATTTCTCATTTGGAATCTTGATTCTGATCATCTTTCAGTATATCTCATTTGTCTCTTAGAATTTCAGAAAATTTGGCCTCAACACAAAAATGTGTTTAATTTCATGCTGGATATATATATCATTATCCATGGCTTCAAGGAAAGCTCTTCCAGTCATTGATCCTTTAATCCTTGCAAATTTGGTTGTTTCCTTGGCAATTTATTTCAGCTTCTTCACATAGTCTTGTCTAGGCATAAGCTTATCATTTATTACAAAAAAGAGGGTAACCCTCTTTTGGTTAGTGGCTCGATTCTGTTAAAGAATCTACTGACACATATTCCTGTATTATTTTATTATTATTCATGGTTTAACTTACTTTTACATATTATATGAAGTTGATATATCTTGGAAATATATGCAGTTGATATATTGCATGCTAGTTTATTAATGTAGTAATTGTAGTCTTCTCATGCAAATATATTTTATTTTGCATCAGTTTCTTTCCCGTGAAGGTTTTACTGTACACAATTTTAACTTAGGCTAACCTGTAGCTTAACGCTATCTCGATTACAATTTATATAATTGTCTACGTATTCTCTAAATAAGGCTTGATAGAGAGAATTCCCTGTACCCATAGGGTTCCTTTTTCCCATGCAGTGTTTATATTTTTACTAAGGTTCCATATCAAACTCATTCCAGAATCCCTCCTGGAACTTAACTGGTGCCTGACAGTACTTCAATTCCTCATTAGCTATATTCCTAGATTACAGATTCTTATTTTCTGTGATTGTCTACTAGTTTTGTCTACCATATTGTTTTTGGGGTTTATCATAATTTTTCCTTAAGGAAATATGTCAATAAAGTATGAAAATACTAATTAATACCCCACTGTTTACATATTTAGCTTTCTAGAAAAACTCTAGTAATAAATCACATCAACAACTTGTAACATTATAGCTAAAATTTTCCTCATACTTATCTGGTTATTTGAGTTGTGAATGAAAAATGAAAAGATAGATTCAAGACCCTTCCACCTGACCGTAAAGCCTAGAAATCACATCCATATCTTTCTCCCAAGCCTCTTCGGTTATAGAACAGTCAGGTCAAGAAATAATTTATTCTTTTCTTAGGCCTCAAGAACTCAGTCCAGTCTAAGAAGACTTCTGCTCTTTTAGAGAGTTCCACTGATTTTAAATCTTCTCAAGAACCTCTTGACACTTCCTGTTAGAATTTCCTTCTTGGACAAATTTTTTTCCTCCCTCCTCCATCTCTTCCCTCTTCCTTCTTTGGAAAGGGGTTGGGAGAAAATAGGTATAAAATCCATAACTGTCTGGAACTGAAACAATTTCTTTCCATCTTTCTCACAACCAAATATCACTTTTATTATTTTTTAAATAAAGTCGAAATTAACATAACTTGGTTCACAATTTCCTACTTAACCTATAGTTACTGCATCACATTTAATAAAAGTAAAAAGAGTTCTCTTCAATGAAAAATGATTTTGCCTCAAGGGGATACCATAATAATTATTATAAATGATGAAGATATATATATATATATATATATATATATATATATATATATATATATATATATATATATATATATATATATGTTATTAAAGTAGAAAGTGAATTTGGATGAGAAAGATAACAATCATTCTGAATTATTTAATAATTTCTTTAGCGATTAAAAATAAATTTAATTGACAAATAATTATATTAATATATAATATTATATATATTAAATAAATTTATTTATTATAGATATATTAAATAAATTTATTAATTGCTATATTTAGATATATTGTATTAAAATATGAAAACTAATAATAAATAAAATTTCAAAATTCAATTATTTATTAATAATAAATACAATTTTAGAAATTAATTAATCAATAATAATAAATATTATTTTAGAAATCAATTATTTCTTTAAAAGATAAATTTATTTATATAAAAAAATGATTATGTATCTTTAAGGATATTTTTCAAAATATTTTAAAATACAATTAGTGTGAATACATATGTTTAGAATTTTTAATAATAATAATTTGCACAATTAATTAAATGAATTTCATTTAATTAGAAAATTAAATTATTTTAATAGAAAGTGTAGAAATTTATTAATATTGATCTATTACCGGATCCTCCTTATCTCACAATATTTACCTTCTTGCAAAATACATAATCCTTCCACTGTTAAACTTGAGGAAATTTAAAACTCAATTGCAAACTCATGTGAATAAATTCAATCGCACATAACATAGTTGTTTAACGAGAAATATTAAAGCTAAAAACCCCAACTATCATATATTATGTATATCAATGGAATCATGTAATAATATCATACAAATCTTAGTACATCAAGCTCTCAGTACAACGTAGATTCATTACACACTATCATGCAGAAATTTGCACTTCCATGCACCAATTTCTTACCTCATGACAACCTTGCCTCCACTGCGCAATCCCTGCTAAAGAATATGCTTGAATGAATTCGAATTGGCCTTGCCTTGACTACACAATCCTCATTGGCAACTCCAATGTGTGTCACATGCATTGAATGCATGACTATAGTCACAACGGATAGTCCATCTCACACTTTCACCTATCTCTCCACTGGAACTGACATGCACTGTAGTTAACTGTTGTTTCTGTTCAGTTGTTACTGAGTTATTAGTTGTGAATTAATTAACTAATTAATTCACTTAACTCTCACTAGTGTATCTTTCAGTTAGACTGGATATAACTAGCTCAACTGAGTTTAACTCCATTAACTGAGTTAAACTAAATAACAACTCCATAAACTACTCTTCCAACTCTGTCATAGCTTTTCCACTTCAGTTTTGACTGAGTCCACCATGCATGAGCCACCAGTAAACCCTAGGAATTGCGTAATTCCTTCAACCCACTGATTTTCCAAATCTGTTCACTAAAATAAAGTGCTCCAAGAGAATAAGTTGATGTTTATTGTTGGATTATTACTAAGAGTTAATGATTATCGACATGCATCTATTTTTAGATCGATGATCTATAAATAGACTTCGCCCAATATTATAAAAATAGAATTTCACCTATTTTCCACATTTGACCAACCATCTACAAATAACATCCTGCAACTTATAGAATATGCTCACCATGTCTAAAAATATACATACACCTAAAAATAGCCTGCGGGCCCCACTTAATGAAGGTGCTTACTTTTCACTAAGCTCATCATCTTGCTGAATCTCAACACTCTCTCTCAACAAGATAGGGATTATCCTTCACCTCGATCATGCCTCTATGGTATTCGAATTTTGTCCTGTCGAGCACCTTTGTCAGAATGTCTGCATCCTGATCTTCCATAGGAATGTACTGAAGCAACATGATCTTCCGCTACACACAATCTCTGATATAATGATACCATATATCAATATGTTTAGATCTATCATGAAACAAAATATTAATTGAGAGTTTAATGCAACTCTGATTATCACAATGTATCACTGTAGGATCTAAATGAGAACCGAACAAACCGACCAGGATCTTCCTCATCCAGATAGCCTCACATGCATCTTGACTTGCTACCATGTATTCTTCTTCTGCTGAACTGAGTGTCACAAATATTTGTTTCTTGTTGTACCAATAAAATGTTGTAGATCTGATATTGAAAACTCCTCCTGATGTGCTCTTTCTGTTCGTTGGGTTGCCTGACCAATCTACATCCGTGAAGCCATGCAGCTTCTCCTCATTCGTCTGTGTGTACCATAAACCATACTCAATTGTGCCCCTAAGATACCTTAGGACATGTTTTCCTGCCTTCCAAAAGAGCTTGGTAGGCTTAACCATCGCTTGTGAAAGCTAGTTCACCACATAGCATATGTTCGGTCTTGTATTAACTAAATACATGAGCGAACCCACCAATTGTCGATAAATAGTGGCATCCACTAACTGCCAATGTAGCACTTTCCACTTCCCAGAAAAATTGTATTTTTAGTTCCTGTGAAATTGCCAAGTATCACCACAGCATTGTACCTTTGAGGCAATGCCTTCATGCATGGTATTTCGTCCCAGTGAAATAATGTAGACTATCAACCCATCTTGAATCCTTGCAAGATCCGCCTCGTATGAGTGTATCAACTGCTCATCACCTATTAGTATTAAATCATCAACATAAAGAACAATGATTAAAAGCTTACCCTCCACCACAATTTGGTACAGGTTTTCATCTGCCTCACTCTTGGTGAAGCCAAGTCCATTGAAATAGTTGTCGATCCATGTGTACCAAGCACGTGGTGCTTGCTTCAGCCCATACAATTCTCTTTTGAGTCTGCATACATGCAACTCACTGTTGAAGATCTCAAATCCTTCAGGCTACTTAATGTACACCTCTTCCTCAATGATCCCATTAAGGAACACAATCTTCACATCCATCTGATGAATGTGCCAACCCATTTGTGCTGAGAGAGCAAGGATGGTCCTTATGGAAGAATACCGTGCAATAGGGGCAAAGGTTTCTTCATAATCAATCCCCTTGATCTATGAGAATCCCCGGAAAACAAATATTTCCTTATACTTCTCGATGCTTCCATCAACAACTTTCGTTACCTTGTAGATCCATTTCGAATCTACCACTGATTTACCCACCGGTCTTGGAACAATTTCCCAAGCATTGCTTCTGACAATGGAGTCATACTCCTCCAACATGGCATCTACCCATGTGGGCTCTTGTGTTTCTTCTTAAAAAGAAGATGGCTCTGTCACGATGCACTTGCTCATAAGAGCCATGTATCCAGTAAATCGGTCAGGTGATTGTCTCTGTCTGCGCTGTGATGTAGGAACTCCTACATTCTCTGCCGCATCAAGCTTCAGTCTCTCAGATTCTATGGTACGCTTTCTGCCTGTTCTAATGTTTGGCTCTGCATGAGTGGACTCCTCCACTCCATGAACTTCATCCTGTGGCTGGTCCACATCTGGAGGCTCATCTTTCAGAACTGACAGTTCCTCCACTGCATGCAAGTGTAGCTCCCTCTCAAGCATAGCTCATGCAACACCGACGATCATTCTGTTCTTCTTCTCCACAACCCCATTCTGCTATGGGTTATGAGGCGCTATGAGTTCTCTTCGAATTCCTTCTTTTCTACAGCAGTATTTCAATTCGTTTAAGATATATTCACCACCATTATTGCTCCGCAAAGCCTTCACTTGCTTCCCTGACTCCTTCTCCACCAATGCTTTAAACTCACAGAACTTTGAGAATTTTTTTCTCTTCTTTTGCATGAAGAAGATCTAGCATCTATGAGAATATTCATCAACAAATATAACATAATACTTGTGTTTTTCTGTTGAATCAATCGAGAAAGTTCCACACACATCTGTGTGAATTCTCTCCAGGATCACCGAAGCACGGTTCTCCTTCTCATGAAAGGTGGTCTTCAAAAATTACCCATAGTACATCCCTTGCATTGATCTAACTATGCAAGAGTACCCTTGGGAAGTCCAGTAGAAATCTGCCGCAAAATCTTCAAGGTGCCATGGTGAAGATTGCCCAATCTCCTGTGCCATAATTCTTCCTTATCCCAACTCACCACTTCTTCTGCTTTGCCCATCATTGCAATGCAACAATCTACCTCTAGCTTGTAGAGATTATTAACTCAAATCCCTATCCTCTTGGTTTGACACGTCATTTTATGTCGCAGGAAAGCTTTTCCCTTGCTAAAAACAACGTCATAACCTCTGTCTTCCGACATTGTGACCGAGACCAAGTTCTTCTTCAGACCTGGAACATGCATAACATCTTTCAACATAAATGGTTTACTTGACTCCCTCTCAAAGGTAATGCATCCAATTTTGGTCGCACTATATCTACCATCGTCACCCATCTCTATATGCATTTGGAGATCCTTCTCCTCCAATTCACTAAACAACTCCTTGTCTCCCGTCATATGGAAAGACGCACCACTATCAATATGCCACACGGATCCCATTGAGCTTGAAACCAAGCATGCGATCAAAGAGAAATCAAGTTCAAATTGCAAGTCTAAGGCCTCTCCAGCTGTAGCTCCAGCAACCTTCTTGTTCTTCTTTTTCTGTGGGCAGTTAGTGGTGAGATGCCCATGTTCGTGACAGTGAAAACACTTCACTTTGGACAAATCCAGCTTCTTGCCTTTAGCCTCAGATTTTGGATGGGATTTATTCCCCTTCCATTTCCTTGCTTTGGCAGCCAAAGAGAAATTTTCTTCATCATCATTCTTTGATGAAGAGCCATCCCTGGTACTTCCCCTTATCTCCTCCTGCACAAGATTTGACCAAAGTCGCTCCCAACTCGGGAGTTTCTCCCATCCATTGACAGAGTCTTCGTAGCTATGCCAACTCTTCGAAAGCCCAAGGAGAACCAAGCTCACCATTTCATCATCATCAACAGTAATCCCCACACTTCCGAGTTCATCCCTACAATGGAAAAACTTTGTGATATATTTTGAAATGTTGTCACCCTACTACATTTTTTTTTTTTGAGCTTATCTTTCAGCGCTAACTTCCTCTGGTCGCTGCTGCTTTGGAAAAGATTTGTCAAATCCTTCCACATTGCAAATGGATTAGCTTTCCCATGAAGGCTTGACACAATATGGTCATTCACACCTTCCAACAAAATTCTTCTTGTCTTTGCTGCCTTCTTTTGCCATGCATCAAGTCCAGCAGCATCTCTAGAAATAGGCCTAGGAACATCGCTATCGATGAACTCATTCAACCCATTATCTTCAAGCACCACCTCCATCCTATCCTTCTAGGCTATGTAATTTAAGCTACCATCAAGGGCATACTCCAATCGCAACCCATTGAAATACATTTCAATGAATACTCAACTGTCGCACCAAGAAATTTCTGAAGCAAATTCAAATTTTCCACCAGCACAAAAATCAACAATTATTCACAATTGAAATCTCTAGTAATAAATACTGCTCTGATACCATGTAGAAATTTATTAATAGTGATGTATTACCAGATCCTCCTTATCTCACAATATTTATCTTCTTGCAAAATACACCCTTCCACTGTTAAACTTGCGGAAATTTAAAATTCAATTGCAAACACATGTGAATAAATTCAATCGCACATAACACAGTTGTTTAATGGGAAAGCTTAAAGCTAAAAACCCCAACTATAATATATTATTTATATCAATGGAATCATGTAATAATCTCATACAAAGCTTAGTACATCAAGCTTTCAGTACAATGTAGATTCATTACACACTGTCATGCAGAAATTTGCACTTCCATGCACCAATCTCTTGCCTCATGACAACCTTCCCTCCACCGCACAATCCCTACTAAAGAAGACGCTTGAATTAATTCGAATTGGCCTTACCTTGACTGCGCAATCCTCATTGGAAACTCCAATGTGTTTCAGATGCATTGAAGGCATCACTATAATCACAACGGATAGTCCATCTCACCCTTTCACCTATCTCTCCACTGGAACTGACATGCACTGTAGTTAACTGTTGTTTCTGTTCAGTTGTTACTGAGCTATTAGTTGTGAATTAATTAACTAATTAATTCACTTAACTCTCACTAGTGTATCTTTCAGTTAGACTAGATACAACTAGCTCAACTGAATTTAACTCCATTAACTGAGTTAAACTAAATAACAACTCCATAAACTACTCTTCCAACTCTGTCATAACTTTTCCACTTCAGTTCTAACTGAGTCCTCCATGCACGAGTCACCAATAAACCCTAGAAATTGTGTAATTCCTTCAGCCCACTGATTTTCCAAATCTGTTCACTGAAATAAAGTGCTCCAAGAGAATAAGTTGATGTTTATTGTCGGATTATTATTAAGAGCTAATAATAATCGAAATTCATCTATTTTTAGATCGACGATCTATAAATAGACTTCGCCCAATATTCTAAAAATAGAATTTCATCTATTTTCCACATTTTACCAACCATCTACAAATAGCATCCTACAACTTATAGAATATGCTCACCATGTCTAAAAATATATATACACCAAAAAATAGCCTGCGAGGCCCACTTAGTGAAGGTGCTTACTTTTCACTAAGCTCATCATCTTGTTGAATCTTGACAAAAAGTAATTATAGGTATATATGTTGAATTTATGTGGTTTTAGATTTTTAAGAAAGGGAAAATATAGTTTATATATGGATTTTATTATTAGGTTAATTTGTATTCATATTGCGTAAGTGTTGCAAATAAATAAATATTTTTAGAAACATTGGCAACAAACTCTAATATGAAATACTGATGTGTGATGTGATTGTTGTAATAATGTGTTAAATTATTCTCTCTTATATATTCTAGCAATTTTCAATGATGTACACCTTATGTTATTTTTTTCTCGGGAAAAAATCGTAATTTCCATTATCAAAGTATGAGAATTACATGTTATATCAACTGCATAAAGTTTTATACAAGTATCAGAGATGGACCAATCCATCAATCAAGAATCAGTTCAAAGTTCAAATAAAAAACCAAAACATATACATGATAAGTGTCCATAAATATAAACCTGTGGAAATATCAATCATATAGCTAAATAATATAACAAAAATCGTCGACGAATCATGCTGATATTTGACTCATATTGTTGTTGGTTCCTCAATAAAAGGCTTGTGATAGTATTGGTATTGTGCCCACTCTTGGTGTTCTTGTATCAACCGTTAACCCCTTGGTTATTGCACGGCCTCCTTGGAAATGCGGTCATAAATTTGGTTCCTTTCCCTGTAATGTGCGAGAAAACAATAAAATCAAAGTGTGATTTTAGAGTTAAAACTTCATCTAGTAATCCCCTGAGTGTGTGCACGTGACATTGAGCTATAGAGTTGGTACATTTGATGATAATTTTTGAGTCTCCAAATATCCGAATCATGTTGCAATGTTTCTCAAGTGAAAAATGAGATGTAGTTTGACTTGTTTAGTTCAACATAGTTGTTTGTGCCCCATCCTAATCCCATCTTGAGCATATAATAATGTCTGTCCGATATGTATAAGATAGCTCCACCACCACATCCCGCTTCTTGGGAAGATCTATCAAAATATTCCCATGGATAGGTATTGTCGATAACTTCATGGATAATGTTCCAGGTCTGCTTCTTGGTCTCCTCCTAGGGAATCAAGTGGTACAGGGATTCTATGTTATGACCAATGGTATGTCCTTTAATAGAGGAATACATAAATATTATTATGTTCCTAGCCAACCATATGCCACAACAAACAAGTAGAGGGAGATTCCGTATTTTTAATGATGGTGCAAAATTCCACCGAGTTTTCCAACCTGAGGTGAGATGATCTCCCTACCATCTGATATTGATATCCAATGAAGTATATATTTGATGCCAAAATAATTTGGTATATGTGCAAAATAAAAATAGATGGTCAATGTCTTCGGCCTATTCAGAGAATATATTGCAACGAGAGGGGCCATGAAAGGATTTCTTTTGGAAATTATCATTCGTAGGCACTTTATTTGATAGTAGGCACCACATGAATAAATGAGCTTTAGGAGGTGCTTTAAGTTTCCATATTGGACACCACCACCATTCAACAATAGGAGATTCATGTTCCGAAATAATAGTTGAATAACCTTCCTTGAGGGCATATCAACCTTGGGGGGAGGAGGCCCATATGAGCTCATATTCTCTATTTGTAATTCTGACATGTGATTCCACTAGGGCCCAATATATCTGAGCCATTCATTTTTCCAAATTTCAGGAATGCCAAGGACCCGTGTATATTTCCATGCTTGAGTGATCCAACTATAATTCTCCTCATTAGTAATCCATGATATCTAAGTGATCCCTGCCACTTCAAGGAACTGACTGAGCTCCAGGGATAATATGTGTGCATTCCCACAACCAGACCAAGCATCCTTTCCTATAAAAACAAGTTCCCCAGATCCAATGCGCCAAGCCAGTCCTCTTTTGATGACAAAGATGGATTGAGTAATGGATCTCCACATGGTAGAGGAACTCGATATATTCATGATCGACCTTTGGATCCACTCCAGAGTAGATAAGAAGGATATTTATTTGTAATATACCACCTCCCGCCATAAGTTGTTTGTTGTTAAAAGTTGGCAACCTAATTCAGTAGAGAGATAAATTGCGAACATATTTAAGTCCTTTAGACCCTAGCCACCCCATTTTTTGGGTTTTGGAATTCGTTCCCATCTAACCCAAGAAAATTTCCTACCATCTTGATTACCCCTCCATAGGAATTTGCAACAAATATGTTGCATTCTGGTCGTGACACCTTTAGGGATCCAGGCCAAAGCCATCCAATATACCAGAGTTTATTCCAGTACCAATTTGATGAACACTAACCTTCCAACTCTAGATAACCATTTATGATGCCAAATGTTGATGTGCCTTTCAATTTTTGCAATGAGCTAGGACTAGTTTGCTATGTGATAATCATTTGGTTTGAGTCTGTAGCCTAGATACTTGAGGCCCTCTACAATTTTGAGTCGAATGTATTGAAATTTCAAAAGAGAGGACCTTTTTTATTGAGGGAGCAACTAGCAATCATGATTGTAGATTTGATGAGGTTCAACATCATTCCTGTAGCTTTACAAAAGATGGAAAAACATGCTTGAAGTAAGTGGTATCCTGAATGGATCCATCAAGAAATATTAGTACATCATCAACAAATAAAATATGCGTAAGATAGATAACATCATTCATCTTCACCTCATTCAATGTCTCGACACTTCGAGCAGAGTAAGCGATCTTACTTAATCCTTCCATGATTAGGAGGAAGAGAAGAGGTGATAATGGGAACCCCTGTCTGAGACCTCGCTTAGCATGGAAGAATTCGGATTCCCCCCCATTGATCAGAATTTTATAGGATACGGATGTGATGCATCACATGATCCATTTGAGAATGGGTGAGGGAAGCCAATGTGCGTCAAAATGAGTTGTAGATATGTCCAATAGGCTCAATCAAAGGATTTTTCTAGGTCAATCTTGAGGATGAGGATTTTTAAGGCTGTTAGGTCCTTATATTACTAGTATAGTCCATTATTGTTGTTAGTGTAAACCCCTTATTGTTATTTTTTTACCCCTGTAACCCCCATATTGTTATTATTGTGCCCTTACATTATTATTTTTAGGTCGGCTAGGATTACATTGTGGCCCCACTAGGATTACATTGTGGCCCCATGGACTCCTATATATAGAGAGGAGGTTTTGTATCCAAGAATTGTGCATTCATGTAATGTATTGGAGGTTGCCCCCTTGAAGTGGCTTATTTATAAGGTGTTGATATCTCTTTTTTTCTCTTTTTGGAGCTGGTTTCACAACATTTGGTATCAGAGTTTTGGATTCTAGGGTTTCGCTGCCCCAAAAAAGTCATCGTGGTGTTTTCGCTATAACTTTTTTTCTATGAAGGTTCAGAAGCTAAAATTTTTAGAGTGAGAAGCCGAAATCCTAAGGAACATATTTGCAAAATTTCATAGCTTTGTTCGCAACATTTTTGGAGATATGATCTGTGGAAGTTAGGTCTTTTTGCAAGCTCCTGAATTTAACCTAAGCAGGTCGTCGCGTAATTTTTGCTATAAATTTTTTCTACGAAGGCTCTGAAGCTAAAATTTTTAGGGAGCAAAGAAGAAATCTTGAGGAATATCATCACAAACTTTTAGATTTTGGTTCGCAATATTCAGAGATATGGTCTGTGGAATTTAGGTCTTCTGCAGGCTCTCGAATTTCATCTCAAAGAGGTGATCGGGGGAAAATCTTCATAAATCTCTTTCTGAGCATCGGATTGGAATTTTGTAAAAAGTGGCAACAAGTACATGGAATTTAGTTTTCTCTATATCAATTTCAAATCCGAAGGAGGAAACAGTGACATGTGGCAGGTCGTACAAGTTCACTCTAATGAACTAGTCCATAATTAGGTCATCGTAGGAGATTGGGCATAATTTTGTCTTCAAGAATCCAAATGAGGTCAGACCTATGGCATTCGAAAGAAGATTAAAAGGGATACTTCAGGGCCAAATTTTAGATACTAAAGATCCGAAATCACAGAGATAATTTAGTTTCAATATCGAGCTCCTCAAAATCAAGAAAAAGGTGTGTATTTTTTTTCAAATTGCATAAGTCGTGTTTGAAAAATCAGTTCTAGGTGATTCCAAAGGCCTATTGAGCATAGATATCAGTATTGGGTTCTAAAATGCCTCCTAAAAATAATTCAACACCCATTAAGCCTTCAGAAGGCTCTACTATGACTCATGAAGATGAAGAAATGCAACATGTGATATCAAAATTCCATGAGAAAGTGCACCAAATTTTGCTATTGTAAAGAGCAACAAAAAATGAAATGGAAGTTTTGAAGAAGGGAGCGGAAACTAAGATGGATGGTTTGAAGAAAGGTGTGGAAGGTAAGATGAATGGTTTGGAATCTAAGATGGATGGCATGGAAGTTGGCATGGAAGCTAAGATCGATGAAAAAATGGAAAACATGAAGAGTGATCTAAAAGTAGACATCGAAGGTTTGGAAAAGTTGATACAAGAAACATTTCCTAATGGTGAAAAGATAGTAGAGGAAATTCATGATGAGAAAAAAATAAATGTTAATCGTGATTTCATAAACTCTAATGTTGGATTAAAGAGCCACCATATTCCAAAGATGGATATGAGGAAGTTTGATGGAAAGGATCCCGTAACATGGATACTATAGATGGAGCAATATTTTGATCTCAATTATGTGCAAAACACACAAAAGGTACGCATTTCAACTTTACATTTAGAAAAAAATACATTTGTATGGTATCGATGTCTTTGCTCCCGTAAAAAAATTGTCACTTGGTCAATTTTTACAGAGGAAATGATAGCACATTATGAGGATACAAAGAGCAATACCTTCTTTAGCCAATTGATCAATCTGAAACAAAAGGGTTTAGTGGCGGAGCACATTGAGGACTTCCAAAAATTGAATATAAGGGTAACTGATATTCTAGAGGAACATAGGAATGATGTCTTCATAGGGACTTTAAAGGATAACATCCAACATGAAGTTCGCATTTGGGTACCAGATTCATTAGAGAAGACATTCAGGTTGGAAGGAAAAATTGAATGTAAAATTATGGCAACAAGGAAGCCTACCACTCACATCTATAAATATGGAAATGTTGCTACTCCTAAACTTCCACAACCTACAATGTTGACACCACAAAAATTGGAAGAAAAAAGAGAAAAAGGGCTTTTCTACAGTTGTGATAGAAAATACACTAAAGGTCATAAGTGTGCTGAGAAGAAATTATTTTACATAAATTGTGAAGAGGAGGAAGAAAATAAACAAGAGACTTCAAAAGAAGAGGATATACACTAGGAAGCAACCCTAGAAAAAGAAGAAATGAGTTTGACCATATCATGTAATGCATTGGCAGGAATTACCACTCCTCAAACTCTCAATATAGAAGGACATATCAATAAGAAAAAGGTAATAATGTTGATTTATTCTGGTAGTACCCATAATTTTATTCATTGTAAGGTAGCCAAGGAATTGAATTGTTTTCTATACCCAGCACCAGAATGTCAAGTGATGGTTGCAAATGGAGGAACTATAGATTTCTCTGGAAAATGCCACAATATCAAGCTATCCATGGGAGAATATGTATTGAATAGTCCAATGCTTTCCATCCCAATGGGAGGTGCTGATGTCATACTAGGAGTACAATGGTTACAATCTTTGGGGACGATAGCTTTTAATTTTCAAGAACTTTTCTTGAAATTTTTTTCGAAAGGAAAGGAAATCGAATTACGGGGTATCACAGGGTATCACAGGGAAGCCAGGAAAGATAATAAACTCTAATGTCATGAAAAATCTTCTGAAGAAAGAACAACGAGGCCTAATTGCACAATTATGCTCACTAGAAGTTCCAACATCAAAATCATCTATTTCTCCAGATCTCCAAAGAGTTTTGGACAATCATTCCAAGGTGTTTGATACTCCCAAAGGACTCCCACCTATTTTTAATCATGATCATGCTATTTGTTTGATTCCAGGAAGTGTTCCTCCAAAAATTCGGCCTTACAGATATCCTTATGTCCAAAAGAGTGAAATTGAACGTATGATTGCAGAAATGTTGAAGGCTGGTATAATTCAACCTAGTCAAAGTTCTTTCTCTACTCCAGTAGTATTGGTGCACAGAAGGATGGATCATGGCGCATGTGTCCGGATTATAGGGAGCTCAATAAGCTCACTATTAAAGATAAATTTCCCATTCCTATGATTGATGAATTATTGGATGAATTACATGGAGCAATTAATTTACCAAGTTGGATCTTCATTCAGGATATCATCAAATTAGAATGAAGACTGAAGATATTCTGAAAATAGCATTTCAAACTCATGAGGGTCATTATGAATTTTTGGTCATGCCTTTTGGCCTTACCAATGCACCTTCTACATTTCAAGGGTTGATGAATTCCATTTTCAAACCCTTCCTTAGAAAATTTGTGCTAGTATTTTTTGGTGATATACTAATCTATAGCAAGTCTTGGAAGGATCATGTTGAACATGTTGACAGGGTGCTCAAACTATTGCAGGAGAAACAATTATATGCAAAAAAATCCAAATGTTTCTTTGGAGTACAAGAGATGGAATATCTGGGTCATATTGTATCTCACGAGGGTGTTAAAGTAGACCCTAAAAAAATTAAAGCCATTAAGGAATGGAAAGTCCCTACAACCATAAAGTAGTTGCGAGGATTTCTCGGATTAACAGGGTATTATCGCAAGTTTGTTAAGAATTATGGGAGAATAGCAGCACCTCTAACAACATTATTGAAGAAAGATGCATTTTCATGGACTCCTGAAGCAACTAAGGCCTTTGAACGTCTTAAAGAGGCAATGTGCCTCGCACCGGTCTTAGCTACACCAGACTTCACAAAAACCTTTATTGTGGAATGTGATGCCTCAGGAAATGGAATTGGTGCAGTTTTAATGCAGGAAGGAAGACCCATTGCTTTTGAAAGTCATCCAATCAAAGGAAAGTATTTAAAAAAACCTATTTATGAGAAGGAAATGTTAGCAATACTGCATGCACTAAAGAAATGGCGAACTTACCTAATGGGAAGACACTTCAAGGTAAAAACTGATCATGATAGTCCTAAACACTTTTTGGAACAAAGACTATCTTCAGAAGAGCAGCAAAAATGGGTCACAAAGATGTTGGGTTATGACTTTGAAATAATCTACAAAAAAGGAAAGCTTAATGTTGTTGCAGATGCACTCTCAAGAAAGAATGAAGAGGTGAAGCATTGCTTTGTGCCATTTCTATTATCCAACCAGATTGGATAACCGAAGCAAGAGATGAATGGAAGAAGGACAAAGATGTATGGACACTCATTCAAAAGTTGCAGCAAGATCCTAGTACATATGATATATTTAGTTGGAAAAATGATTCCTTATGGTACAAAGATCGCTTATATCTTTGTAAGAATTCCCAACTAAAACAAAATATTCTTTTGGAATTGCACACTTCTCCTTTAGGAGGACACTCAGGATTTTTAAAAACTTACCATATGGTGAAGAAAGAATTTTTTTGGGATGGCCTTAAATCTGATATTCAAAAGTTTGTGGCGGAATGTTTGGTTTGCCAGCAGAATAAAGTGGAGACAATTAAGACCCCGGGACTTCTACAACCTTTATCCATTCCAAGTCAGCGTTGGGAGGAGATTTTAATGGATTTTATCACAGGTTTACCTAAGTCCGAAGGAAAGAGTGTCATCATGGTGGTAGTTGATAGACTTACCAAGTATGCACACTTTTGTGCAATATCTCATCCATTTAAAGCAAGTACAGTTGCTACTACATTTATGGATAGAATTCAAAAGCTACATGGAAGCCCAAGGGTTATTGTGAGCGACAGAGATCCCATTTTTACTGGAAATTTTTGGACGGAGTTTTTTTCTTGTTTGGGTACTCAATTAGCTCATAGCTCATCTTATCATCCTCAATCTGATGGTCAAACTGAGATAGTAAATAAATGTTTGGAAGGATATCTTCGTTGTTTTGTATCTGATAAACAAACACAATGGGTCAAGTGGTTACCTCTCGCTGAATGGTGGCATAACACTTCCTTCCATACTGCAGCAAAAATGACCCCATTTATGGCACTTTATGGATATCATCCACCATCCATCACATCATCTTTAAGAGAAAATTCGAAGGTTCAAGCAGTGGAAGATCACATCGAGCATCAACAAGAAGTTCCCCAACTCTTAAAGGATAACCTGAATTTGGCACAAAATCGAATGAAACAACAGGCAGATCAACATCGCAGCGAGAGAAGTTTTGATGTAGGAGATTGGGTATTTTTACGGCTACAACCATACAAACAAATGTCCCTCAAGCAAGCTAGGAAGGATAATAAATTATCACCAAAGTAATATGGTCCTTACAAGGTGTTGCAAAAGATTGGTATTATGGCATACAAATTAGAGCTTCCTACTTCTTTGCGAGTGCATCCAGTTTTCCATGTTTCATGCTTAAAAAAGGTTTTAGGGGAAAAACTTATAGTTCAAACAATATTGCTAGAACTTGATGAGGAAGGAAAAACCATATTGGAACCTGAAGCAGTTGCGGAAATAAGAACTCGACAGCTACGAAATAGATCAATTTCAAAGTATCTCATCAAATGGAATAACTTACCCACTGAAGATCCTACATGGGAGGATGAAAATTTTATACAGAAGCACTCGGAGCTACTCAAGCGTTGAGGACAACACTTTTTTGAAGGAGAGGAGCATGTTAGGTCCTTATATTACTAGTATATTCCCTTATTGTTGTTAGTGTAACCCTTTTATTGTTATTGTCGTACCCCTTTAACCCCCATATTGTTATTATTGTCCCCTTACATTATTATTGTTAGGTCGGATAGGATTACATTGTGGCCCCATGGACTCCTATATCTAGAGAGAAGGTTTTGTCATTTGTATCATCCAAGAATTGTTCTTTCATGTAATGTATTGGAGGTTTCCCCCTTGAAGTGGCTTATTTCTAAGGCGTTGATATCTCTTTTCTTCTCTTTTTGGAGCTGGTTTCACAACAAAGGCCTTTTAGTTTAATAAAGTGTAGGCCTTCTTGAGTAATGCCAATAGATTCATGAATTTTTCTATGGTTAAGGAAATAAAATTGTTCCTTGGATATGTGTTGGGATAATATAGGTTTAATGTGGTTCGCGATGATCTTGGAAATGATTTTGTAAATATAGTTGCATAAGGAGATGGTCTTGTAGTCATCGAATGTCAAGGGATGGTCATATTTAGGAGTGAGAGCTATCTCAAACATTTTCTCAGACTGTCTGTAATATTATATAAACTATAGTAGGTCCTTACCAATTGTGTCAAAAAAGGTGAGATAAAATTCTATTGGCCAGCCATCATGTCTAAGACTTTTATCTTTTTTGAACCACTTCAATACAACTTCAATTCCCCCTAGTGTGACAAGTTTGTTCAGATCCTCCTCATCCTCCTCATCAATGTATCTGGTCATTGTCCTGAAAATTCTTAGTACCTCATCTATGGTGGCCTCTCGATAAGTACTGAACAATTGAGAGAAATCTCTAATGCCCATGTTCGCAAGTTGTTTGTGGTTGTTGGCCACCCTACCAATTTGATCTCTTAGCTTCCAAATAGTAATGGTAGGTTTCCTTCCTATGGCACACTGAAAGAAATTAGTGTTTTCATCTCCAACATTAAGAAATATTGCTATGCTCCTTAACCTCCAGGCTTCCTCTTTCTGTCTCAATAGTTTAACCTTTTCAACTTCCAACTTGGTTAATTTATTTTTCCTTTCAATCGATTGAAATCCAGAGTTAACAGAGCCTACCAGTTTTTCAATTTCATCTTCAATATTCACTAGATTAGCTTCATATATTTATTTTTTCTTCTTTGTTCATGTAATCGTCCTTTGTTTGATACGAGCTAGATTTTTTGATATGACTGCAACTAGTTTTGAGTTAGGATCAAGACAGCAATGGGTCCAAGAATCCTTAACAATTTTATGGAATTCCTCCTCTTCGAGCCATGTAGAGATGAATTTGAATGGTGAGTTAGGCTTGTAGTTTGTGTTCATTATTTCAAAGAAAATGGGTGAATGATCAGATATGACCCCAGAGCCCACCCATTGCCTCATTTTTTCCATTCTCTCCACCAAATGTGCTTTAATGAGAAAACAATCCAACTTGTGGGTGAGAGCATCATCCCTAATCCTTCTATTACACCATGTAGGTTGGATTTTGGCCATATATATATCGATAATATTATGTGAGTCTAGTAAGTGTTCAAAGTATTCAGTCAAGGGGTCAGTCTGGGCCCGATATCCCCATGATTCGACATGTCCCAAAGAGAATTTCAGGTCTCCTCCAATGATGATGTTATCCTTCTTCATGAATGGTGAGTCCATCAGTCTATCCCAGTAGTCTTCCCGTTTATGACATGGCCCATATATGTTGATCATAGGAATTGGGATATCAAGCTCAATTGAGATAATATCAGCCCCCTAACACTTTCACTACCCCACATGTTATCAACCTTGATGGTTATGTTATTGAACCCAATTTCACAACCCCTAGAATGACCTCTCACATCCATGCGTTGCAAGGTCCAACCTGGTAAAATGGATGACATGAGAGTGTTAACAACATATCCATCTCCCAAGGTCTCTTGTAGAAATATTACATCAATCCTATCCAAAGAAAAAACACGTCGCAGAGCCAATTTTTTGTCAAGGTTGGCCAAACACCTACAATTGAAGGAAATGAATTGCAGGAGGCAACCATATCAGGGTTACCATGTGAACTGAGAACCCAGTCAATGGAAGATTGTTTTCCCGAAGCCACTTCTAGCCCAACCTAGAGCATGGCTTTAGATATATTGGATTGTCTACCCCTTGGAGTTTTCTGATGTTTTGTAGAGGGTCCTTCCCCAGACCAAAAATAGGGTGAGGCCTTGGGTGAGGCAGGGATCTAATATTATACCTATGAAATGAGTTGTTGTCCGAAGAATCTGCCCTATCGGGGAGAGGGGAATGGATTCCCTCCATAATAGTAGGATCAGGTGTAGGGATGGGGGGTGATGCAATAGGACAAGTGATGGGGCTAATATTTCATGCAGATAAATAACTAGATGCACTAATAGACAAATTGGTGCAAGAATTATAAACATCAAATGATATGGGAAGAGATGAAGAGAGTGGAGTACCCAGAATCGGTCTAGCGTCGATAGTTTGTGATCTTGTAGCCCTTGCATTTGGTGTCTGTGTGGCCAGTTGTTGCGGATTCTTCCTCGAGTCCCACTCTCTGCGCGATTTTTCAGAGGGGGCCAACAGTCCAGGGATTGTTCCATCTTCCTCTTATGTTTTGGTGCCCATAGTCTTTTTTGCCTTAGAGTGTGCCTTGTTATTAGTTGTGATCAGAGGGAAATATTTATACAAATGGCCCAATTCATGACATATTCTACAACGGAAGGGTACCCCTTCGTAATCTAGAATTTTTCATCCACTTATGTGTTCCCAGTATGGTAAGCGTAGACTTTCCACCAATCCCTATTTGGTGTCTAGATGAACTAGTATTCTGGAAATGGAAATGTTCCTAGACTCAATGTATGATCTATCATGATCCAGGTAGATTCCCAAATCATCCCCAATGCATCTAAAAACATCCTCCGACCAAAATTGGAGGGGAAGACCTGGTAGACGAACCCAAATGGGACCAACCCCCAATATCTATTTGTCTGGATCGAAGAGAGGCATCCAAAGTTTAAGTAGCATTGAGGTCATTTCAATGTGCCAAAATCTTGAGAGTACCCAGTTTGCATGTTCAGGGTGTGGGAAGATAAGTGAAAACCACCCACGAGTCATAGTGAGAACCATTGGTAGTTGTTCAAGGAAAATTCCTAGAATTTTCATCGTCCATCGCTTCAGCCTAGTGGTGTGGTAATTTCTGCCTCAGACCCTACCAACAACCATCATGCTCTTAGTGGCAGTTTCCTGAGCCATGCTGATACCCTCATTGAAAACTAATAGGCGACCCATTTCCCTAACCTTTTTAGTCTTATATTTTTTACCATTAGGTCTCTGGGTTTGTCTTTCCTGAGTATGTTCAATCTCCTCAAGTTGGGTATCGTCTGAGTTAGAGACCTTATTCTCACCTTGAGAAGGGACCTATTGGGTTAATCCTTCAAAGAAACCCAAGTTTTTTACAGTGGGCAACAATCGAGATGAGCTAGGTTCGTTAATGGCTCCCAGAATATTCAACTCAAGGTGTTCAATCTCGAGGGTAATCGCTTCACAACCGATATATCCCCTCTCCGCCACGGGAGAAAACCCTGGTCTAGCAAGCTGGTATGGATTTTTTTCCCAGTTTCCATAATCGTAATTATGATGGGGATAGAAACATATATGATTTTTGTTGCTGGATATCTGGAGGGAGGAAGTTAATACCTAATGATACTGTAGGGGTTGGTATAGCGAACCCTAATCCACTGAGTGATGTTGCACCTGAATCCATTTCTGTTATTAATGTTGTGACTTGGTCATTCGGTTCCTAAAGGGTCACCGATTGTTGGAGAAATCACAGCGGAAACCATTAAACAATTAACACACAGCAATTAAACCAAGCACATAAAGACACAGGCATTAACGTGGTTCACCCAAACCTCCTGGGCTACGTCCACACAACAGGCATCGGCAATCTTTATTAATCAAAACAGGAGATTACATAATTCACACACCCTCACTCCTTGCAAACAATCCGTATGGATACCTGTTATATAGCAGGAGAATCTAACAGCCTCATAAATCCTCTCAACTCAAATTTAGGATGCATTAACTCCCTCCCAACAAACTGGAGCTGAACTAGGAACTAATTCCTAATTTTTGTCACCTAATGAGATTTTTGCCAATTTTATTCAAAACAGAAAAAATCTCAACAATCTCCACCTTGACAACAATTAGCCTGATGCCCTGTTCTTTATTATTTTATCTTTTCTGCAAGCCAAGAGAAGCCAAACACCAGCGTAGCTTCTCTAACAAAACTGGTTTCGTGAACATGTCTGCACAATTCTTCTTTGTATGCACCTTTTCAAGAGAGACTCCCCTTTCAGTGATAACCTGTCTTACAAAATGATACTTTATTGGAATATGCTTTGATTTACTATGATAGGCTGGATTCTTAGCTAAATGTATTGCACTTTGACTATCACAAGTAATGCATAGTTATCCTAATCACCATAAACTCACCAAGCAAACTTTTCAACCAAACTCGCTTTCTTTATAAGCATGAGAAGCAAGAATGTATTTCTCCTCGTTTCGTAGGATAAAGCACAATGTTCAGCTTTGACATCCACTTATAGGGCTCCACCCGCAAGAGTAAAGACACATCCCCGAAGTTGACCTTCTCTTATCCAAATCACCCGCAAAAATCGTTAAAATCGAATCAACATACTCACTTCACAAACATATTCACCGCTTCTGTTTGTGGTGTTAGATAATATAACTATATAGCCTCCTGGCATCAAGCATGGAGACTTACGCTCGACCGTTGTTCACCGATTTGCCATGTACCCGCTGACAACCCCAACTGCATGTGAAATATCTGGTCGAGTACAAACCATCGCATACATCAAACATCCTACTACATTGGCATATGGAATTCGAGACATATAATCCTTTTCTTCATCTGTATTAGGACATAAACTGGAAGAAAGCTTAAAATGGGAAGCAAAAGGGACTGACACAGGCTTCACATTATTCATACCAAATCTCAAAAGTATTTTCTCAATATACTTCTGTTGTGATAGCCACAGCTTACCATTACTCCTGTCTCTGAAAATCTCCATGCCCAAAATCTGTCTTGCTACTCCTAGATCTTTCATATCGAATGTCCTTGCCATCTGAGTCTTCAACCTGTTGATTTCATCAATGCTTTTGCTTGCTAAAAGCATATCGTCAACATACAACACTAAGATAATGAACATGCCATTTTTCAATTGCTTGAAATACACACAATGATCAAATTCACTTCTAACATATTTCTGACTCAACATGAAAGAATCAAACTTCTTATACCACTGCCGAGGCGACTGCTTCAGGCCATATAATGACTTCTTGAGCCTGCAGACAAATTTCTTATTGCAATGCTGAACAAACCCTTCCGGTTGTTCCATATATATTTCCTCATCTAAGTCTCCATGTAGAAATGCAGTCTTAACATCTAGTTGCTGTAACTCTAAATCAAACAAAGCAACTAAAGCTAACACAATTCGAATTGAAACTATTTTAACAACTGGTGAAAAAATCTCATGAAAGTCTATGCCTGCTTTCTGAGAAAACCCTTTTGCGACCAGTCTCGCTTTGTACCTGTCCTCCGTATCATTCACACCCCGTTTCAGCTTGAAAACCCATTTACATCCCACAGTTTTCCTGTCTTTCGGAAGCTCAACCAGATCCCATGTGCCATTCTTACTCAAGGCCATCATTTCTTCCTTCATGGCTGCTTTCCACTTGTCACTTTTCGAACTTTCTATTGCTTCCTGATAGCACAGAGGTTCATTGTCGTTAGCGATCAAAGCAACTGAAGTAACATAATCATCATACCTTCTCGGAGCACGTTTTATTCTTGTAGACCTCCTTAAAGCTGTTTCTGGTGCTTCCGCAATTGGCTGTCCACCACCTGTAGGAACTTCTTGCCGATCACCATCTGAGACCTGTTCATGACCTACATCTGAACCCTGTTCATGATCTGATTCTGAAACCTGTTCATGACTAGAATCTGAACTATGGTCATCATGACTATCATTAGAAGTGTTGTCAAACTGAATGTGCTGAAAATCAAATACATCATCCTGTTTCAATTTACTGTCTACATCTAACTGTACAAGAGAGGATTCATCAAACTTTACATCTCTGTTGATGATGATTTTGCGGGTAGTAGGATCTCACAATCTATATCCCTTTGTTCCAACACCATACCCAACAAAGACATACCTTTTAGACTTTGGATCTAACTTAGTTCGCTGATGTTTAGGCACTAGAGCATATGCATCACAACCAAACACTCTAAGTTTAGAATAGTCACAAGGGTGTCCTTTCCATACCTCTTGCGGAATCTTGCAGTCTATCGCCGTCGATGGAGATCGGTTTATCACATAACAAGCTGTTGCCACCGCTTCCGTCCACAACTCCTTTTGCAACCCGACGTTACTCAGCATACTCCTTGCTCTCTCTAGAAGAGTTCTGTTCATGCGTTCAGCAACTCCATTTTGCCGAGGAGTATAAACCGTGGTCTTATGTCTCTCGATCCCTGCATCCTTGCAATAGCTGTCAAACTCCTTGGAAGTAAACTCACCACCATTGTCAGTTCTTAAACATTTTATTGTTCTACCAGTGCTATTTTCTACCAATGCTCTAAACTGCTTGAAAACTGAAAAAACATCAGACTTCCTTTTCAACATGTAGACCCACACCTTCCTAGAAAAGTCATCAATGAACGACACAAAATATGACGAGCCACCATATGACGCTGTAGGGGCTGGACCCCATACATCTGAATGAATATAATCAAGTATCCCTTTACTAGTATGTTTTCCTGTTTTAAATTTTTGTTTACTTTGTTTTCCAAACAAGCAATGTTTACAGAAATCTAACTTTCCAGACCTTAGATTAGGAAGTAACTTGCGATCAGCCAAAATCTTCAACCCTCTTTCGCTCATATGGACCAACCTTTGATGCCATAAGCGAATGGAACTACTGTCATGTTCAGACACTGTAGACACATGAACTGACCCTGTTCTTCCTTCTAACTGAAACAGATTTCCTACTTTCTTAGCTTTCATTACTAGTAAAATACCTTTATAGATTTTCATAACTCCACCTTGAATTACAGTTTTATATCCATTTGTGTCAAGTGCTCCTAATGAAATCAAATTTTTCCTTAAATCTGAAACATGTCTCACATCAGTTAATATTCTAGTTGTCCCATCAAACATTTGTAGTTGTATGCTTCCTATCCCAACAATATTAGATGTGACATCATTACCCATGTACACGACTCCATCATTAACTGATCTATACGTCTTAAACCATTCTCTATGAATACACATGTGGTTTGATGCACCGGAATCTAACAACCAATGTCGATCATGATTTGACATATTAACAGACAACACTTCGTCGCTCATACCTGAACCAGATGCCGAACCTGTATCTGTCGCATTTGCCTCCTTCTTCTCTGTCGAAGAGTCTCCTTTCTTCTCTGTTTGCTGTCTCTTCCAGCAGTCTTTCTTGAAGTGCCCCGATTTGCCACAAAACCAGCACTTCACTTTGCTCTTCTTCCCTTTCGACTTTGAACATGAATCGCTGCGCTTACCAGAGCGTCTTTCTCTAGAACGAACTCTAGCCATCATTGCCTCTGATGTAGAGGTGTCAGAATTCGACTTCTTCCTCGTCTCCTCAGACAACATGGCTCCAACCACATCGTCAAACTCAAGGACAGCTGCATTACTGAAGCTTATGGAAGTAACAAAGTGATCCCACGATTCAGGCAATGTACATAATAGAGTTATTGCCTTATCCTCTGAATCAAATTTTACATCTAGACTTTGTAATTGTACCAATAGAGTATTGAAAACATTCAGATGGTCAGTAATCGAGGTACCTTCCTTCATCCGCAAACCATAAAGCTGTCGCTTCAGGAGAATCCGATTTGTCAAGGATTTCGTCATGTAGAGCTTCTCAAGCTTCGACCACAAGCCTGCGGCGTCTTCTCTGACACAATGTTGAACAGAACGTCATCCGCCAGACATAACCGAATTGCGCTCAGAGCTCTGTCATCCAACTCATCCCATTCATCCTCCGTCATGGAAGAAGGCCTTTTGCTCCTCCCCAACAGCGCTTTCGCCACGCCTTGTTGTACCAGGAGATCATGCATTTTTACCTTCCAGATCTCGAAGTTGTTTTTGCCATTGAACTTCTCAATTTCAAACCGGGCATTTTGAGTTTTCGCCATCTTGTTTCAGCAAAAAACACAGTAATCTCCAGAACCAATTTTCAAATAAAGAATTCCCTTTTAATTAAAAAATGCCTTTAAAAAAAAAAAATTGCCCTTGCCTTCCTTTAAGTGCCTCTCACTGCCTTTAAAAAAAAAAATTATCCTTGACCTTTGCCTTTAAAAAAAAAATGTCTTCAGTTAAACTACCATACCCCTCACCTTATAAAAAAGGCCTTTTTCTTTCATACCATATGCAAATGGTATTAAAAAACAAATTACAAATCGATTTTATATAACTTCAAATAAACTCTTATAAAAAAGAGCCTTTCCTTAAATACCATATACAAATGGCATAATCAAATGGCATATTCAAAACAATTTTTAAATGCCACCCTTAACATAATCGATTTATAGTTTTGAATACACATTGACTTCAACGTAAAACATTTTAGAGTCAATCCAATACACATATAAATCGATTAAAAACAAAACGACTTCTTCGTACCATGATCCATGATTTGTGTTCTGTTTTTTCTTTTTAAAACATTGTAAATAAAAAAATCGATTTGTATGAACCTTGAGATGTTGCAGCGTTTTAAAATAGATACAGAAACGCAGTTCCAGCTCCAGCTCAACGCTCTCGGCATGCGCAGGTCCTCCACCGCCACACGTTCTGCGTGTCCAGGTATATATCACTGCGTGTTCAGCGTTATGTAGACTCCACGCACAGAAACATCTGGAAATAAATACAGCTACTCGTATTCTGTAGATGACCTCAAAACCGCGTGCTTCTCCTCAAAATGCTTTTCACAAATTTCACCATCTCAACATTAAATAATCTTCCCATGACAAAGTCTTCGGGCACATTGATGATATATTGAATTTAGTAATGTGAGTACAGACGAATCCAAAAATAAGAAACGCAACCTTTCTAAATCAATAGAAACTCGCTTCCTTTCATGGTGCAAATAATTATAGAAGCACATCATTGGCAACAAGCGTTATCGAAGTAACTTCACGTGAAGTCCTCCACCGCCATGCGTTCTTCGACCGGCGCGCTCCGATACCAATTGTTGGAGAAATCACAGCGGAAACCATTAAACAATTAACACACAGCAATTAAACCAAGCACATAAAGACACAGGCATTAACGTGGTTCACCCAAACCTCCTGGGCTACGTCCACACAACAGGCATCGGCAATTCTTTATTATTCAAACAGGAGATTACATAATTCACACACCCACACACACTCTCCAAAACAAACGTATGGATACCTGTTATATAGCAGGAGAATCTAACAGCCTCATAAATCCTCTCAACTCAAATTTAGGATGCATTAACTCCCTCCCAACAAACTGGAGCTAACCTAGGAACTAATTCCTAATTTTTGTCACCTAATGAGATTTTTGCCAATTTTATTCAAAACAGAAAAATCTCAACACCGATTTCTACCTAGTTGGCAGCTGAGGTGTGTAGTCTGTTCATATCTTAGAAGCATCCATCGAATCTGAAGAGTAATCAGCTAGCTCCTCCTCCATGAACGACATTTGTAAAACGGTGCTGTAGGGTTCCAAGAAATTTTATGTGCCCTCCTGCTCCCTCCTACTGATACTGCTAGGGTCTAGAGATGACCATGTCCTTATTCCCTTTCGACCACCCACAGGCTCCCATACTGAGTGAAACCCAAACCCGCCATTCTTGGTTCGAATCCCCTCCCCTGGCCGTCATTTACTACACCTTATGATAGTTATTAGAGCATAATTTAATATTATCATAATTTAATATTACCTATTTTATTTCACATGATATATTGGGGAGGAGTATGAGATTTTAGTAGAAATTGTCATTAGTTTCCATTGAAGAGTATCATTATAATTACAATTTTTCTTTCTTTTTGAAATTTGAATTTATCCTAGTATATGAGATTTACATTTCATACCTTTTTTTTTAAAACAAAAATATAATGTTATCATTTATAAATTCAATGAATATATATTTGGAAAAACTTCAACGAGTAGAAATAATATTCTTATTTTTATTTTTTATCATTCATTTTACATAGGTAGATTAATGGGTCTTTGATTTGGAAAAGGTAGATTACTTTTTTCGAAGATATCTTCACAAAAAATTACAAGTTCCTCTTCAAAAGTGGCAGTAACCATTAATAATTTTGATTTTATTCCATACATGCTTTACTCATGAATCCAAAATCATTTGTCTTGTTATTTTGTGTAAACAATAATTTCAACTTACTAGTGGCATGTTGACCACTCTTGTGTAAACGATAATTTCAACTTACTAGTGGCATGGCAACCACTCCATACTAATTTATTAGTTATTGTTTTAAAGCTAGTCATTGATATTTGAAGTCATAATACCCCTGGTTGATATGTTTATGGTTTGTTATAAATCCTAATTAGTACAATCATAGAGGACTCACACCTATTCCAATTATCAATAATTTTTTTTTTCATAAAATTATTATTTTTGAAAAACTTATTATGGATATTTTTTTTTATTATAAAATTGTAAAATGCAATGTATTAATTCTTATAGATGTTTTCAATAACATTAAATATATAAATTTGATAAAATAATTAATAAAATTAATTTAAAAATAAAACAAACCAAATCATTAATTTTTTTTTATAAAATTAAATAAAAATTATTATTATTTAAGATTTCATAAATACTTATTATGAAATTGAAACATAAAAGAAAATAATAAGTGGCATTTTTTCTTTTTTTTTTAAAGTAACAGAGAGATCAATGTTCTTTGAATAAAGAAGAGGTACAAAAATATAAATGCCCCATTATCTTCCAAACAAAAGATTTGCGGGTATTATATCTATATACATTCTAGGACTTACACCTTTTGTCTTTTAATATGATAGGTTAGATTCAAATTTTTTTGGTCCAAATATTTAAGTAAATTTTTTATTTTTTTATTTTATTTTTTTTTCTTCTTTTTTAAAAAGTTGTTTGTTCTAAAGTACATAGTCCTTTTTAGATAGTATGATTTATGATTCGATATTCACTTTTCAAGTTTGGAGGATTTATTATGAGTGTCTCATACAATTTCAAAGAAGATGACACTTCATTTGTCAATTGTTATGGTCATTTTATCAAGAATATGTGAATTTTAAATTTTGGCATAACTTCATTTTTTATGGGTAAATTCTTAAGCAAACATCTATTACTGAAGTGTTAATTCCTTATCCATCTTGTACAAGGAATTAAATGAAATTCAATAAAGGAATTGGAACACAAAATCAAAGAAATATACCAGAGGCCACAACAATATAGTGAAAACCTATATTTTATTAATAAATAAAATAAAAAATTATTGTAGAACACAAATTGACTAGAATGGTGGTAACTATCTTTGAAGGTAAAGATATGGATGCTACACACATTCACAAAAAGATATTATAAGAGGCCAAAATAGTGTCTTTTAACATAAATAAATAACCCTAGAGTTCTAACACCCTAACCTTAGAAGATGAAATGTCAAAAGGTTTTCAAGCCACGAGGTGGTTAATTGGTACACCAACGTCTCTAGGGAACAACTTTGCATACACTGACTATTTGGGGTGCATACTAGCTTGTTGGAAATATTTCTGTTTTTTGCTAGGGCCAGGGAATGCAATGGATATCCCTGGAACCCCAAATGACCAAAAGACATCATATAGAGCCTCAAAACAACCCCAAAAGTTTGGGGCCCAAAAAATAATAAAGAAATAGTAAGAATATAAAACCAATATCCACTTGGATTAGTCCTCCCCCCCTAAGGAAGCATTGGTATCCATTACATCAAATTTCCTCATAATATGGGGAAAATTTTGTTGAATTTGAATCCTGGCGAGCCACTTTTCTTGGTGAAGAAGTTTCCATGTTTGACAACTCAATAGAGTTGTGCATTCTATTGGTGGTTATCCTTTGTCTTGGTGTCCATTATATGATCCATTGTAGCATGTTCAATGCATTCAATATTGAGTTCTATGAGGGTAAATTGTTGAGTTTCCTTTGAGGTTTCCAACAAAGGTGGAAAACATGGTCAAAGCAGCTCCACATTAATAATTGGGTGCAAGCCAAGGAAAGGGGGAATTATCAATTCAAAATTATTTTCACCCACAAAGTTTTTTATTATGTAAGGCCCATATCATGGTGGTATAAACTTCATATGGAGACATGTAAGGCCCATATCATATTGGTATAAGCTTCCTATGGATACATGTAAGACAAAGTTTTCTATAAATGTAACCACACCTTATAACCTAATTGAAGCTTATGTGAAACCTTATGTTGGACATGTTGTTGCTTGTACTTAGCATTGGCTTTATGTAGGATATCATGAACCTATTTTTAAAGGTTTTTATTTTGTTCCACAAATTTGGATACTTTAATTTTCTAAGCTTGAGCATGGGGGAACTTATCCTTTGAAGATGCAATTAGAAGTGCTACATCAGCTAGAGTCGATGCTTGGAACCCCAAGCACACTAGTAAAATGTATTTTGGCCAACAAAGTTGTGGAATGATTTTTTATAGATATGTTGAACATATGGAAGAATTTTATCCCATGTATGAAGATTCTTGGAGTTTTATATGTGTAATATGCACGAACATCCTATTAACCAATATTGTTTTCCATCTGTTTGGGGATGAAAGGAAATCAATTGGTTCAACTTAGTATCTGTTAGAGACCATAGATTGAACCAAAAGGTACTGAGGAATGTATTATATTTAATTTAAATAAAGTTTTAAGGTAGCCCAAAATGAATCCAAACATGCTCAAATAATAATTTAGCAGTATCTTTGGCTTTGATACTCTTTTATCATGGTACCAGAATGGCCATCTTCAAGAACTGATTTACAACCAAAAAAACATAATCGTTACCATGCCTAGTGGAGGGTAAATGTGACATGTAATCCATGGACACTAACTCCTAAGGACTTCCTAGTGTAGGTAGAGTGTACCACCCCTACTTCTTGATGGATAGTTTAACAATAGCGCAAGTAGTGGATGATATGCTATAGTGATGCAAATTCCGTTGAATTTTTGGCTAGTAGAAATACTTCTCAAGTACTGGTACTAATTTCTCCATCCCAAATTTACCTGAAACCTAAATATAATGTGCTTCCAAACGTATCTTGGAATTTTCTCTTGAAGGAACACAAAGGTGGTCTAGTTAGCACAAGAATGCATCTTGGAGGTGGAAATCTAGAACTTTTTTTTCCTACAATCAGGGTTTGGTACGAAGCATCAAATTCAGAGTCACAATTATATAATTATGTCCACGTAGAGGTCTCATTCCCATAAGAGTTAATAATTGTGGTTATTCCACAATTAAGGGTTGGTTGAGATATTTTGGGACACGATTAGTACTACCTTTCTTTTACCTGATGTTCAAGTGGAATTGTTATAGGTACGTGGTTCAAGTAGTGGATGATATACTATAGTGATGCAAATTCCGTTGAATCTTTGGCTAGTAGAAATACTTCTCAATTACTGGTACTAATTTCTCCATACCAAATTTACTTAAAACCTAAATATAATGTGCTTCCAAACGTAGCTTGGAATTTTCGCTTGAAGGAGCACAAAGGTGGTCTAGTTAGCACAAGAATGCATCTTGGAGGTGGAAATCCAGAACTTTTTTTTTCCTACAATCAGGGTTTGGTATGAAGCATCAAATTCAGAGTCACTATTATATAATTATGTCCACGTAGAGGTCTCATTCCCATAAGAGTTAATAATTGTGGTTATTCCACAATTAAGGGTTGGTTGAGATATTTTGGGACACGATTAGTGCTACCTTTCTTTTACCTGATGTTCAAGTGGAATTGTTATAGGTACGTGGTTCATTTTTTATAGCAATCATTTGTAAATTTCCTTATGTCTGCATGAATTATAGAGGCCTATGATTAGTTTGGATGATAGTATCCTTCCATAGGATATAATTTTTCCACTTTTTACATGCTTTCATGATTGATTACATCTCATTTTCATATGTTGGCTATCTATGAACAATATTAGAAATTATTTCACTATGACAGGTGTTACATGTCATTTTTTCACCATTTGGAAAATGGACACCAGTCTGGATATCTTGCTATCCAATGAAGTGTTCCAAAGCACTCCCCTACAATGTTGGAAGCAAAAAATCCCAAAGACAACAATAATCTTGAGTTATCTTGCTTAAAAATATATTTTCAAGCACTGTTGCACTTTTCCTAGTCACTAGTTGTGCAAATGAAATTATGACCATTATGGTATGCACAATACTACACTTTGTTCTCCATTAAAAGGTGTGACAACCTCTTAACATAGGTAAAAATAAAAATAATTTTCTAAAAGCCTTGTTCAAGGAATATTTCCCAACTAAAAGGCTTTGAACTCCTACCTACTTGGGTCTCATCCCTTGACTTATGGATCAAACTCCCTCTCTTTGTGGAACCTTAATCCCTCTCTTCATGGATCTCATCCCTTGAGAAGAGCATCTTAAATATCTTCCTCTTGCCCTATAAATTCAACACATGATTAGAGGAAAAGGGGGGACATTTTTGGTGTAAACTTATGTTGTCAAATTGAGGTTGGAAGCATGTCACTTAAGGAAGCATTGGAGACTATTGAGAGGATGTTTTCAACAGCAAGGCTAAGGTTGTATTTCTCCTTTTAATTAAGTTATAATACAAAAGAGTGTTTATTTTTTACTATATTGTCCAATGGAGTTGATGTACTGTGTATGTAATCTCATGTTTCCATTGATAATGATATTAGGTACTAGTCTCCTTGATCACTAGTATAAGTTTTATTGAGTCATTAATATATCACATTCCCTTAATTCTTTGTTTTTATTGTGCTTTCAGGTCTGTATTCTGAGCATTGGGAAGTTGCATCGAACCATAGCGAGGATCTTCATGTATTGATTTCATATTCCAATACTCTTATTTATGATTCAATAAAGACAAACCTATGGAAATATTTACTATTTTGTTTGTTTGTTACTAGATTCACTCATTGAATATATGGATATCTTGTCTTTTCCACAATGCAAGATTTTTTCCGCCTAACAAATTGGCGACCATACTGGGGAACCATTTTTTCTTCATTATGCCTTCCCGTGATCTCCGATTGCATTTTGTTCCTTGATTTATTGTAGTTAGACTCTAGAGAAGTTAAATTTGTGGATATTTGGTTGTGTTTTTATTTTTCTTTATTTTTTATCGGGTGTCACACTTTTCTCTTTAGCAACAAATCGATAATTGCACAGTTTTCCTTTAGAAACAAAGCGAAACCACATTGAAGCTAACTCATCACCTGCTAGAGTCTTAGAAATTTTGAAAATTAGTGTTTTTGCCTTGTGGGTCCAAAAAAAAATTATTGTTGGTTTTCTTGGGTTTTTTTACATTCTGAAAAATTCCACTTTAGTTTGATTGGATTTTTTGAATTTCCTTCTTGAAAAATTACTCATCTTTGCAAGTTAGGATTGAATGTTTGATCTGGTAAAATGTTGATTTATCAAAACAAAGGTTGGTCTTTGATGAGACAGCTTGTGTCTTTCTTTCTTCTTTCAAAGGATCAGATTCAGTACTTTGTTTATATAATTGTAAAGAATATTTGGAATTAGTGAAAGTTATTGTTTTTCAAGTTAAGAATTTTTTGTTCATGAGTTTGTTTCTTTTGTTGAAATTTAAGCGAATAGAGATTATTACTTTTTAGGAGAGAAATAAATCAGAATTATGCTTTCAGTGATTTGATATTCATTACATTAATTTGAAAGGATTGATTTGAATATTTTGTTGGTTTTCTCTTAGTATTTTTGAAGTTCAAGGTTTTGTGTTCAAAAACAGTTTTTGTGATTGTTGTGTTATTTGATGAATTGAAATTTGAGATGTGAAATCTTTGCATTCGATCAAATTTGAAAGTGAAATTTTTATATTTAATGAAATTAAATATAAAGAAAGTAAAAGTCTTTCATTTTTTTTGAATATTGACATGAATTTTCTCCTTACCATAGATAGAATTTAATCGAATCAATATTTTTGCATGCTTAGTGCATTAAAAGTGGAGTTGAAAACTGATATCATTTACACCACATCTATTAAGTCAACTTTAATGAAAAGAGAAATTGTGAAATCAATTAACCATTAAATAAACCAAACATTAGATGGTTCTAGGTTAGAAGACGTGTTGTGGCATCTATGAACATAATATTTCTCATTAATTGTTTGTGTTACATTTTATGGGTAGTCAGTATTCCACGTACGTAATTATATCAGATTATTCTCCACGTACCCTCAAATATATCTAATGACGCTCCACACATGAAAAGTATATTTAAATTATTCCTATCATATAATATGCACTAGAAAACAATAATATGGACTGAGTTTACACATACTTTAAGGTGTATTAGAAGATCCCCTCTAGGTTCCATACCATCCACAGATAACCAAGTAGGTCACCTTGTCATTAGTGATACACTGAACACTACATTCAAGGATATTAATTGCACATACTGGAAACGGTATTCCATAGTTCAGAGTGGCTTGGTAATCCTTTTATACCTAGTTACCCTTTTATTTTATTTTGGTTATTTATCGTTTTGATTAAAATTTGGAACAAAACTTTAATAAAATTCATCGTGGCATAATTACAAAGAAATTCACATAGAATTCATGGTTCAACCCCTTAATACACACCTATTCAATTAGAGAAAATCAAAGTAGAGAAATTAAAATCAACAGAATTTGGAACGTCATACCAACCTGAAAAATATGGGGTTTCATAACTTGAGACAAAAGAATATGAAGTAACTCAACTACATAGGATAGAGTCAAACACAGTTCAATATGAACCCGAAGTTACTGAAACCTTAGAACATGAGATCATTTATGGTGAACCAAAGATCATTAGAACTTTAGAGACAAAATTTATTGAGCCCAACATTGAAGAAACTTAATCTGACATTTCTAAACCTGAATAGCCTTCAACTACTATAGCTCCTACTCCTCTATTGGTTACATCTCGAGGAAATATTATTACAACTGGTATACCTCCTGTTGTTCTAAGCATTGAAGATATTACTGAAGAAGAAGAGGAAAATATTGAATATCCTCCTCTTACTACTGGTGATCCTTTAATTGTTCAAATCTTTCCTTTTGAACCTTTTCGACTAGATGCTTGGTATTTCACCTCATTACATTTTTTAGGTCAATGCATTCCTCATTTACACCCATTTTTATTTTACACCTAGGAAAATCATGTCGGAAAATCCTATAAGTTTAACCTCATATTTTCAGATGAGTATGCCACTTAGCCAACTCGATATGAATTCTATGTTTATGGGATCTCTAGAGTCATTCCTATATGGTGGACCTTCGGTTCTCGTTGGGTATCAATCACTCACTGGAAATTTTTCAAGAGTCGCTCCTTCTTCTCAAGTTTCTACTTGGATTTCTGGAATCTCATTTGGTTTATCTACTAATAATGTAGAAATGATTTCTTAGAGCATGAATACCATGAATGAAACACCTTTTGCATCAGACCAATACATTAATATGTTATCTGACAATACAGGTACTCCTCAACTGACTCCAACTGGCATTTACTATCCAACTAGGGGGCAACCATCCTATGTTCCTCCTAGAGGGAAACCTCCTAGTAGGATGTATCCTTCATTTGTAAGACCACATGTTATTGAAACTTACACAAACCTTGGTCAGATAACTTAGGTCATTCCAAGTAAACATGTTATATCTCAACCCTTGATTGGTGCTCCATTTTTAGGAATGGGGAGTACTATTTAGAACCATCCTTATGTTCAACAACTTGTTCAAGCTGCTCCACAAGTGCCTATCTATCAACCTGCCCAAGCTATTGGCCAAAATATATCACAAACACTTGTTTAACAACCTATTATGGGTATCTTTCAAGTATCTATTCAATAGTCTGTCCAGAGTATTCTTAAAACGTCTGTTCATCCTACTATGAAAATATTTGGTCAACAACCAATTCCAAGAAAACCTCAAACACCTATCCAATCTATGTCATAAATTACTATAAAAGGTACACCTAAAATATTAGTTCAACAACTTGCACATACCATGCCTCAAGTAGTTGGTGATCAAACTAGTCATATTATACCTCAATCTTTTACCAGTCTAAATTTCCAATCTACAACACAGATACCTAATGGTCAACGTAGTGTAAGAAAAAATCAAACAACATATCCAGATAAACCTTACCTAGGTAAACCTTTTCAAGGATAGATTTACTCGAGTGAAATGGTACTAGGCCAGTCGTATCAGGGTTAACATTTTCAAATTCAACCATATCCTAGCCAAAATTTTCAAGGATTTTCATTTCAAGCTCAACCTAGTTTGAGTTATCCTAGCTATCCTGGGGGAATGCAAATTCCAACTGCATAAGCTATTCCAATATATACTGGATATCCTCCTCCAAGTGTTGGAATTAATCCTAAAGGGTATTCTCAACAAGACTTAAATCGACAATTACCTTTCATTGTGACATTAGATTTACCAAATTTATCTCGGGTCATGAACGATCCCATTTATCATTATCCTTTTTGGCTAGTGATTCTCATTAAATTGGAAATTGACATACCGAAATTTGATTGTAATCCTGGAGAGGATCAGTCAAATCATGTGATGACCTATCACCTATGGTGTTCTTCAAATTCATTAAATGATGATTCCATCAGGTTACGACTTTTCTAGCAGACTTTAATATGCCTAACAAAAAAATGGTACATTGAGATACCACGTGACTCCTTTTGCAATTTCAATTCCTTGGAAATGAAATTTTTAATGTACTTTCAGTTACCCATTCGATATGACTCTGGTAATGAAATTTTTAATTCGTTAAAACAATTCAATTACACTCATATCTTAGATCATATACATGAGTAGATACGTCGACTTCGTTTAGTCAAAGTTTATATTCCAGATCAACTATTGGTTGAATGGTTTACTAAAGATTTACTTCTCAATATAATGAAATATATTTCTAAGGGGGGAGTTGTTACAAAAGATCATGCCTTGATATGAGTATGAATTTTAGTTTTTTTGTGCTAATTTCATCTTTAGATTTAAAATTTATTTGATGATATTGTGCCTGATATACGTAGTTTTCTTTGTTGCTTATGTGTGTTAAACATGTAAAATAACTGAGTTTTATGAGTTAATTCAAGAGCATAAAGTATGAAAATCAAATGCTGGACAAAAGCAAAAAAATACAAAGGAAACCATCACAATTGATCCATCAACAGAGAGTTTTGATGAAGGAGTTCACCCCTCCTAGGCTACATCTCCTTGGTCCAGCTTCCATGTCTTGGGCCTCTGTATTAGCTCAAAAGTGACACAATTTATATTTACATTCACCTATAGCTCTTGAAACATGCTCAAATGATTCCAGAATGTTAAAATATATCAGAAATGACTATTCATTCTCTCAATTTGGCCTTCAGTTGATCTAGGCATGACCTTCCCTCCTAGTGGCCCTAAGCTTCCTTTTTATTCAAAGTGACAAATATACCTTTAGAATTTCTCTGCTGCCTCTGCAACATGTACCGATGGATTTATATCATGCCAACATACTAGGAATGACTCTTCCTAAGCCAAAATTTGTTGAAAATTTCTCAAGATATGGCTCATTCAGTTTTCCTAGGAAATCTCCTCCAAATCTAGAGAAGAGTCCAGATAAGTCTGCTGAAGTTGGAAGTCTCGCCGAATTTGGTGGCGCCCCTAAAAATCTGCCAAGTTAATATGTAGTTAATTAATTATTAAAATTTATTTATGGGTGGATAAGTATGGCTAAACTGTGCACTAAGTGCGTTTACATTAAATGCGGTTTAAAGACTTAAACACTGAATTAGAATAATTAACCCATAATTATATTTTAACTCCACCATTAAACCTTCCGCTAGCCTGTGGTCATCGTCGCATGGTTGTATGCGGAGGGGGCTGGCCCACGGGGCTTCCCTCCTCCAAACCCCCGCCATAAAATCCAGTACATAATAAATATAACTCAGAGCCTTATGAGGTTAAGACTCAATGCAATAATGTGGTGGTAAGGTGGTCGGATGGTGCGGGGGAGGTCGTGGGTTCGAGCCTGAACCCCACACATATCTTTTGTTTGAAAATTATGTATATGCCCAGACTTCAAATTTTGGTTTAAATCTGCCACCATAATACATGCCAATACCATATGGTTGGACTTTAGATTTAAAATATATCCACGAGGACTTTGGAATAAGTCATAACCCATAGTTTCGATCTTTGGGTTAAATAAATAAATATGCCAACCACCATATATATATATATATATATATATATAACTCGAATTAACATGCCATTATATATAATTTAACTTTGGGATAAATATGAAATTTTAACCTTGGAGTTGGAGAGGGTCCACCAGAGGGGGCACGTGGCGGCCCCTAGTTGCACCACATGTCAGCCTTTGGTTGGCTACCAATCCATATAAAAAAAAATTCAAATTCAACCTTAGGAGAAGATATATAAAAAAATTTCCCTTTCAAACCAAACTGGAGAATCCTGCAGTGATACTTGTCATAGTGCCACTGGGAAAAAACTGAAGAATATTCCATGCATGTTGACTAGGTTGTCATGTCATCAACCTGTCACTATTTTGTTTTTTTTGTTTTTTAATTTTCCTATTCTAAAAAATGGTCAACGAGCTATAAATTCTTCATCTAGAGTCGGTTTTTGACAAAACCAAGTGTGTTCGGATTCCTGGTGATGAGCTGGTCATGGTCGTTTAGTTTCCAATCAATTATGAGCACTTCCATTTTTTAGCTTTTACACTGAGCACCTGATCATTCCTCCCCACTAGAATCCTTTTGGACCCCAAAAGCTCTTTGTTTACTGATCATGTGGATGAGGGTACTATTCCCTCACCCTTCCAGTCTATATCCACTGGAATTTTCCCATTTTCATCAAATTGAGCTTTTCACAAAAACTTAGCTTTTTCCTTGACTCTTACGACCTTCTATTGCTGTTATTAAAACCATCATGTTGAAATTCCCATGAATTTGCAGAGAAACAAGATATTATTGCATAAACCATCTTGTTCCTATCTTGGTCATTAATAAAAGGAAACTTAAAAATTGTTTCACCTTTCACACTTTCGCCATGGCGATTATTAGTTGATATTTCTTTGTACTTGCGTAGACTCTTGACCAAGTATCTTCACCATTTCCATGTCCCTTTTGGAAACCAAAAACAAGCATTTGTGGAACCCATGCCTTCTTTCTCAAACTGATTTGTTGCTTTCTCTTTTACCTTTGCACTCTCTTGCACCGTCATCTTGTTTCTAACACTGCTCAACACTGATGTTGACTACGACAAATGTTTTATATCTTGTTCACTTCCTTTCAAAGGAAACTTGTTAGAATCTTGAAACATCGCATTACAAGCATAAGCATATTTTTGAAAGGTTTTATTAAAAACATCTCTATGATTGATCATCAACAATGTCAAATTATGACTTGCATTCACTATCCTCTTCATATATCCTACATATATAAGAGACTAATTTGTATTTTTCTTATGCGCTCTAATTATGTACTCAATACCATCTTTAAACAAGTGATGCTTATTCTCATGGCGATGAAATACTTCTTTCCTATCATACATATAAGGACTTCCCAGTACAATACCTGATATCTCAAGTGACACCACATCAAGTTCAACTTCATCAAGAAAGTTTGAATTCATGGTGAATCTTAGTTTGCACTTCCTTGTAACCTACAAGTTTGCATTCTTGCATATCCACCCTAAAGGATAAGTTCTTGGATGTCTAACGATTTCAAGGTCTAGCTTCTTAACAAAGTCTTCAAAAATAAAGTTAGCTTGTGACCCACTATCAAAAAGTGTATCACTCTTGGTATGTTTAGAGACAAATATAATATGGAAAATTTATATTATTATATCTTCATCTCGAGTAAAATTGGAACAATTTGAAGAACTAGTGCTTGCAATATGTTTACCTTTCAAACCCATGGTTGTAATCTTTGTCTCATCTCCTGAATTCAACCCCAAGTCATGTTCAACTATAGCAACAATTTTTCCCTTTTCTTTGGCTTCAACTCTGGATGAAGTTGCTAATAGTGGCCTTCATCATGGCCATTCTTCAAACAATGTTTACATGTGAGTTTTTACTTCTCTCTTTTGACAGAGCTATTTCTCTTTCCTCTTCCATAAAAATTTCCCTTGCCTTTACCCTCACTTTCACTTTTCTCATCTATGTTATGTTTCCCTCTTGCTTCTAAATGTGTGGCTTGAACGCAAACATCATCTATGTTTGTGGGATTAAACATGAGAATAGTGTACCTAAGGTAACTATGAAAAACGCTAATGTACTTTAACAACGTTTCTTGAGAATATAAATTAATACCCAAAATAAGAGCTCTTCTCCTAAATTCATAAGTATAATATTGCACACTTTCCCCTTTAAATTGTCTAAAATTTTTCCAGTCCATAATGGGCCTTTTGCATTGTAATCTAATGGATATAATTTCCTTTTAATGGCAGAAATAAAACTTGAACAAGACATATAAATATTACCTTTTCTTCTCTTCATTATTCTTATCATCTGAAGTTCCTTCTCCATGTGGAGGCTTAGAACCTTCTCCTATTCTGAATGACCATAATTGTAACCATCCTCTTTATTTCATTTAATTTTCTCTTGACATCACCCTCTTCTGAATGACCTTCAGTTTCGCCAACACCTGACATGATGGCTATGGATTCAAGCTCTGCTTCTAATGCTTGTACCTCTTCAATCAACTCATCTTCTTGAGACAAGACTTGAGGTGTTTCAAGTGCAAATATGAGTGGAAATTTGGGTGAATATGGTGCTCTTGTAGCTCTCCTTCTTCTTTTCCTAATCTCAGGACTTGCAACCAACAATTTCCCTTCATCTCTCTGCAAATTTAACCTTGTAAGAATCACAAATTCGCAAATATTAAACTTGCAGAAAACTCAAGCAACTATCAAGAAAATAACCTTTCCTTTCAACCAAGCTCTGATACCAACTTGATATGAGTATTAATTTTAGTTTTGTTGTGATAATTTCATCTTCATATTTAAAATTTATTTGCTGCTATTATGCTTGATATACATATTTTTCCTTGTTTCTTATGTGTGTTCAATAGGTAAAATAACTGAGTCTTATAAGTGAATTCAAGAGCATAACATGAAAATAAAATGATTAAAAACAATGAAAAAATACAGAGAAAACCATTACAATTGATCCATCAACACAGTTTTGATGAAGGAGTTCACCCCTCCTGGGCTACATCTCCTTGGTCTAGCTTCCATGGCTTGGGCCTCTGTATTAAATCAAAAATGAAATCATTGTTGTTTACATTCACCTACAGTTCCTAAAACATACTCCAATGAGTCCAGAATGTCAAAATCTATCATAAATGACTATTCATTCCTTCAATTTGGCCTTCAGCTAATCTAGGCATGGCCTTCCCTCCTAGTGGCCCTAGGCTTCCTTTTTCTTCAAAGTGACAAAAAAACATTTATAATTTCTCCTCTGCCTTTGCAGCCTATACCAATGGATTTAGAGCATGCCAATCTACTAGAAATGACTCTTCCTAAGCTAAAATTGGTCGAAAAATGCTCAATATATGGCTCATTCAATTTTCCTAGGAAATCTCCTCCAAATTTGGAGAAGATTCTAGATAATTCTGCCAAAGTTGGAAGTCCAGCTGAATTTTGTGGCACCCATAAAACTCCACCAAGTTAATCTGTAGTTAATTAATTATTAAAATGGAGTTATGGGAAGATAATTATGGCTTAACTAAGCACTAAGCATGTTTACATTAAACATGGTTTAAAGACTTAAATGCCAGATTAGAATAATCAACCTGTAATTATCTTTTAACTCCGCCATTAAACCTTCTGCTAGCCTGTGGTAATTGTCACATGGTTGTATGGGGAGGGGGTTGGCCCCTCCAAACCCCCGCCATAAAATTTGTTAAATAATAAATATAACTCAGAGCCTTATGAGGTTAAGACTCAATGCAATAATGTGGTGGTAAGGCGGTCAAATGGTGCGAGGGAGGTTGTGAGTTTGGCCCTGACCCCCACACATATCTTTTGTTCGAAAATTGTGTATATGCCTAGACTTCAAAATTTGGTTTAAATCTGACACTATAATACATTCCAATACTATATGGTCGGACTTTAGGTTTAAAATATATGCACTATGACTTTGGAATAATTCATAACCCATAGTTTCGACCTTTGGGTTAAATAAATAAATATGCCAACCACCATATATATATATATAAACCGAATTAACATGCCACCATATATAATCCAACTTTGGGATAAATATGAAATTTGAACCTTCGAGTTGGAGAGGGTCCACCAGAGGGGGCACGTGGCGTTTCCTGGCTGCACCACATGTCAGCCTTTGTTTGGCTACCCATCCATGTAATAAAAAAATCGAATTCAACCTCAAGAGAAAATATATAAAAAAAAATCACTTTTAAACCATACTAGCGAATCCTGTAGTGACACTTGTCATAGCACCAATGGGAAAAACTGAAGGATATTCCCTGCATGCTGACTGGGCTTCCATGTCATCAACCTATCACTGCTCTACAATTTATTTTTTTAATTTTCCTGTTCTGAATGGCGGTCAGCGAGTTATAACTTCTTCATCCGGAGTCAGTTTTCAAAAAAACGAAGTGCGACGGATTCTTAGCAACGGGACGGTCATGGTCATTCAGTTTCCAATAAATTATGATCACTTTCATTTTTGAGCTTTTACACTGAGCACCTAATCATGCTCAATACTTAAACCTTGTCTATTTAAAATCTAGAACTTTGAACAAAAATATTCCAAGTGTGCCCCACCTATCTAACACAACTCGACAAGTTTCAACTCCTACAGGATCTCACACTTCTGATGGTGTAATTGTTTTTGTTAGCCAATAGTCCAATAGTAAAAAATTTAAGATTAATTCTAAAAGTAATCCTACTATGGCTACACAAAATTCACCCAACGAGAACACTAATCTTGAAATTACTTCTAAGGTTAATGTAGTAGAATCATCTACTAGTAAGCCTCAACATCCTGGAAGTAAGAAAAAGGGTAAGGGAAAATAAAAACAAAATGCCCCTAAAGAATAAAAACCAATGAAAAATGAACCTTCTGAAGAAAAAAATCCTAGGCATCCTTGTTTTATTTGTAATGAGGACCATTATACTAAGGAATACCTACATCATGCATAGGTTAGCAAATTCCTCAAAGGTTCCTCTACGCATGCTGCCTTGAAATATAATTTTTATTCTAAGGATAGTAAAACATTTTCTCACAATTTGTCTTCTTCATCCACACCAGTGGATATCATGATGACGTCCTCTCAATTTTTGGTAGAAACGAGGTCTATAGACTAGAGATCTAAAATTCTTCGAATGAAAATGATACTAATCAACCTTTTGCATCAATTCCACCTCCTTTTGAACCTTTACAAATTGAAAAACAAAATTCTGACATAATAATTCGTCATCCTCTGAAAGGTGTTATTCGAAAGTCATATTTTAATCCACATGCTAGAATAGATCAAAATTATAACATTATTGAAGACCCGACTCAATCACCTTTGGCAATATCGACTCTCGAAGTGCTTCAAACATGTCCAACATAGAGAAAATTACTATTTTCAACTGATGGGCCTCTAAATTAGACACAAATTAAGGCTCATCTAACCTTTCTTAGGCACATAAAGGCTATATTAAAACTCTCATTCTACAATTAATAAGGTTTTTTAGCTTTAATATGTTCTTAGGAAGGTTTAGAGATAATTTCATATTATGTGCCTAATATTATTTATTTTTGTATAAAATTGTGATAATATTGGGCAAATTATGAAGATTTGGAGGAGGAGATAATCCAGGGACTTGGTCCCTACTATATAAGGACAAATATTGGATAATTAATGAACAAAATATCATGAAATTATTTACAAATTCCAGAGCTCTAGTGATTGAGAAAATATAGGAATGTGTTCCCTGTCATTTAATGCAAATTTCTAGTGTTGGGAACGAAATCCACTATTTGAGGGATTTTAGAGGGGAAAGATTCCTAATTTTAAGGAGAATTCTTCCCCGTCAATTTTTGTAAGTAACAATTCGAATTTTCCTTTGGAGGCATGTGTTTCTTAGTCTTCTGGTGGAGAAAACTTGTTCTTTAGCAACTCCACTTTCATTTCTAGTAGGGATGTACTTGGATTGATTCAAATGATGAAGTATGGTGCCATTTTTAGATTCTAAAGCTTCATCTACTTCATAGGAATCCGAATATCCTTGGGCTTTGCCATCCCATGAGCCTTAGAGCCCTTTTGTATAATTTTTTTTCCTCTTTTCACTTCTTATTCACATGCATCTCTTATTCTTGTTTTTCCTATTTATGCATTTAGTATTGATGCTTATTTTGTCAAGTAGGATTGGGTTAAATGATTGTAGAGTTATTTTCATGGTTATTTAAAGAGTTAAAATTATTATTCATCCTTATAAAATCTTTGAAAAATCATCTTCATCATTGAGCTACTTGGATTGGCTTACTATTTCACAAATCTAGAATTTCTAGAAGTCCCTTGTAGAAAAAAGTAGTAACTTTTTGCTATTTTTTAGAACGTGTTAATAAGATTCATTTGAGTTTATTGCACTTGTATTGGGTCATAAAAACATTCAATTTAATAAAAAAAATTACCCCATGGAATTTTCATTTGATTAGGTTAGGCTTTTGGTAGGTTAGCTAGCTCACTAGTTCTCGAATTTCCAATTTTTAGACTAGTAATTTTCTGTTATTTTTTAGCACGTGTTAACAGGGGTATTTTGGAGTTATTCCACTTGAAATGGAGACCTAATACATCCTAATTAATAAAAAAAAATATCATCCCATTTTCATTTGATTTAATTGGTCATTCAAAAAGTTATCTCCTCATGTAGCAAAACATGGTCTCATGTATGTAGCACCTCCTGTAGCTCTTCTATAGCATGTGCAAACTTGACTAGATCTGCTCCAAAATATTTTTTTTGTCCCTTAGATTTGAATAAACACCACTTAGTACTTTCATTTTTGCAATTTATATTAGGGATATTTATTTGAATTCATGCTCTTACGATTTCAATTACAAATCATTGTTCTTGCATATGATTAGTTTCTTTCCAAGGTAAATTTTCACATTCTGCAATTAGTTTAGGCTTTGATTTCATGACATTCAATCCATTACATAAAATCAATGAAATAAGGACACATTATATGCTACACATATAGTGTTGACATCTCTTAAGTTTTTACGAACCCCGGGTTGATAATTTAAGTTGGTAGCCTTGGGAGTTGCGACATTATTGTTGCAATAATAGGGCTCATCATCATCCATTGGTGCTAAATTGACCCACAAGATTATAACCTCATAGTATTTGATCTTGAAAGTCATATACCTAGACTCCCAAATCAATTGGCATTTCGAATCCTATTTTAACTGAAAGATTTTTTTCGTATAATAATTGACAAGGGAGCTTCTACTTTTATTATGTCTATTGCTTGTTGGAAAGCTTTGGGATCTCTAACAATCAATCAATCACCTACCACTCTCAAAAATTTTGATGGAAGAGGATTTCGACCTTATGATATTTTAAATGACCTACCGGTAGAATTAGAGGGTCACACGGTTGCTATCAATGTAGAAGTTGTTGATGCTCAACTTGATTTCTCTTTTGTTGGGTCAAAGTTAGAATTATGCAATATCTACAATGTCTAATATATTTTTAAATCTATACTATTCCCTAATCAAGGGAGGATGTTAAATTAGACCATCTGGATTTTTACACTTCTGATCCAAATTCCACTAGTGGTGTACCCTTTGTGGGGAAAATGATTAGCTCTTATGAGAATGTTGACGTTGGTTTGCTTAAGGATTCACCATTGATGGGAAATTTTGCACTGCCTACACAATCAGATTTGACCACGTATGATGACCAAATGCCTCTAATCCCATTAAAAATAGCTTATCAGGATATTCCATCATTTTCAGAACCACTTCTTACTAAAACTGATCAAGTGAATGTGATCATTAACGAGTATTATTAATCATCCTGGTTGTAACCTATATTATTTCCTAAGCCTTTCAATAACATGTTTCCAATAGATGATAGTATAATGGAAGCTATGAATCTAGATGAAATGCCTTGGGACGATTATCATCATCGTTCCTCTTTTCTTCCAAACCTCGAAAATATTGAGAAAAAATTTTCTACCATGTTTTCGCTTGAGATTATAGATAACAGTGAGTTTCCTATATCGATTTTTGAATCTAAATCTAAAAATAATTTAGGAAATATATCTACAAAAATTCCAATTAATATCTCACAACAAACATTCATATAGGTTCCTCGTGCTTATTTGATGAAATTCATACTTATAAGGCACTATTCCAGGAATTCTGCAACATTTTTTCCTAGTCTTATGAGGAAATAGTAGGAATCGACCCAAGTATTGTAGTTCATGAAATAAATACCTACTTGAATGTTAAGCCTATCATATGGATATTACAACCAGTGCATACTAGAAAAGTTGTCGCTATCAAAGCTGAGGTTGAAATTTTTGTAAGGTTAGTTTTATCTATCTCGTCCCCTGGACTAATTGGGTTTTCAACATCATTCCTATTAACAAGAAGCAAGGGAAAATAAGAGTATGCATCGATTATATAGATATTACAAAGCTTGTCCTAAATACAACTATCATAATCCTTACATCAACCAAGTAATTAATGAGTGTGTCGATAATGAATTTTTTTCTTTTATTGATGGATTTTCTGGTTACAATCAAACTAATATACTCCTTGTGGATCAACATAAAACTACATTCATTTGTCCATGGGAAAATTTCGCCTATCAAAATATTCCATTCTAACGAAAGAATTTTGGTGCCACTTTTCAATGGGACATGTCTTACAATTTTCATGACATTAAGCATATTGTACAACTATATTTAGATGATCTACCAACACATTCATTGAAACAAAAATATCATCTGATGCATACACGAGTGATTTTTCTCCGATGTTGGAATTATAATATATGATTAAACCCACATTAATTTTTTTTTTGTCACATGTGGACGTTTACTGGGATTTTTTGTGTCTAAAGAAGGAATTCATGTTAACCCCTCAAGGTAGAATTTGTTTTCAGTTTTCCTCCATCTTATTGTTTATTCCAACCCGAAAATTTGCAAGGGAGTTTTTTTTTTTTTACATCGATTAATTCCAAATTATGCAAATCTAACTAAAGGTTTCACCCTGATTTCGAAAAAGGGCATCTCTTTCATTTGGGATCAAACTGATCAAAAAGATTCTAATGCACTTTAACATGTGTTGACTCACACACCTTTGTTGCATATTTGTGATTATCATCGGGATTATTTTTTTATTTAGTTGCATTAGACGTTACCAATTGTATGGTATTATTCCATGAGGATGAATTAAAAAATTAACACGTGGTTTACTACTTGAGCAGGAATATTATCAATTCCGAAATAAAATATGCCCATGTGGAGAAATTGGCCTTGGCAGTTGTACAAGTTGTCCAAATATTTCGCCATTATCTTCTATTGTGCAAAACAACAATGGTTTCAGATTGAAACCCCATGGTTTATATTCTTACCAGACAATTTCTTGGGGGAAAATATTCCAAATGAATTGTTATCCTATAGGAATTTTACTTAGAATTTGTTAAATCCAAGTCAAAGAAATCATTAGTGTTTTTTGAGCTTATTTGTGACCTTCCCTATTCTGAGACAGAAATTGTGGAAGAGGATGCTCTTCTAGATGAATCATATTTATTATTAGTGGAATATATCCTTTGTATGTATATATTATTGTAAATATCTAAACTCAAAATTTTCGGCTGAAATTATCCCGAACTGAACGTTGTCGCATTTGGTGCCAATCCCAACAATACACTATTGTTGGCGATACACTTTATTGTTGTGGTGTTGATTCAGTTTTTTGATGATGTTTAACACATGAAGAATCCGAAAAATATTTAAATGATTGTCACTCTGGAGGATGTGGAATTCATATGTTAGGGTTTGACACTGCTTAAAAAATCTTACAAGTTGGATATTTTTTGCCTTCTAGGCTCAAATATTGCACCATTGGGGTCCAGGAATGTCATAATTGTCAAATTTATCATCGTTAAATGCATGCCCCTATTCTCCTCTTCACCCAATCATCTATGTCAATCCCTTTACAAAATGGGGCATTGATTTTATTACATGTAACCCTCACTTGGCCTGGCCGGTACATGGGTATATTATCCTAGTTGTGGATTTTTTTACAAAATGGGTCGAGGTGATGCCTACATATAGGGATGATGGTGAAACTACTACCCTTTTCATATTCAATCATGTGATTTCTTGATTCAATGTCATACATGCCTTCTTCACTAACCATGGAAGCTATGTTCGAAATTTTATGATGACTGAACTTACTACAAAGTTGGGTTTACGTCAAGATAGCTCGACTCCCTATTACTCCCAGGCCTAGGGGAAAGTAGAATTTGTGAACAAAGTTTTGACCACAATTCTTCAACGGATGATAGGTATCCATAAATGAACTTGGAATCTAATTATTTTCTCAATATTTTGGGCATATCGTACCTTAAGAAAATCTGCAATTGACTTTACACCCTTTTAGTTAGTTTTTTGTTTGGAAGCAGTTTTACCTGAATGTGAGACTACATCACTTAAACTAGAAATCGAGCTTCTTCTACAGAGGAGGAAAACTTTGTATACTTATAATGTCTAGATAAAATTCGTCATGGTGCCGCATTGGCTAGCGAGACTCATAAGAACTAGGTTAAGACATAATTTGAATGAAATGTAAATCCTTGTACATATCCAGAAGGTGAATTATTATTGGTTTACGATCAAGAAAATGACAAGTTAGGAGCTAGTAGTTCAAACCTATGCGGCATTGCCCCTATATTGTAAAACATGCACTTGAAAAGCTAGTTGACTATGATGGTATTCCTTTGAATAAGCCTAGAAATTGGGTTTACCTAAAAAGGTACTATAATTTTTTTATTGCATGAGTACATTACATATTATTGTATCATATTTTACATGTGTGGAAATTTTACTTCTTTGTTACAAAATCATTCTATTTCTCCTATGTATCTTGCGTTAAACTTGATTTGAAAATGTCGATGCTCCTTCAAAATTACATTGGCTACGTTGATGGCGCTAGTCATAGTACTCAAAATCTCTCTTCCGCCACTTGGGCCATCTATTTGCCCATTGATGAGATAGTGAGTCTGCATGGGATATGCCTTCTTTGAATTACAAACAATATTGTAGAATATAGTGCGGTCATTGAACTGTTATCTAAAGCCATACCATTTGGTATTCATTTTTTATTCGTCATATTAGATTCTCAACTCATAGTATTACACTTAAGTCATATTTATGCATTTATAAGTTCTTCAATGCTAAGAATGTTTTTATGGTTCCATCTCTTAGAAAGAGAATTTTATTATGTTGAATACCAGCATATTCAAATACATCTAAAGAAATTAACTGATGCATTGGAAAATATGTGTTAAATTGACATTTTCAGCATTTGTAAAAAGAAAAAAATAATCATTCACATATTGCACAAAATAAGCTGAGAAAATAGAATTCGTCTCCATTAGTCATCGTGTCTGTAAAAAGTTTTGAGTTTTTAAAAAAATATCATCTAAGACATATGAGGCCCATGACCTTTATTATTTGAACATGTCGATAAACAAAAAATACAAAATCAAGCTCTATGCCTAGAGACTAAGAACACTGCTAATGGTAGAAGATGATGGAATGAGTCACTCGTCATAACAGATGGAAAATCTGCCGAGGTACACCTATTGTATGCCTCTGATAGAAAGGGAGGAAGGTCACCAATCCCAATTTATAGGACATCCAAGGCTAACCTCTCCAAGTTCCTCTTGATCTCAGCTAGGGTCTCTACTACAACTCGATCCTGCTCCACAAGATCTAATTGTTCATCGCACCTAGCTATCTGTCACATTGATGCTAGTATAACTTCTCTCACATTTGCATGATTATTTTAGATAATTTTTCTTGGATGCGATTAAAAATAATTGAAAATACAAAACAACCAAAGTGAGAGTTTTACGTATGTCACTCCATTTCATTCCTGTAGGAAGATGGATATTTGGATCACCTCTAAAATAAAAACCTACATATGGGTAATCCTCAACACAAAGGAGCTGGTGTCTCAACCATCTAAAAAATGTGGGAGTATATCCAATCATTGGACCACTACCACCTTCATGGAAAGCCATTAATCAAGCCCACTATAGCAGACGAGGATCTCCTGGATCCCCCATCTCCATGGAAACCTGTGGACGCAGTATGCAGATCCTCTCTAGGGAAAATGATACTACTATTGCACCATATCCAAAGTGTTTTATCTTACCATTCTTTTATTTTCTGAGTTTTCCTTTCAAGTTGGAAAGAACCCCCCCGTACCAAATAAACACAGTAGGACACATGCACTGTAATGAATTTTTCATTTGTACTTCTGTGACTAGGTGGAGGAGTTACACTACCAAATAAGCGAGAAACGGTATATGAAATGGTACTAAGTGGAAGTTATGTGATGTCCTTAATCTCAATCCTTCCATTTCTAAGTTGGGACACATGAACGCAACACTCGTTTAGGTCATAGGTTGTTGATTCATTGCCTAGACTAGCACCAAATAATGAAATATTGGTTCCACAACATGAGATCCCTGTCAGGAAATAAATTTCCTCAACATCAATAGTTAGTGTGTGATAACCAATCTGAAAACAGTGGTCTTGGACATTCTAATCCCTCACTAACCATGTTAACAAATATATTTTGGCCCTCATGCCCAAAATCAAGAAAAAAATTCCAATCCACAATTTTTGAGTGCTTGCATTGTTGTCAGATCATTCATAGCTTCAACATCTTAGGCTTCATTTTTTCTCTCTCCCCATTCCATTTTGACACACAGTGATATGAAATAAATGAGGAAAATATTATTAGAGAACAAGCGGTGAAAGATTTCAAAAAAATTTGAGCATTTTTGACAAATTTTGGGTGCCCCTCTCGCCTTGCAAAATTTTCCTTCAAAAAAAATTGAACTGTCACACTCTTTATGAGGTAAAACTATGCAATTCATGCTTTTCCCGTATTGGGAGAGTCAGGCTTGTGCACCCTCGATAAAGGAAAAGTGCGACAACCCATGAGCGCACCCTATTTTCTAAAAAATGCTCAAAAATTAAGAAAACACCATTAAAACAAAAAATGAAAACCATGAATGATGAGAACATGAACTGATCTCTGACCTGGAGAAGACGAAACTCGAAATGGTCCACCGAATCAATCATAATTAACTACTGAAAATTTGGGTGAAAATTCACTCTCAGGAGCTCTTAAATGGTTAAAAACAAAATGTTAAAGTTTTTTTTAACTTTTTATGACCAAATTAGGCCTATTAAAATAATATTTTTTTGTTATAACTTTAAAATCTCAAAATATTTTAATGCTTTTCCCTATTTTTTGAGTAGTTATGATAATTTGGAGATGGATGTGCAGATTATAGGGTTGTTTGTGAAAACAGAAAATTTTGGCAACGAGTATACTTTTATCACTTTTTTGGGCTCTTTAAACTTACAAAGAAGTGAGATCTTAGAGTTACCATTAAGCTCTTTTTTGACTATCGAAAAATTAAGACTGTCGAGTATACTTGTTCCTTTCAAACTCGTAAAAGTAAATGAAAGGATTTCTACCCCTTTTACATAAAAATTAGACTAGTTACGAAAAAGGCATAGTTTAGTCGATCATGGCTAAAAGATTTCTCTCCTACATCATTTTAACCTTTTCCACATTTGAGAGACTAAATTTACGAAAAAAAGTACATTTTGGATTTTACTTAATTTTTTCTCCTAACTCCCTAAATATGAAAAACATTGAGCTTTAATTTCTTTGGTATCATTAAAAAATTACATCCAAAGAACTGCATGAGTTTCATTTTTGTTTCTTTTCAAACTCTTTAAATATGAAAACAACATTGAGTTACCACTTCGTTGGACTCGTAAAATGTAAATAGTGCATGAATCATCAATCATGATGAGACTGAACCACTGATTCCTAGGGTTCTTTAAAACTACTCTTAAGGACTCATCCGAAGGATGAGCTTACAGGAAAAGCATATGTTATCCTCCTCAACCTTGAATAAAAATAAAGAGGTAATTTCCAATAATGGCTGGGGAAATTGGGAAAGAAACATTTATTTTTGTAATGTGAAAAGGCAGCATGCCACTCTTGAATATGATAGCATTAATATGTCACTTTGGGTTGGGAAATCCATTTGTCTCTCAATTTATCATATACCTCATTGAAATTATTAAAACTATTTTTTGGTCTTATTTTTGAGTCAAATTTTTCGAATTCAAAATGTTGTGTCACCAATATGTTCAAGGGAATTCCAACCTCAGTCAAAATTACCTTGCAAACCCTAGCTTTCAGTCACATTGACTATCTTTGATTCAATCCTGAATCACTCCAAATTTTTTCTTCAAAACTTGAAATGAGTTTCATGTGATAGGCCCTCTTGTGACAGATCACTTCCTATCGACTTCAACTCATCATCTAGGAAGTTTATCTATAAACTTCCTTTAGTACCATGGATCATGCCTCAATGGAAATTTTCTCGCTTTCGAATACGTGTTTTCATTATTGACCTTCGATTGAACAATTATATGGGTGTTCAAATTCAATATATTTACTCACACCTTGTATATTGTACTAGAGTACCTTAAGAACCATTATCATTATTGGTGGTTTCTGTCGCACTTGTTAATGGTTCACATGATTGACCAGTAATCAAGTGGTTTTTACCATATTCGATTGCGGGAAATTCACTTGCTTGGTTATATTTGAATCATGGATTTATAGAGATGAAAAAAAATACCCTAGATATAGTTTCATCCATCCAAGATACATGAGTTTTTAAAATGTTCATGATTTTAAATATATATCCATATTTGATGGTTGTGTCCATACTATGTCGACTATTGACATGTATCTTTGTACAATTCTATACTTGTTCTTTGAGATATTTGTACTCTAAGTATGGTAATTCCTACCTCAGTGATTATTATGTGAGAATATTTTATAGTAATCTTTGATTTTTTGTTTCAAGTCTCCAACCAATTAATCTCTAATCCGAATTTTTTCATGATAAAGCACTTCAGTCCTCAAAAACCTTTTTATGACTTTGCACTTTAGTGGACAATTTGATACACATCATTTTGTCACCATTAGGAAAATTACCACCAATTCGAATCTCTTGATATATGTTGAAGTGTTCCAAATCATTCCCATACAATGTTGGAAGCAAAACAATCCCAAAGACAACACAATTCTTGAGTTCTCTTGCTTAAAAACCTATTTTCAAGCATTGTTGCACTTTTTCTAGTGACTATCTGTGCAAATGTAGTTATGACCATTATGTCCTATGTAATATTGTGCTATATTCTCCATTAAAAGGTGCAACAACCTCTTAACGTAGGTAAAAATAAAAAGAAATTTCTAAAATCCTTATTGGGGGGGATATTTCCTAACTAAAAGGCTTTGAATTCCTACCTACTTTGGCCTCCTCCCTTGACTTATGGATCATACTCCCTCTCTGTGGAACCTTAATCCCTCTCTTCATAGATCTCATCCCTTGAAAAGAGGATATCAAACCTCTTCCTCTTGGCCTATAAATTCAACACAGACCAGAGGAAAAAGTTCTAAATTTTTGCTGTAAAATGATGCTTCCAAATTGAGGCTCGAAGCTTGTCACTTATGGAAGGATTGGAGATTATTGGGAGTAGGTTTGCAACATCAAGGCTAAGGTTGTATGTCTCCTTTTTATTCAATTATAATACAAAAGGGTGTTTCTTTCTCACTATATTGTCTAATGGAGCTGATGTATTGTGTTTTAATCTCATGTTTTCATTGATAATGATATTAGGCACTACTCTCCTTGATAACTAGTATATGTTTTATTGAGTCATTTATATATCATTTGCCTTTAATCCTTTGTTGTTATTGTATTTGCAGGTATAGATTCTGAGCATTGGAAAGTTTCATCGAACCATAGAGAGGATATTGATTGAGAGTTTCATTTGAAAGGTATGTATTTCATATTCCAGTACTTTTGTTTATGATTCAATAAAGATGAACCTAGGGAAAAATTTACTATTTTGTTTGTTTGCTACTATATTCAATCATTTAATCTAGGGAGTTACTGCCTTTTCTGCAAGGTGATATTTTTTCCTCCTAACAATAGGCCACTATATGTCCTCATTGAGTGAGGACTTCACCAATAACATAGTTGAAGGCATATTTCTATTGCAGGTTTGGTAGGGTGAGGATTGGTGTACATTCGATGCAATTTTTCAGATCCTCGAATGATTTTTGTTTTGATTTATACGATTTAAAATTTTCTTTAGCTCCATCCTTAGTTACTTGAATTAAGGGATAAGTGATAAGAGAGAACCCAAATATTAACCTTCAATAGAATTTAGCAAGGTCTAAGAAGCCACAAAGATCGGTTAGGGTCCATCAGGGCTTGGAAATCCCAAATGTCTTGGATATTTCTTGGGTTCACATGAAACCCATGTTAATTCATGATGTATCCTAAATAATTTATTCAATGCATTCCTATATATTAGCATACACCTTGTGTTTTAGGGTGCTTATGACTTATTAAATGTGTTGCAAATGTTCTTCCTAGGTTCTTCTAAATATAAGGATGTCATTGAAATATAAAACCATGAAAGAGTTTGTGAATTGTCATAGGATATCATCCATCATCCTCAAGAACATTACTGGAGCATTAGTCAATCCAAAGGGCATGAACGACCACTCAAAAATGCCTTGTCTATATTTGAAGGTTGTCTTCCATACATTAGATTGATTAATTGGAACCTAGTGATAGCTTGAATTTAGATCAAGTTTACTAAATAAATTGGCACCCTTAATATTATTAAGAAGATCATAAATTAATGGGATCAAATATATATTCTTGATTGTGATTTTTTCCAGGGATTTATAATCAATAAATATCCATGCCCCATCCTCCTTTTGCACCAAAATAATTTGATTCTCACAAGGTGAGGAGCTCAATTGAATTTTTTCCTTTTGGATGAGCTTATAATTATGACATTTTATTTCCTCATTCTTTAAGAGAGAGTGTTTATATATTGGGCCACTAGGTAAATTAGCACTAGGTATCAATTCAATTGAGTGTTTGACCTCGTGGTGTAGAGGCATTGCGACAGGTGAAGTGAAGATATATCTCTATGTTTCTACAATATTGTCCACCTACTTATGTTCTATAGAGAGATATTATGCTAAGACAAAGGTGGAAATGGTGACCTTCCTTTAACCTTATGACAGAACCATGAAGAGAAAAAAAAATTTAGTCTAAGAGATTACCTTTTTGCACAATTTTGTTGAGACCAATGATTCTGTAGAATTTGAAACTACCTTTAGTACCCTATAGAGATGATCCCCTAGAGTAACAATGACACTATGTGGACGAGACTCATAACCAACATGACATTTTCACATAGAATTTTTTCCTAAAAGCACATCACAAACTTCGAGTGGGGAAATATCACACAAAACCTCATATTTTAAGGGCTTAACATCATAGGAAATGTGGCATTGTTCGCTAACACGGATGTCTCATCCATGGCTCAACTAACCAATGTTGTATGGATGGGGATGTTGAATTGCCAATAGATTCAATCTCTTGATTAAACCAACTGAGATCAAGTTATTCTTAATCCCACTAAAAAATAATAAATGTAGTGGGTTCCTTTCACCCACATGTGTGAATGGAAGAGGCGGCCCCCCTCCTCAAGCCCCTCTGAATATTCTGATTCAATATTTGTGGTAATGATGCTAGAATTAGGTTATAAATTAATGTCCACTTTCATTTATCATTTTCTTAATTTGAATTTGAATTAAATTATGCTTCTTTTTATTTAAGCTTATCCAACAATGATTATTTCATGTGAAATTCATCAATGTTGTGCTAGGGACTTATGTGGAACTCAAAATTCCTTCAAGTGTCCTATAAATTTACATCTCCTTCTTTTCCTATGACTTGGGTTTCTTTTCTTGAGTTTGGATCTCCTTACTTTGTCTTGTTCTATGAGTTAGGGTTTCCCTTTCCAGGATTTTTTTGTAACATATTTGTACACATGATCTCCCTCTTATGCCTTTGGTTCAATTTATACTAAATTTAAATAACATATTGATACACAATTCCTAGTACAATCAATCATTACAAAAAAAATATTAATAAAAAATAAAAAAGGTAGAATGGAACACACAAATTTACACAAAGATTTTATCTTGGAAACCCAAAACTGAGAACCAGCAAGTCTTTTTCATTATAGTTGTTGTATAATTTTTTAGAATAAAATATACATGCCACGACATATGAACCACCAATCAAACTATAGTTCCACAACTAAAACTATAAAACCATGGTAAAAACCACCATGCGCCACGAAATCGTTTCCAACAAAAATTTGGGTTGAAAAATTCCAAAAAACAGACGGAAAACCCCTCTTTGTTCATGGTGCATATAACTCAGGGAAAAAAATAATACATACCCAAAATTCTCCCAATCGTTGTCTTTTTTTCATATAGGGGGCCAAAGGAGTACACAATCAACATTTCTTGGTAGTAATTCTCATTGTTCCTCTACACCAAGAGAAATTTTCAATGTTCAAAATTTTGTCAATGCATCTGCAGCATTATTCAAAGTGCCCACCTTTTCTAGTAACACCTTATTTTTTTCAATCATATCTCCCACAAAGTGATATCGAAAACCAATATTATTTGTCATCGAATGATAAGCAGGATTCCTTGCCAAGAAAATGACTTGTTGGTTTTCACATCTGTCTGTATAGCTTGTTATACCAACCCCATACCTAAAAACGATATATTTAACTAAATTTATTCCTTTCTTGCATGATCGAATGCCATGTATTCATCTTATATGGTTGAAAGTTCCACTACAAACTATCTCTTACTCATCCAACTAATAGCTCCTCCAAATAGGTTAAACACATAACCATTTGTAGATCCTCTATGATCTTTATCACCAACCCAATATTCATCAACAAATCCATGTATGTACAACACTCTTTCCATTCCCAATATTCCTTGGTAGCACAATCCATAATCAGTAATGCCACGCAGATACTTGAAATCCCTTTTTACTGTTGTACAATTCTCCCTTCATGGTTTTTATATACACCTTCTTAATACTCCCATTGCATCTGCAAAGTCTCGTTTGGTAAAAACTATTGTATACAACAAACTTCCAACTGCATTAGCATATGTAACATAGGATTTGTCCTCTTCCTCTTCTTGTGTTTGGGGACACAGACCTATAGATAACTTTACACCTACAGGAATACTGACCTTCACTAGTTTACTTTACTTCATATTAAACCTTTTCAATATTGTTTCGGCATAATTCCTCTAACTTAACTAGAGTTTCTTGTTTTCCTTATCTATTTTAATTTCCATTTCAAAAATGAAATTTGTACCACCAAGATCCTTCATGTCGAATTTAGAATAAAACAAGGCTTTCACTTCCTAGATTAATTTCCTATCATTTCCAACTAACAACATATAATCTACATAAACAAATAGATTAGTTTATCACCAACTCATTTAAAATACACACGGTGATATGCTTTGTTTCTTGTGAAGCCAAGTCCTTGTATATATGTATCAATTTTTTTATACCACATCCTTGGTGATTGCTTAAAGCCATATAAGAAAATTTTCAACCTACATACCAACTCTTTCTTACCCTTCACATAAAATCGTTTTGGCTTCTTCATATAGATCTCTTCTTCAATATCCCCATGTAGGAATGTTGTCTTCACATGCATATGTTCTACCTTAAAATAAAAAGAAATGAAAATAGATAGAATAAATATAATAGAAGCCAAATTTACAACATAATAAAAAATATCACCAAATTAAATCCCCTACACTTGGGAATAACCTTTTGCTACTATCTGAGCTTTATATTTCTCCACTTTTCCATTTGCATGCAATTTCTTCTTAAACATCCATTTGTTGGCAACAAGTTTTATTCTAGTCAAAAACTCCACTATATCCCAAGTCTCATTATTGTCTAATACCTCCATTTCTTAAACCATATCCTTTTCCCAAAGTTTTCCATCCTCTGAATCCACTTCCTTCGTAACAATTCTAGGATCATCACCAGTAGCAGATAAAGAAAAATTTGAACGGAAATCAGGCAGAGTAAACCTTTATTGTTTCCTTCTTTTTTGAACTAATCTCCTCAAAACTAGAGGATTTGGTTCTTCTTTGATTCTCATTCTTTTTTAGAGTCTGAATCATCACCATTTAGTTAAAACTCTATCCTCTCTAGTTTTACTCCCTTTGTAGGACTTCTTGTTTGATAACATCTTTCAATTCTCTAAATAACACATCTCAATTGTACACAATCTTCCTTGTTTATGGGTTACAAAGCTCGTAACCTTCTAAACCATTTTTATAACCAATAAGATGCACTTTAGATTTTCTATCCAACTTAGTTTTGTTTTCATTTAGAACATGTATGTATGCATCATAGCCAAATATCTCGATATGTGCAAGACATGGTTTCTTACTTGTCCATACCTCATGTGGAATCTTATCATCCAACATTGATGAGGGTGATATATTTACCTAGTAACATGTAGTATCCATCACCTCTGCCCAAAATTCTTGTCCTAACCCAACACCATTGAGCATGCTCCTTACTTTCTCCATCAATTTCATGTTCATCCTTTATATAAATCCTTTTTTTAGGTATGTATGGGGTAGTCTTATGTTATGTTATACCAAAAAGTTTATCTAACTCTTCAAATTCCTTCCCGCAAAAATCTCTGCCATTATACATCCTCAAACACCTTTATTTTTTTCTCTTATTGATTCTCCACCAGAGCCTTAAACTCTTTAAATCTATTGAAGACTTCATATTTCTTCCTTGGGAAATATATCCATTTATTCCTTGAGAATTCATCTATAAATGATATGTAATACATATATTTACCAAGAGATGGAACTGAAATAAGTCCAAACACATCATTGTGTACTAATTGTAGTATTACCTCTACCCTCTTAGCACCATAGAGGAATCTCACTCAATTCTACTTCCCATATAAAAAATGTTCACACAAATAAAAATCCAGAGAGAAATTAGGCATACCTTATACCATACCATTTCCATGATTACTAAAAGGCATTTCTCTCTTATGTGTTGCAGTTTTTTATGCCATAACATATTTTTTTCTTTTGAATTAGTTGCAAGAGTTTTTATTTCTTCTACTCCACTCTCAGGAATAAAAGAATTGTTGCACCCAACACTAACACTACTTCCCAACAACTTATACAAAGTTCCAATTCTAACTCCCCTTAGTAATACCATTTATCCTCAAACCATCTTGCAAGTATCATTTTCAAACAATGCTTTTACATCTAAATCACTCATCTTGGTTACAAAAATGAAATTTGTGGCTAATATTCGGATGTGTAGAACACTAGGGAGTGTCCTAATCCTTTCATCCATGATATTCAACTTAAATTTTTCATGTCCTATTATTATGGCTCTCGAAACATCTCCTAATCAAACATCACCACTATCGAATCTTTCATACTAGAAAAACCGCTCCTTGTGAGGACTCATATGAAAAGATGTGCCTAATTCGATCAACCTTGTCTCATGATCTAGTTGTGTAATTGAAGGAACCAAGTACACATCCCCTCCTTCATCTAAGGAGTTATTTTTTTATACAAAAGGAGCATCTTTATATCCCTTCCCTTTCATTGCAATTTTTGATTTTTAGTCTTTCTTATAATGCACTTATTTTCTACATGTCCAGCATACTTTTATTAGCCTTCCTAGAAATTTTGATCTTCCTATAGATTTATTTCTCCCACTTGAGGAATTACTTTTATTTCTATTTTGGAAGTGTCCTCTTACATATAATGCATCTCCATTCTGGCTCTCTATGTTTTTCTGTCTCATCTACTCCAACAATAAGGATGAGACTATTTCATTGAATTTTGAGTTAGTTGCATTACTACCTATCGAAACAACCAGAATATCCCATGAGTCTAGTAGAGAAACATAATAGAATAATTAACTTATCCTCGTCTGAGATATTAATATCAACATATAACAGTTGACTCACCATGGTATTGAAGGAGTTTATGTGCTCTATCACTAAGTCTTCATCCTTCATCCTTATTTTATAAAACTTTTTCTGTAGGAACAATTTGTTCACCAAGAACTTAGACTAATACAAAGCCCCTAACTTGTCCCACAAATCCTTTTTCATAGCTTCCAAAGACACATTCAGTATTACTAAAGTTGAGATACACAATTATATTTTTCTCTTTGTTTTTTTATCTAACTCCATCTAATGTTTTATTAAAATCTCTATCAGTGTTGTACTTGGATCCACTACAATCCATTGATCTTTTTCCACCAACAAGTCATCGATTTGAGATTCCACAGCTAAAAAATTGTCCAATAAATTTATGGATATCTATTTTTTAATTACTTTCCATTTATTTTTACTACACCAATCACTCCCACATTTACCTAATTATAATAGGCTCTAATGCAAGCCCAAGAAAAAACCCTTTGGCTATAGAGGCGTCCTCTTAAAGTCAAAACTGCTTTGATACCAAATTTAGGTATTAACCATATACACATAATCTTTGAAAATAAATTATTAATAAAAAATATAAAATATACAATAGCACACACAAATTTACATAGAGATTTTATCTTGGAAATCCAAAACTGAGAAAACTAGCAAGTTATTTTTCATTATATTTTTTGTAGAGTGTTTTAAAATACAATATACATCTAGTGGCATATGAACCTCTCACCAAAATATATTTCTATAACTAAAACTACAAAACCATGGAAAAAACACCATGTGCCACAAAATTGTTTCCAATAAAATTATGGCCTAAAAAATGCCAAAAAATGGATACAAAAATCCCCTCCTTGAACCCCCCTTTTCTCGTGATGCATATAAGTTATGAAAATAATATAATACATACCCAAAAATTTAGGCCACTGCAATACTTCAAAACTACTGGTAGAAGTCTCTGATACCTACCTTTACGCACAAGGTATGGAAAATATTGTGTTCTATGTCACCAGTTGGTTTCTCTCTTGTCACATAGTTATCCATTTTGTGTATTGGTCATCGTAGTTCCCTACAGGGTATAATTCCTCCTTAAGGGAATTAAAAGAGAAACCCAAGTGGTTTCTGCATTGAATATTGCAGACTCGTCTTCCTTATGTCTCTCTCAGTAACCTTCCCACCAATATATGGCATCGATAAGGGATTTCAAAAACATGAAGGTCATATTCTCATTGTTATAAAATTTTGGACAAAGTAATAGCCCTATAACATATTTAAACATTTCTCCAAATTATATGAATCTATTTGGCCTTCAAATAAGGGGATATAAAATTTAACTTTTACATTGAAGGGTATCTCACCTCCAAAATTTCTACTTTTTTAAGGTACCTTGGCTTTTTTTGGCAATCATCAAAGGATGAGTAAAATTCCCCATCATATAATTCCTCTATTACATGAGTCATTCCTTGAGTAATAAATTGATAGTATCTCTTGCTCCATCGTCTCTCTTTTCTTCCACCATGGGAGGCCATGTGGGTTAGTGAGAGTGATAATTTCCAAGTGCAGCTTGCTCTAAGACCCAACTCTATGTACCCTGAACTCATCAAGGACATTAACTAAAAAAAACAAGGAAAAAAAAATCTTTGATACCAATGATATAGGTTGTACAAGGAATGAAATGAAAGACAATAAAGGAAATGGAATACACACACATAGAAATATATCATAGAGCATACTAATGTAGTGAAAACAAACTTCTATTGATAAATAAAATAATAGAATATTATAGAACAAAACCTAGATAGAATGGTGGTAATTATACCTAAAGGGAGAGAGATGGTGGCTAAACACATTTGAAAAAAGATATTATAAGAGGCTAAGATAATGTCCTAAGATAAAGAAAGAACCCTATAGGTCCAAAACCATAAAGCTAGATGATGAAACACCAAATCGTTTGCAGGACCTGAGGTGGTTAGTTGGTACATCAACTTCCCGGGGGTGCAAATTTGGCTTAAAATGTTTGTTTGGAGTGCATAGTAGCCAAATGGAAATAACTACCCAATGATTACAACTTTTTCCTAGGAAAAGGGCATGCCATGGATAACCTTTGTCCCTTAAAATGATCAAAAAACATTGTTTAGGGGTTCAAATGACCTAAAAAGTGAGAATTTAAAAACCCATAAAAAATCCACTAAGAAGATAAATAATTTTTGAGTCAGTGGAAGAGATGGGTAGCCACTAATATACATCTAGATAAATTCCTTATCAAAACTTCATTATTGAAGTGCAAAATTTTAAACATAACATTTTTTTTTCTAGGAAGTGAAAGACACAAAATGTCAAAAAACATTATTTGATGGATAAAGAGGAACAAATTCCATTACTACTAGTGAATAATGTGTTTGAGGCTTTGGCTCACACTCCATGTCATTTCCAATTTGAAAAAACCATTTAGTTTTAAACTCAATCAATCTGAAAGCAGGTGGTTATTAATGAGGAATAATGCCTCCCCCATGAATCCACCTACCAATCACACCCCTACATGAAACCACCCATCAAGGACACCACCTATTACTCTGGAGTCTTGAATCTAGAAAACTATAGTATGTGTATCGATATTAACCATGATTTAGAAGTCATATTTGAGATAACTTGTGATAGCTCGGTGACAAGTCTAGAAAATGGAGTCTATGTATCCATATTCATATAACACTTGAGAATGTGAGATAAATCATGAAAAAACATTCTGGGTAGTGGATTGCAAGTCTGTGAATATTGAATGGGGAGTCATACTGATTTCATAATTTGTCACCCAACTAAACCTTTTAAAATACTAGTCCAAAATCCTCCTTCAGCTCCCTCTCAAAAAATCTAATGTGATCCAAAATAAATCTAAGGATTGGCATCCAATTTAGGTTCTTGTTGAGACTACTACTTGGATACATTATTTCTTCTTATGAGCACCAATACAATGAAATTATCAATTTTGTAGTAGATGACACTTGGAATTTTTGACTCAGGATAACTCATGACATCATATAGAGGAATCAAGATATCCTTCCCTTCCAAGTTTCCCCTATAGGTTGATAACCTTCCCTACTCAAAGAAAATGTAAGAAATTTGGAATTGTAAAAAATTTCAATAAATTCATTAAATTTATATACCATTACATACAATAATATGACTTAAACCCACTAACTCCCTTTCTCCTTTGAAAACCTTTATCTCGTTGAACTTCACTAAGTATTTTTTCTTCATTTTCATTTTTTCATAAAATATGATTATGGGATCATTTAACATAAGAATGTTAATTTCCCACAATGAAACAAGGAAAGGAGGGTATTATATTTGTGCTTCCATGGGTATTTGTAACACTTTTTTTCTTCTTTTGTGGTTTTTAAATTTCCTAATCTGTGCTTGAGGAGTACAATTAAAAGATGCTAACACTAAATATAAGAGATTGTGGTTTCCCCTTATTTGTAGGTTGTAACCATGGTGATAGAGAATCTTGTGCCATGAAAGGAGGCTTATTTCCTACATCTTCTATTCACTAATTTCATACATTTTATTTTATAATCCTTTGTGGGTATTTTAACGCAAAACTTGCAAGTACTCTAGGGAATTTCAAATATAGGGCTTTGTTTAATTGAGGAATGATTTATTTTCCTAAGTGATATATCACATTACCATCTTAATGTAGAAACTGTAGCAAGGTGATAGGGAATACAATTTGAGATTTTTCTTTTGGTATATACCATCTAAGTATTCTATTTAAATAATCTCATTGTCAACCCTTAGAGAAAAGGAGACCCACATTGCCCACTACTATATAGAAAATATGGGTACCATTTTTTTAACATATGTAGGTTAGTTACAAGGAAATTTATTTCAGTAGAAAGTAGTGTGAGATATATATTTCTTGAGAAGTTTGTGGTAAATGTTGTTTGTAAATTTCACTATTTTGTGTGAGCCACTGTTCAATTCAAGTGCAACATATCTTTGTCATAATTTTCCATTCAAATAAACCCTATTTTTTTTTAAAAGTAGTTTTCCAAATAACATCTTCAAAAATTTTGATTTGATGATAACCACTTCTTAATTCTAAAGTAATGAAATAAATTGCATTCTTCAATTAATCTAAAAATCATCAATATGAGGAATAGGGTAATGATTCTTCATATGGATATTTTTCAATGCTCAGAAACCCACACACATTCTCCACATACCATCTTTGTTTGGCACCCATACAATGGGTGATCCAAATGGAGAAGTACTTGGTCAAATGAATCCTTTATCGAGAAACTCTTAGACTTGCTTCTTGATTTATTCATTATCAATCATTGATAACATACGCATGCCAATGCTAGGAAGAGGGCCATCATTCTACAATTAGATATCATTTTCTGTATCTCTTTTGGGAGGTAATCCTTTAGGTTCCTTAAACACTTCAACATAGTTATAAATAATATTAAAAAAATCATCTTTATGATTAGGATCACATAATTTGAAAGTAATGGAGTTATCATCATCCTTAGATTTTACAATCACAAGTACAAATTTTTTGTTTCCATTTATGAGCCTTTCCATCTATCCTATGGTAATAAGAGACGAATTGATCTTCATTCGATGGGTTCTCAAGATATACTCAATCCCATCTTTTAAAATATCACAATTTTTCCCTATCTATAGAATATAGATTTCCTATTATAAAAATATGGACTTTCCAAAAAATCCCACAAATATCACTTACTATAACATCTAACTCTAGTGCCACATCAGTGAAATTACATGTAACTGCAAATTTGAGTTTGCATTATTTAGACATCTAAACTTATAATTTTCACATACCCATCCTAAAGGATATGGTTTTTAATGATATTTGGTATTAAGTTCCAACGTTTTAAAAAAATCATCAAAAATAAGATTAGATTGTGAACCATTATCAAGGAGTGTATCAATATTTGTATGTTTTAAGATGACTCTAATATGAAATAGCTCAATCCATTGTCTTCTTGAGATGAAGGTGGAGAAGGAGGATCAATATGAGGAGGAACACCACTAGCTCCTTAATCTTTAACTTTCATTGGTCCTTCTCCATTTTTTCTCCATTCTTTGTACAACTCTTCCACCATTGATTTCATGTCAAGAAAGGCTAGTTGATATTCCCTTTCAAACTCGGTGAGGCTTTCTTTCCCTCCATGTTCAATTACTTTCCAAGGAAATGTTTGGCTTGTATCGCTCTCATGCTTAAATTCTTCAAGAGATCCTTCACCATTTGTGACCTTAGACCCGGTTAGCATTAAACACCAATGTTTCTAAATTCTTGATCAACCTCTCTTTGATTCTAACATGAATTGAAATTAAAGCTTAAATTGACTTCGTTATGCTAGTCATAATTTCACAAAATTTTATTAATTAAATGGACTTAATAAAAATTAAAGATAAATTAAATTGATCAACATAATGGAGAATAAATAGCAATAAAGAAGAGAAATAACAATAATTTTTTAATGCAATTCAATCCTCATGTGATACGTCTTTGGGTCCATTTCAAATGAGAAATTGATCAATTAAAGAATGCAAAATACATCAAAATGCCTCATTACATTAAAAAATGATCCTCAACCCGCAAAAAATTGTCTTCAAAATTGTTCTAGAAACATAAGATCATTTTTGGATAACTTCCTTTGGCTTCTTCCTACAAATAAAAAGGCTTTATTCCCTTTATCATCCAATTTTTTTTTCAGAATTAGTATTATAGGAAATTATAGGCAATACATAGCACAAGTGCAAGTTGTGGTGCAATGGTAGAAAACATTGGCCTTATGTAAGCAAGGGAGTTCAACTCTTTTTGTTACAACTCTTTTGGATTCAATTCTTGATATTACTTGAATAACTATTGGTAACCCAAATTAATTAAAGAAAATTCCAATTAATCCAAATAATGAAACACAATGCCATGTTGGATTCCATGGTTTTTTATTTTTATTTTTGAGATATTATGTCATATTAAATGCCACGTGAACCATATTCAATTACCCAAATAATTATGGATAAAATAAATCCTAATTAATCCAAAAATCACATGCAGTTCCATGTTAGATTCCACAATATTTTGGATATACTTTTGATTTTACATGATTCTGAGATATTATATAATATTAATGGCCACTTGAACCATATTCAATTACCCATATAATTACGGATAAACTGAATGAATTAAATCAAATTCTAATTAATTCACATAATGACACACGATGTCACTTTCGATTCCACCATCACCATGCAAAATATAAGACTAGAGCCATGTAGGATTTCTATAAGGTCCATGTGGTAGCCTCTAGTTGGTCCATGGTATAGCCTCTAGTTGGTCCAAGGTGTAGCCTTTAGTTGGTCCATGTGGAAGCCTATGATTATTCCATGTAGAGCCACGTGGTAGAATTATATTTAACCATTTGTTAGCTTCTTGGTGCCACATGTCAACTTTTCATCGAGTCATCGGGTGCACCATGTGTTAGCCTTTTCCCTTTATTTTTCCTTCAACTTTTGACATCTATAACTTTTTCATATTGTATCCATTTGAACTTGTTCAAAATGTGTTGGAAATCTCTTGACAAACTCCCTAACATGCAAACATTTTCACTAGCATTTTAGATCATCAATTTGGATTAGTTGAGGGAATCCTCCTATATCATTATTGTGGAGAAGTGCCTTATATTTTCTTAATATACTTAAGCACATAAAATGCTAAAAATATACCAAAGGAGAATTTCCTCATTAGTGAATAACACAAAATATATTTTTTGTTCTACTAGTTCACATTTTATCTTCATATTACTATTAACATGTCGTTGGATATTATATGATATTAAAGGACATGTCACCATATTCAACTACCCAAATAATTATGGATAAACTGAATTAATTAAACTAAATCCAAATAATGACATGCAGTTCCATGTTCGATTCTACAATTTTTAAGATATACTTTTGACTTTACATTATTTTTGGGATATTACATTATAATATTGGCCACTTTAACCATATTCAATCACACAAAATAATTATGGATAAACCAAATTAATTAAACCAAATCCCAGTTAATCCAAATAATGACATAGAGTGCCATGTTGGATTCCACCATTGTCATGCAGAAGATAAAATTAGGGTCATGCGGGCTTTCTAGAGGGTACATGTGGCAACTTCTAGTTGGTCCATGTGGCAACCTTTGATTGGTCCATGTGGTAGCCTCCAATTGGTCCATGTGGTGCCATGTGGCAGAATTACATTGAACCATATGTAATATTCTTGGTGCTGCATGTCAACTTGTCATCAAGTCATGTATTAGCATGTCACCATGCTATGTGTTAGCCTCTAGGTGTGCCACACGTCAACTTATCATCAAGTCATGTATCAGCATGTCACCATGCTTTATGTTGGCCTCTAGGTGTGCTACATGTCAATATCAAGTGCACCATGTGTTAACTTCCCTTTGTTTTTTCTTCAATTTCTAATGTCCATCAATTTTTCATATTGTGTATATTTGAGCTTGTTCAAATTGTGTCGTAAATATCTTGACAAACTCTTTGACATGGAGATATTTTCATTAGTATTAGAGAACATTAATTTGGATCAGTTGTAGGAATCCTCCTAGATCGATATTGTGGAAAAATGTTTTATGTTTTATTAATATACTTGGGAACATCAAATTATCACTACCTACTAAAGGAGAATTGCCTTACCAATGAAGAACATAAAATATACTTTGCATTATAATTTTTATCTTCATCTTTCTATTAACATGTTATTAGTTTGTGGTGAATCTGAAAGGATACATAAAGTTGAGACAATATTTCTTAGGTGTTAGGACATTGATGTGAATTAATTCATTAATAAAATTAGTATACCTTTGTATTATTGTTTATTAAATCTACTCAATGTCTTTATATTGTTTTCATTTTTATGATTTGTTCATTTTGTGATGATGAAAGTTAATTTAGAAGCTCCCTACATAGTGTAACTAGGCAAGATTTGTCCTAATTCAAGTTATTAATGGCTAAGGAGCTATTAATTGCTTGAGAGATAAAAATAAGACCCCTTGTTGACATGTATCTATTATAAACAATGCAAAGCTAATATTATGGGTCTCCATATTGTAATGAGTACAACCATCTTAATTATCTAAATCCTCTGGTTGTTCTACTTGAATTCATAATTATTTTAACATCTAAAAGTCGTAATAATTATTTTTTATATCTTACCCTACAAGAAGGAAATTGAAATTATTATGTGATTTTCTCATCATGGATTCCATACTTCATTTATATTATCTCGCATGCCTTCACTTTTAATAATAATTTTTTCAGTGTGTGTGAGAGAACAAGAATATGTCACAATAATAAGGTGTCTAGAGTTACATGTTAATAAATATTGCATCAATGAAGTTTCATGGTTACTTACAAGATTTCCTTGGGATAAGGAGGAGGGGTAAGAGGTCATAGATGCCTAGAAAATGTTCTTTCTCAACTGTGAGGAATGAAATATAATAATGGGGTGAAAAATTATAGCCTATTAGAGCCTTATCTTGAACTAAGATCCACCATCTAATTAAGTACATTATTTGTGAGAGGAGACTAAGTGTAGTGTATACATACCACTTCAAATTTTTGCACTAGTTAAGGCACCTATTTCACAAAAAGCATGAATAAAATCTCAGCATCCCATGTTTTCTATTATATCCCCTAAGATAAATGAATATAAAGGAAAAAGGCAGAAATTAGGCCACTGCAAATTATGGACTCATTAAATTCATATTTTGTGATGCCTTAGAAAGGTAATATATTAGTGTATCATGGAAACAATTTGTAGATGCGGAAGAATATGATTTTATAGAATATTAGTAGCCTACTCAAGATCCCATCCATAAATAGGGATGCTTTTAAACCACTAATAAAACCACTAAAAATTAAGGAGAAATTTCTTGCCTAAAAATTTCTCACAAAACTTTACAGGTGATCACCAAAAAATGTCATTAATTCACGAAGATTAAAGTTACCTAAGGCTATAAATAAACATCCTGGAAGAAATTAATAAAAAATTTCAAATGGGTCTCTTCCCCCTATGAAAATTCACAATTTGGGTTTTGTGTTATCCGCACTGTTGCCTCTTTTGTATTCAAACAAATCCATAGAAAGCAACAAATCCTCAATTAATAACATGAAAAACAATGCATGTCATATTAGTAGGAAAATACCAACTTTGAATAGGAAATTTTAGGCTTGTAGAAAATTTAACGCCAAGTAATTGGATATCCCAAGGCCCTTATCATGCCCCATCAAGCATGGGAAGCCCACAATGGGATCAAGCTTCATTCACTAAATGAATTGGTTACAAAAGAGCTTGAAGAAATCCTATAAGTATGAGCCTTTGGAAACTATTTGAAGTGGAAACAAAATTAGTGTTATCCCACCCAATTATTGTTAGAGTGCCTTCAACTCTCAAGTTTTTTTTATGCTCACTACCTCTTAGCAGTATTTCACCATTGAAATAAATTGCACACTTATTGGTTGGGAGAGAGAGAGATATACAAGTTGATAGACAAGGAACTTCATTTAGAGAATAGAATAATTATCCCCTAGCACAACATCATTTGCTTTAGTGCATCATTTATATACCACCATTCCCTTGTTTCATTATTAATAAATATTTTTTCTCCTCGTTCATATTATGTTTCTCAAGTGTTTATTCATTCGTAAGGTAATTCATCGATGCTTGAGTTCAACAAAGTTGTGTCTATGTTTCATGTTAAACACTAACCATCTCTATAATGTTTTGTAGGATGCAACTAAATTTACAACAATTGGAATATGGATAAACCATTTGGAAAAATACCATACTACAAATTCAAAAATATGCCTTGGTTTTTCACTCTTTTAGTTGCTTGCAATATTTTCTCTTCCTCTCATATTTTATTTCAAGTGTATTATAAGTCTCCACGCAAAATTCAAAAGATTTTATTTTGTTTTATGTAGGATAAAATTTTAGTACATGTTCTCATGTAGATAATTCACATGACGGTAGAAGAAATAGTCATGTGGTTTCTGTAAATCCTTTGTTTGTAGTTGTTGATGTGTTTTCATGTCACATGTCAACTAGAGTGATTTAGGTCCATACTTGAAACTATAGCCCTCTAGATGGGGATCAAATTTTGAAATCTTGAAAGTGATAGATAACCTTCACTTATTGAGCATGAAGACCCAACAAACCCTTAATAATCTAGTCAATTTCAATGTTGTAGTGCTTTCTCACACAACATCAATGGTGATGATTTCTCCTTTTAAAAATATAATGAAAAATAAGGAAATTTGGTGTAATCATACTCTCATTGGATAGCCCTAAATTTTAACCTAATTCAACACTTTACAAAATAAAGGGAGGTCATATGTCTAACATGTTGTCAATTTGGTCGAAGAATCCATGGAGTTACCTTACCCACATAATTTTCACTCTATCTTCCTCAATTATCCATTTTATCATGTTTCTTGATTTTTCGTATACTTTTTATTTTTAATTATTGTTTTCACTATCCATTTTTAGAATTTTAACTAATTAACTATTTCTATGAGGGGTTACTCTTTCTCCTTCTCCTCTCTCTACCTACAATTTTTTACTTAGTAATATAAAAAAAATTCTTAGTTATTTTTTATTCATGTGAGTTTGGATTGTGAGAGGCATTCTCTTCACTCAGCCTCCTACATGACTTCCTATCATTTTTCTTTTATTACTTGATCATTTTTCAAATAATTTTGTTACTTTCCTCCTGCATTACCCTCGTGGATGGGGAAAAAACCATTACTATAAAGCACTTCCAAGAAGATGAAGAAAGGATGATTAAAAAAAATATGGAAGACCATACAAAAGAGAGAGAGAGGTCATTCTCTCTCTCTCTCCCTCTCTCTCTCCCTCTTCCATATTATTTTTAATAATGCTTTCTTCATCTTCTTGGAAGTTCTTTATATTAATGGTTTTATGTTAGAGAGAGAGAGAGAGAGTAGGAGAGAGAGTACCTTCTAACATAGTAAGTAAAGTAACCTCCCAGTTGAGTTTTTTGATATATTATTCTCAGTTAGTAATCATCTAATATTTCATTTAAAATTAATTTTGAATGAAAATAGCTTATTTCTAATTGTTTTATCTTCCAAGTTTTTACATTCACATGATCCACGAGAGCCCAATTTAGTCCATTTTGGACAAATGAATTTTGATTTTTTTAACATAGAATCTTTTTAAATATTTATATTTGAGGTTCCATGGAGAAATATTAGGAGTTCATCGCTACTTTTATCTTTTGAATTTTAGTTTTAAGCTTATGATTGCAAATGTGTAACTCTTTCCATCCCTATGAATTTGATAGAAATGTCTTGTTAAGTTTTGTATACATATGGTATGTTTCTTTTTCATCTTGCTCAAAGAGATAGTATGTTTTACTTACTGCTATGTTGGATTCCAAGCTTTGCATAACCTTTACTCTTTATAAATCTTATGATGTAAACATAATTTTTAATACTATCTCCATGCGAAGGGTCTTTTCAATTTTCACATGTAAATCTTATAAATAAAATATTTTTCAATTGTAAAGTATTTCTATGAATGAGATGATATACTTTAGAAGTAAATATTCTATATGATAGATTTATTGGAATATTTTCTAGGGTTTGTTCTTTATCACTTACCCACTACTTTCATTTGAACACAAAATAATAATCTTCCATCAATCAAGTGAGGAGTACCACCTTTATAAATAATGAGTATTTTTTCCCCACAATATTCTCTCAATGTTGGTAATTTTACCTTGACAATAAAAGTGATAAAAATCAATCTACATGAATCATACAATAGTAAGTAACTGACACAAGTGAATATGCACAATTGTAATATTTTTTAGTTTTTTATGTTTGTCATTTCAATGTGGTGGAAACCAGTAATATCCTATCCTACCCCTAATCACTAGTAAATTTTATTTAGTACGGCCTTTAACTTAGGTAAAAAACATTAAAAAAATGGTTTCTTTTTCCTTTTCCACGTGGATGGCCTACATTACACATGCTTGCATTTTTATTATTAGTTTTGGGATCAAAAGAGGAACATTTTATCCTAGTATGTTTTTCACATTGCACATTTTGTGATCTTGGTGAATCGGAAAGGATCTTAAGTCATGTTCATCTCCCTTTTTAGAGTATATGGAAATTCCACATAGCTTAATTAGGAAGGAAGTAAAACACCCATACATGTGCACATATTTTCTTTACACAAGGATACAATTTCGTTTAGTTTAATTAGCAAGGAATAATGATCCAACAATATCCACATCCTACAATTCAAATGTATGTGATTTCCATAATTCACTTGCACACACTAAACACCACACACTACAAGTTGCTTTTAGTTCATATTTGATGAGTATTATCTTTCCCTTGAACTCATAAGTGATCTAGGGAAACCAAGAAGTTAATTATTATATTTAAGGAGTTTATCATAATAACTCACTAAGTTAAAGGAGTCAAGTCATCATCCCAACTCAAGGCTCTTTAAAATCAACTCTAACTCAACACACTTAGGTCCTCCATTGAGAGGTCACAAATAAAAATTGTAGCTTAGGTTAGGATTTTGGTGGTAGGTATCTGAATAACCTTCCTTATTCATTTATATCTAAAACATACATGTTTGATTTCTAGGGAACTTGAAATCCTTCATCATCTAGTGTTTAAAATGACAGTAGTAAGAAAAAATCTATGAAAGGGGTAATGCTTAGACCTAATATTTTGAAAGCATCCTTTAGTATCCCAGCTCATGGTTGGGGTTCTAGATCAATAGTAGACACCTAGAAACTAAGATTCTCTCACCCACACTAGATGAAGGTATCTTAGTGGATAAACTTAAGGAATCTACCTGAGGTGGTGATTGTGGTATGTAATTTCATCGAGAGGTGATTTTGAATGGCCATTGGTAACAATGATATCGACTCCAAATGTATCCATAGTACCCCTCATTATACCCTGTTTTCAACCTTCAATAATTTTCTTCAAGTGAATTCATGCATCATTGTTTAAAACCATTGGAATATGTTGAAAATTCAACAAGAAATGTGTGTCTAATTTAATTTTAGCTTAATTAAATTGGACAATAAATTGTAATCTTATCTCATAATCACTTGTAATAGTTAAATAAGTGTGATAGACTCAGTTAACTCATGAAATTTGAGTTTAGGGTCGTTGGTGAGGCATGTAGAGTGATTCTATTTGTTTTAGAGTCTAAGTTGCAGTTAGTGTATTAGTTTAATGCATGAGAAATAAGTTAACTCAATTAAGTGAGTTAAAGTCATTCTAACTAGTTGTAATTGATTGTTGCACTAGTGAGAGGTCAAGTGAATTAAATAATACTTAATTCACATGCAGTGATTTGTCAAGTGATTGATGATTTACTATTAATATTTGTATGCATGTCAGTTTTGATGAAGACCCTATTGAAACAGAGGTTAAAGGGATGTTATCTATTAGTTGCATTATTAGTAAATTTTTGGCATACAATTAGACAACCATAGGATTTCCTATGATGTATTGCACATTTTTCGAAGGTTGAATTTCCAAAATAATAGGGATCAATTGTTCTTAGAATTGCGCAAGGCAGGCAGGCTGAGCAGAGGCAATAAATTGGCTAAGTGTTGGTTGATTTTATCAGGATTAGTGTGAGACAGTTGGTAGAATGCAGCAGACTCTTGTGAGAAGAGTGCATTGTATTGTTTCATGATTCCTTGGTTTATTATACAATAAAGATAGAGGGGTTTTGAGTAGCAAACTTTCCCCAGGAAAAATATTTGTGTTGTGAAATTTATTTTATTCTTTCTTTTACTTTGTGTGATTGTGTGATCGTGTTTAATTTCTGAAAATTAATTATAGAAGGATTTGATATATTTCTCTAGAATATTGCATGATCAGATTGAATCCATTGGTATACATATTTTGTGTATAATTTCTACATGGTATAAGAGCACCAAAAATCACTATAGTGGAGAAGAAATTGAGTTTGTGCTGAACAATATTCGAATTTGCAAAAATATTCTTTTGTGTGACAAGCATATCAAGATGGATTTCAATGGATTAAGATTGGAATATGCACTCGAGCGCAACGCTAATTATATTGCATGGAAAGACATAATGGAGAAAATTATGGAGGACAACGGGTTGAAAGAATTTATCGACACTGATATTCCAAGGCCCGCAGCAGTAGACACCGCTCTTCTTGATGCTTGGCAAAAGAAGGTTGGAAAGGCAAGGAGGATCTTAGAGGGATTTATATATCACATTGTCTCGAGTATCCATGGAAAGGTGACTCCATATGAAATATGGAAGGCCTTGACTTATATTTTTTAGAACAACAATGACCACAGAAAATTGGCACTGAAGAACAAGCTCAGGAAAATCAAAATGGAGAAAGGCGACACTACTCTGAAATACTTGACCAAGTTCATCCAATGTCTAGATGAGCTTGGAAGTGTCAGGATTACTGTAGAGAATGATGACTTGATGAACCTAGCACTTCTAGGCCTTCCCAAAAGCTGGCATAGTTATCAGGACTCTGTCAATGGGAGGGAAAATCTACCATATTGAGAGCGACTTTGGTTAGATTTGGTACAAGAAAAATTCAGGCGGCATCCCAGGAATGGATCCTCATCCAAGACAGATGATGAGGAAAATTGCGCCTTGGCTGGTAAGGAAAAGAAGGGGAAGGGAAATAAATCTTATTCCAAATCTGAGATCGAAAAAGAAGGAAAGAAGCGTGACATGTCCAAAGTGAAATGTTTTCACTGTCACAAGCATGGACATTATGCCACTAATTTTCCACAGAAGAATAAGAACAACAAGAAGTCTACAGGATGTGCAGTGGGTGATGCTTTGGCTTCACAGTTCGAGTTGGACTTCTCACTCATCGCATGCATGGTATCTAGTGCGATGGGATTAGTGTGGTACTTGGATAGTGGTGCAAATTTCCACATGATGGGATACAAAGAACTGTTTAGTAGCTTGGAGGAGAAGGATATTCAGATACGCATCGATATGGGTGATGACGGGAGGTATAACGCTCTCGAGATTGGTACAGTTACTTTCCATAGATAGTCAGGTAAAAATTTATTATTAAATGGTGTCATGCATGTACCAGGCTTGAAAAAGAATTTAGTTTCAATTGCTATGTTGGAGGATAGAGGATATGATGTGGTTTTCAGTGAAGGGAAAGCATTCCTTTGTCACAAAGCCACATGACAGGTTAAGAAGATTTTGGTTCCTGTGAAGAACCTCTATAAACTTGATGTAGATGTTTGTGCAACATTGATGAGTAAAGAAGACAAAGTGGTGAGCCGGGATGAGGGTGAGTTATGGCACAAGAGATTGGGCCATCTACACCACAATGCTTTGAATATCATGCAAAAGATTTATACAGGGCTTCCAAAGGGTACTCTTGTGTAGGTATACACATGCAAGGGATGTACCATGGGGAAGTATACAAAGGACACTTTTCACGAGAAGGAGAACCGAGCAGAAGAAATCCTTATGAGAGTTCACTCAAATGTGTGTGGACCATTCTCTACATATTCTACAACAAAGCACATATATTCTGTGATTTTTGTTGATGATTTTTCTAGAAAGTGTTGGATCTACTTCATGCAGAGGAAAGAATGGACATTCTCAAAATTTTGTGAGTTCAAAGCACTGGTTGAGAAAGATACAGGGAAGTAAGTGAAGGATCTAAGGAGCGAAAATGGTGGTGAGTACATCTCTAATGAACTCAAGAAATTTTGTGCCAAAGAAGGAATTCAGAGAGATTTGATTGTGCCTCATAACCCACAACATAATGGGGTTGAAGAAATAAAGAACAGAGCAATTGTGGGTGCGACACGAGCTATGTTACATGATCGGGGCCTATCGTTTCATCTATGGGTAGCGGCATGCAACACATGTATAAATTATATGAACAATATCTATATCAATGGATTCAATCTGATCATGCGATATGCTAAAGAAAGATACTGAATCCTTCTACAAATTAATTGTGGAAATAAAACACGATCGCACAATCACACCAAGTAAAGAAAGAATCAAATCAATCCACAACACAGATAATTTTCTTGGGGAAAGATTACTGCTCAAAACCCCTCTATCTCTATAGTATAATGAACCAAGGAATTAGGAAAAAATTACAATGCACTCTTCTCACAAGAGTCTGTTGCACTCTGCCAACTGTCTCACACTAATCTAGACAAAATTGGTCCAACACTTAGCCAATTCTCAACCTATCTTCAGCCTGCCTTGTTCATGGAATCCCTAGGCAATTAATTCCTATTAATTAGGATAATTAGCCTTCCTTGACTGCGCTATACATCATGGGCATCCTATGGTGTATATAATTGCGCCCGAGAAATTTGTATAAATACAACCGATAGATAACTTCCCTTTAACCTCTGTCTCAACTGGGTATTCATTAGAACTAACATGCATGCAGCTATTAATAGTAAATCATCAGTCACTTGACATATAATTGCATTTGAATTAAATATGATTTAACTCACTTGACCTCTCACTAGTGCAACAATCAGTTACAACTAGTTAGACTGAATGTAACTCACTTAATTGAGTTAACTGATTTCACATGCATTATACTAATACACTAATTGCAACTTGGACTCTAAAACAAATAGAATCACTCTGCATGCCTCACCAACCACCATCAACTCGAATTTCATGAGATAACTGAGTCTATCACACTCTGTTAACTATTACAATTGATTATGAGATAAGATTACAATTCATTGTCCAATTTATTTAAGGGATAAATAAATTTGACACACATTTCTTCTAATTTAATTAAGAAATAATTAAATCAAAAGCCTCCATGGTAGTCATTTTTGGGTGCCATTTTCTGGATGCCAATTTCATTGTTTCTTGTTGCAAATTTCAACACTCCCTCTCAACAAGAAAGGAATCAATTTGTCCCGATCTGGTACCTTTGGAATGTTCTTGCATGCAACAATTCTCTAGTGTTGTTCTCACATGAAACTATCCTGAAACTGAATAGCCTCCAAACAACTGAATCACTATAATGCACTTGTCATCAGAGTCTTCTGACTGCTGGATCCTAATGCACATGTCTACCAAACTCTTTGTGTTGCTGAAATCTGCATCCATGCACTTTGCACTACTGCCAAATCTGATCTGTGCTCCAGTATCCGACACCTTTCACTCTAATTTTTGTCTTCGTAACATCTGACTGCATCAATCTAACCAATCCTTCCTGCTATTGTTGTACTGTGGGTTCCTCGTAGCCAGGTTTGATCCATGAGACACACCATCTCAATGAATCATGCCCAAATTTCTTCTTGGGATTAATTCTACACATTTCCCCACCTCTCACCTAGAGGTATAGTTACATGTACTCCCTCTGCCCATCTGGCTCAAAATTTCCCCCCCTTGTCTTGGAAGTCTCTTCTTGAGTGGACTCTTTCACTTGGTCTCCTCTCTGCTTCTCCAAATGTGGCTACTCCACAAAATTCTGAAACTGCTTTTGAGGTTGCATGTTGAGAGATAATTGATCCCTCTCAACCACCAAGTCATTAACCATTGCTTTGCTCCTCAAATCCTTGCATGCATCCTCAAACTCAAGAGAATACAGGTTCTTGACTCTTACACTGATCTACTTCACATGTCCCGTGGCTATGTGTTTAAGGAAAAAATTTCCTTTTCTAAACATCACTTCATAACCATGATCTTCCAATACCGCTACAGAGACAATATTCTTCCTTAGCCCTGGAACATACAAAACATATACTAGTTTGAGATGGGAGCCATTCTTCCTGTGAAAGGTAACTGTACCTATCCAAGTAGTGCTATACCTCTCATCATCTCCAAACTCTATGCTCTGCTGGAGGTCCTTATCCTCCAAGTCACTGAAGAGATATATATTCCCTGTCATATGGAACGAGGCACCGATGTCTAAATACCACATGCATCCCATTACAATGCTAGCGATACATGCAATGAGAGTAAAATCAAGCTCGAATTGTGAATCCAATTCTTCACCCACTGCAAATGTCAGTTCCTTCTTGCTTTCCTTCTTATGTAGAAACTTTGCAGCACGGTGCCCATGTTCGTGACAGTGAAAACATTTGATCTTGGAAAATTATTTCTTGCCCGCTTCGCCTTGGGATTTCTTTCCCTTGGCCTACTTTGACTTATCAGCAAAGAAACAATATTCCTTGTCATTAGTCTTAGATGAGGATCCACTACCTGGTATTTTGCATGAATTCTTCTTGTACCAAATCTGACCAAAGTCGCTCCCATTCTGGTAACTTCTCCCTCCCATTCATTGAGTCTTAGTAACTATGCCAGCTCATGGGAAGGCCTAGAAGTGCTAGGATCACCAAGTCATCCTATGTTATGGCCACGCCAACACTTCCAATCTCATATCGAAATTGGGTGAACTTTTCCAAGTATGTTGGTGCCATCTCGCCCTCCTCCTCCTTGATTTTCCTGAGCTTGCCCTTTAGCACCAACTTCCTTTGGTCGTTTTTGTTCTGAAACAAATCTGTCAAGGCCTTCCACATTGCATATGGAGTCAGATTTCCATGGATACTCGAGACAATGTGATCTCGAACTCCCTCTAATAATATCCTCCTCGCCCTTGTTACCTTCTTTTTCCAAGTATCAAGAAGAGCAGCGTCTGCTGTTGCGGGCTTGGGAATATCATTATCAATGAATTATTTCAACCCGTTGTCCTCTAGAACTACCTTCATTATGTCTTTCCATGTGGTATAATTAGAACTAACCTCGAGTGCATATTCTAATCTTAATCCATTGAAATCCATCTTGATCCTCTTGTCGCTCCAAAGAAAGTATCTGCAAGTTTGAATTTTGTTCAAAACAAACTCAATTTCTTCTCCACTTTTGTGATTTTTGGTGCTCTGATACCATGTATAAATTATACAAAAAATTATGTATACTAAATGGATTCAATCCGATCATGCAATATGTTAAAGCAAGATACCAAATCCTTCTACAAATTAATTACAGAAATAAAACATGATTGCACAATCACACCAAGTAAAGAAAGAAGCAAATCAATCCACAACACAGATATTTTTCTTGTGGAAAGCTTGCTACTAAAAAACCCTCTATATATATTGTATAATGAACCAAGGAATCATGAAACAATTACAATGCACTCTTCTCATAAAATTATGTTACACTATGCCAACTGTCTCACATTGATCCAGACAAAATTGGTCCAACACTTAGCCAATTCTCAGCCTGTCTTCAACCTGCCTTGCTTATGCAATCGCTAAGCTATTAATCCCTATTAATTAGGATAATTAGCCTTCCTTTACTATGCTATACATCATGGGCATCCTATGGTGCATATAATTGTGCCTGTGCAATTTTCTATAAATACAACTGATAGATAACTTCCATTTAACCTCTGTCTCAATTGGGTCTTCATCAGAACTAACATGCATGCAACTATTAATAGTAAATCATCAGCCACTTGACATATCACTGCATGCGAATTAAATCTGATTTAATTCACTTGACCTCTCACTAGTACAACAATAAATTACAACTAGTTAGACTGACTTTTACTCACTTAATTGAGTTAACTGATTTCCCATGCATTAAAATAGTACACTAACTACAACTTGGACTCTAAAACAAATATAATAACTCTACATGCCTCACCAACCACCCTCAACTCGAATTTTATGAGATAATCGAGTCTATGACACTCAGTTAACTATTACAAGTGATAATGAGATAACATTACAATTTATTGTTCAATTTATTTAAGGGATAAATAAATTTGACACACATTTATTATAATTTAATTAAGAAATAATTAAATCAAAAGCCTCCATGGTAGTCATTTCTGGGTGCCATTTACTGGATGTTGTTTCTAGATGCCAATTTCACTATTTCTTGTTGCAAATTTCAACAACACAATGGTATTTGTGCAGAATTATAGTCCTTAATATCAGATACTTGGCATGAGTACACCAGAAGAGGCTTTTTTCTAGAAATAGACCTAATGTTTCATATTTTAAAATTTTTGGCTCATTTGTCTATTGCCATGTGACCAAAGTTTCCAGAAAGAAGCTAGAACCAACAACAGATATTGGGATATTTGTGGGGTACAATGATACTCCCAACAACTATCGGGTGTATTTTCCGAACAACAGGATGGTAGTTGTCAGATGAGATGTAAAATTTGATGAGGAGAAAGCCATGCGATTGTCCCTTGAGAGGGAGCTTGATTTTCTTGTAGATGAGGAACTCTTGGTTCCAAAGGATGAACCTCAAGATGTGGAGCAGCCACATGAGGAGGATCATGGAGTGGCAAAAACTACTCATGTAGAGCCATCCACTAGACATGGTAGGAGGCGCACCACAGAGGCTGATAGATTGAGACTTGATGCGGCAGAACATGTAGGAGAACCTACATCACAACACAAATAGAGACAATCACTAGACATGTATATTGGATACATGGCTCTTATGAGCAAGTGTATTGTGACAGAACCTTCCTCTTTTGAGGAAGCAATGTAGCAACCAACTTGGTTTGACGCCATGGTTGAGGAGTATGACTCCATTGTCAGGAACAATGAATTGGATGTTGTCTCAAGACCAGTTAGGAAGTCAGTGGTTGGATCTAGATGGATCTATAAGGTGAAGTAGGAAGCAGATGGGAGTGTGGAGAAGTACAATGCTATATTTGTAGCTCGAGGATTCTCACAAATTGAGGGGATTGACTATGAGGATACTTTTACACCAGTTGCATAGTACTCATCGATTAGATATATCCTTGCCCTCTCAGCGCAGATGGGTTGGCAGATACATCAGATGGATGTGAAGTCTGCATTTATCAATGGAGTTATTGAGGAAGAATTTTACATTAAGCAACCAGAATATTTGGAGACCTTTGATAGGGAGTCACATGTGTGTAGACTCAAGAGAGCATTGTATGGGTTAAAGCAAGCACCTCATGTTTGGTACACCAGTATTGACAGCTATTTCACCAGGTTGGGCTTCATAAAGAGTGAAGCGGATGCAAACATGTACCAGATTGTGGTTGATGGTAAAATTTTGATTATCGTACTTTATGTTGATGATATTATTCTGATAGGTGATGAGCAGCTCATAACTTCTTGCAAAGAAGATCTTGCAAGAGAGTTTGAGATGAAGAACAAGGGACTCCTTCACTATTTCCTTGATTTGGAGATATGACAGCGGGATGGGGAGCTATTTGTTTCTCAAGATAAGTAAGCCAAAGAGATACTGAGGAAGTTCCACATGGAGAGCTGTAAACCCATGGAGACTCCTCTTGCAAGAAATTGGACGAAGGAGGATGCTACTTTAGGTCAAGTAGTGGATGCTACTGTTTACAGGAATATTGTGGATTCACTCATGTACTAGTGAACACACGACCAGACATATGCTACGTATTTAACTAGCTTAGTAAAGCTATGGTTAATCTAACCAAGCTATTTTGGAAGGCGAGGAAGCATGCCTTGAGATATATCAAGGGCACTACAGAGTATGGATTATGGTACAAATGAAAAGAGGGAGTGAAGGTTCAAGGCTTCACCGATGCAGATTGGGCAGACAATCTATCAGACAGGAAGAGCACATCATGAGGGATCTTCAGCATATGATTGACAACAGTTTCTTGGTACAGTAGGAAGTTGAGATCAGTTGCACTTAGTTCAGCTGAGGTAGAGTACATGGCAGCTAGTCAAGTGGCATGTGAGGCCATCTAGATGAGGAATATACTTGTTGGTTTTTTTGGTCATCAGATGGATCCGACGATGATACATTGTGATAACCAGAGTTGCATAAAACTCTCGGTTAATCCAGTATTCCATGATAGGTCCAAGCATATTGACATATGGTACCATCATCTTAGAGATTGTGTTTAGAGACACATCATGTTACTTCAATACATTCCCACGAAGGATCAGGAGGTTGATATTTTGACGAAGGCACTCGCCAAGAGAAAATTTGCATACCATATACGCAGGATTGGGGTAGCTTATAATCCCTTTCTTTTTGAGAGGGAGTGTTGAAAAGTCAACAAGAAATGTGTGTCTAATTTAATTTTCCCTTAATTAAATTGGACAATAAATTGTAATCTTATCTCACAATCACTTGTAATAGTTAAATGAGTGTGATAGACTTAAATAGCTCATGAAATTCGAGTTTAGGGTGGTTGGTGAGGCATGTAGAGTGATTCTATTTGTTTTAGAGTCCAAGTTGTAGTTAGTGTATTAGTTTAATGAATGAGAAATCAGTTAACTCAATTAAGTGAGTTGAAGTCAGTCTAAATAGTTGTAACTGATTGTTGCACTAGCAAGAGGTCAAGTGAATTAAATCAGATTTTATTCACATGCAGTGATCTGTCAAGTGATTGATAATTTACTATTAATAGTTGCAAGCATGTCAGTTCTAATAAAGACCCGGTTGAGACAGAGGTTAAAGGGATGTTATCTATTAGTTGTATTATTAGTAAATTATCAGCGTGCAATTAGACAACCATAGGATTGCCCATGATGTATTGTTCAGTTTTAGAAGGTTGAATTTCCAAAATAATAGGGATCAATTGTTCTTAGAATTGCGCAAGCAAGGTAGGCTAAGAAGAGGCGGGAAATTGGCTAAGTGTTGGTCGATTTTGTCCGGATCAGTGTGAGATAGGTTGTAGAGTGCATCAGACCCTTGTGAGAAGAGTGCATTGTATTGTTTCATGATTCCTTGGTTGATTATACAATAAATATAAAGGGGTTTTGAGCAGCAATATTTCCCTAGGGAAAATTTCTATGTTGTGTGATTGATTTTCTTCTTTCTCTTACTTGGTGTGATTATGAAATCGTGTTTAATTACAGCAAAATAATTGTAGAAGGATTCATTATCTTGCTCTAGAATATTGCATGATTGGATTGAATCCATTGGTACAGATATTGTTTGTATAATTTCTACATAATACCTCGTTACGCTTGAGTGGAAGGATGTTAGGTATGATATGAGTTTGAGCTTTTACATTCTTTTCAATTTTCACCATCATGAAGATATTTACCATTTGATCAGAACATAACTATATAAACTCTAAATAAATATTCACGTAAATTTTCTTTGTTTAATTTTATATGCTTTGAATCAAAAAAGTCATTTTTCCAAAACAATTTAAATCCTTCTCACTTGAAACCACACTTTGATACAAATTGATAAGAATAGGGGATCATATTTCACCCCAACATTCTCATCACATTGAAGGCCTTGCACCAATATTGGGATGTATTCCTTTTCTTTCTAGTTTGTTAGTGCAAACTACACCATATTTGTCACCACTTGACCCCAACTTTATAGGATCGTCCATTTTAGGATAAATATTTCTTAGTACCACATTACCTCACATTACTCTCATTTTCATAGTAAAAAATCCCATGTGGTGATGACCCCAACCCCCAGTTTACCATTTGTATCTTCATTAAATTTCCTAAATCTAATATAACTAACGAATGACCCTATTGCACATGATTCCACATGACCCACAATGCCAACAATACCCCCTTTGGCTATTCTAAAATTCAAAGGTAACCAAAGAGACCCGATAAACTACATAATGGCCTTTCAATTGTGGTTCTTTTGCAAAAATATCATGAATGACTCAATTCATTTGAGGTTTGTTCCAATGCACCTTAATTGAACCCTCAACCAAGAGGTATTCCAATGAAAAATGTGGTTTCCATTACCACTTCATTTCCCTATATAAATCATTTATCACCTTTTTTCAATTATGATTTCCCCACCACATGTGATTGGAAATTATTATGGAGTTTAGGTAATATACTTCCACTCATATAGTGGATCACCTCCACAAGAGGCAGTGATGACACAAAATATGTAATATCTAGGTGCCCAAATAACTCCTCAATTTATTCATCAAATCTCTTTTCCATGTTATAAAAAAGGATGCCATCACTACCATGCCTTGTAATGAGGAGGAATCCATCATTAAAGATCAAAATTTTCAGGTAATCTATGCCCAATCAAGATACCTTTATATGGTAATTACATATTCACCTCACTGGAAACCCTTCAACCTGGAAAATTTGGTGGCATCGAATGGTTTTAATGGAATTATTGGGTCCATGTCCCAATTTAATCCATACATAGGGAACCCTTCTTCCTATGGAAACACCTCAATGCTTCCAATATTTTTTCTTCCCTTCCAAAGCTAAGGGATCCCATTCATGCTTTGTAGGCACCGCCATTACTTCCCACTTCATCCATCGATGGAGTGACATCCAAATAATCTAATTCTACATCCAAAACAAACCTTGCACACTAACCACACTTGTACCATTTTCACTACACATGGAAATTATACACACACTGTCATGATATCCCTCAATATCAGGATGCATTATTCATATATTTCCAAGTAGTTTCACCTATACCAACAATCACGCCCACACCAAACGCAAAACTCTTCAATATTATACCATCTACTATGTGTCCACATTTGTAAAAACATGTAATAGATTCCCTTATGTGTTGTTTATGGTAGGTGATCATCTCGACTATATTTTCCCTTATATCATTACACAATGTATCTAAAGAATGACTCAAGTACCATATATATCCAATTTGGATCACGGGAATCAACCCCTGACCATTGCAACCAACCACTAGGGCTTCATTCACTCCCTTCCATTCAATAGGAATTCCCCGACTTCCCCAAAAAACACTTTGATGTTGTAAAAACAATTGAATGTATCATTTGCCCCACCCAATACCTCAAGGCAATAAATATTCCTCTCTCTTGTGACTCATGGTCATCAGAACCATGAGCATATTTGTTATATTTATTCATCCATGGGAATAACACTCCTCATTATTTTCTTATCATCTGTGAATGCCAATATGTGTTCTAGGCCACATTTTTTCCACTTATGGTGACCCCATGGAACCTAGCATGGTGTCTCACACTTGTGATGTGTGCAACATCTCTAGATGCCTCTAGCTAGTTCATGTTATCCCTAGGCCCATCCCACCACTCTCCCAAGTGCTTAAATTTTATGAATACATATTGGAGGTAATGAAAGCAATAGAATACCCCTAGAATGCAATTCACCACTGCTCATTTTTCTACCATAAGCCATATTTAAAATTCCTACAAAAACTAGAGTTTATGTGGTCAAAACAAAATATTTCATTCCTCCTAGCCAAGTAAATTGGTTCTAGTTCCTAATCCTGGTGCCTGATGCCTTTGAAGAGGGAAAATAGTGAATATCTCCCCTACCATCAAGGTGTATATATATCCATGAAACTGGGTGTAATCTAATAACTTACACTATTGGTAGCTTATTCCCTAGAAGAAGTACTTACTTACAAGTCCCTTTTCCAAAAAAACTAAGACATCTTTCCCTAGTCACAAACAGATATGCATGATATTGACTCAGTCACTGTTGAACACCATATCGATACACATGGGTTGATTCTTCATTCATTTGAAAAAATTAATGAACTCCACACTAATACAAAGAAATGGCCATCAAAGTTGGAATTGAAAAGCTCCATAAAGTTGGGTTCATTTACTGCATCGCATATACCTCATGGGTATCTATTCTTGTCCCCATAATGAAAAAACATGGAACCATCCATATTTGTATTGATTTTAAATATTTGAACCAAACTTGTCCCAAGAAAAACTTCCCTACGTCACCTTTCATCAACCAAGTTATTGATGCATATGTAGGGAATGATGCCCTATCCTTTATGGATGATTTCTCTAGATACAATGAGATACAAATTCACCATATGGATCAATATAAAATAACTTTCACCACACCATGGGGAACTTTCCTTTATTGATTTATTTCATTCGGACTCAAGAATGTTGGAGCCATCTTTTTTTTTACTAAAATGGACATGGAATAAACAATCTCCAACTAATAATTAACAATAATATTTTTGTATCCCAATTTAATGTTACAAAGATAAATCTAAACATGGTTTATATAATTCTAGGTTCTAAATGGATGGAAACATTGGGGATTTTCATTTAAATGTGAAGACAAGTTTTTTGACATTTTCTAATAAGAAGAAGTGGGTAATCTTGCAAGAATTTACAATGGAGACATGCTTGGTAGCACCTTTAGTAGAAGAATTTAAATAGGTATCAAATGTAAGCCTTAAAGGTAATAATTCCATTATGAAAGATGTAGGATCCTTAGAATAAATTTGACAAGGTTATAGCAAACAAATATGGAGAAATTAGTCACCTTAAGAATCATAGTCAAAGATTGATTGTGCAAACAAATTTGAAAAGTGAAAAGAATTCACAATGGGAAACGCTAGAGAAATTCACTAGCGAGGAACCATTTACAAATAAAGAGACCATGAATGATCCAATTGAATTATAGAAGTTGTTAGATGCAAAAATCCAAACTGTGGAGAAAGGACCAATATAAAATTAATTGACGTCCAAATTAGAAAGATGTTTATATTGTAATGTTATTAGTGTTGAAAATCAACAAGAAAATGTGTGTCTAATTTATTTTTACCTTAAATAAATTAGCTAATAAATTGTAATCTTATCCCATAACGACTTGTAATAGTTAACTAAGTGAGATAGACTTAGTTATCTCAAGAATTTCGAGTTGAGGGTCAATGGTGAGGCATGTAGAGTGATTCTATTATATTGGGGGTCCAGATGTAGTTAATGCTCTAGTGTAGTGTGAGTTTAATCAATTAACTCAAAATAATTGAGTTAAAATCAATTTAACTAGTTCTAACTGAGTGATGAGATAATGAGAGGTCAAGTGAATTAAAATAGATTTAATTCACAAGTAGTGATATACAAAGTAAATGATGATTTGATATTATTAATTGCATGCATGTAAAATATGATGAAGATCCAGTTGAGACAAAGGTTAAAGGGAAGTAAACTATCAGTTGTATTATAAGTGAACTTCCTAGGTGCAGTTATAAATCCACATGATGCCCATGAAGGTTTTTGCGGTCAAGGAAGGTTGGAATTCCTATTTGATAGGGATTTATTTTTCCTATGGATTGCGTGAGCAAGGCATGTTGAAGGTGGGCTGAAAATTGGCTATGTGTTTGTCCAATTGTTCCTAGATCAGTGTGAGACGATTGGTAGAGTGTATGAGGTTCTTATGAGCACACATGGATTGTATTGTTTCATGATTCCTTGGATTAGTATAAAATAGAGATAGAAGGGTTTTTAGCAGTTGCTTTCCCTAGGAAAATCTTGTGTTGTGTGATTGATTTAATTCTTTCTCTTACTTGCATGTGATTGAGCAATCGTGTTTTATATTACGCAAATATTGTAGAAGGATTCAGTATCTTGTTTTAGTACATTTCATGATTATATTGAATCCATTGGTGTAATTTCTACATCATATCAGAGTGCCAGTAATCACAATAGTGGAGAAGAAATTGAGTTTGTGTTGAACAATATTCAAATTTGCACATGTGTTCTTTGGAGCTAGAAACTGACTAGGATGTATTTCACTGGCTTGATAATTTAATATGCACTCGAGGGAAGTTCAAACTATATTGCATGGAAGGACATGATGGAGGCAGTATTGGAGGATAATGGGTTGGAGTTCATTGACATTGATATTCCTGAACCCAATCAGGAAGATTTTGCACAACATGAAGCATGGAGGAATAATGTTGCAAAGGCGAGGAGGATCTTATTAAAGGGAGTTCGAGATCATATTGTCTCGAGTCTCCATGGAAAGGAAACTTGATATGCTATGTTCAAGGCCTTGAAATATCTGTTTCAAAGCAGCAGTGACCACAAACAATTGGAACTCAAGGAAAAGCGCAGCAAAATCAAAATGGAGAAGAGTGACAAAATCCAGAAATACTTGACCAAGTTCACTCAATGTTGAGATGAGCTTGGAAGTGTTGGGATTAGTGTAGCTGATGATGACTTGGTGAGCATAGAACTTCTAGGCCTTCCCAAGAGCTAGCATAGTTACCAGTACTTTGTGAATGAGAGGGAGAAGTTACCATATTGGGAGTGACTATGTTCAGATTTGGTACAAGAAGAGTTTCAATGGAATACCAGGGATGGATCCTCTTCCAATACTGATGATGAGGAAAATTGTGCCTTGGTTGGTAAGGCAAAGAATGGAAATAAGTCATATTCCAAATCTGAGACCGACAAAGAAGGCAAGAAGTGAGACATGTCAAAGGTGAAATGTTTTCATTGTCATGATCATGGACACTGTGCCACAAATTGTCCACAAAAGAAGAACAACAAGAAGGCTCTAGGAGCTGCAGCGGGTGAAGCTTTGGTCTCACAGTTTGAGTTGGACTTCTCTCTCATTGAATGCATGGTTTCAACTATGATGGGATCTATGTGGTACTTGGATAGTGGAGCATCTTTCCACGTGAATTTATGTAAAGAACTATTTAGTAGCTTGGAGGAGAAGGACCTTAAGATGCACATCGAGATGGGTGATGACGGGAGGTATAGCGCTACTGGGATTGGTATAAATAATTTCTAGAGATAGTGAGGTAAACCTTTCATATTAAAATATGTCAGGCATCTACCAAGCTTGAAAAATAATTTAGTTTCAGTTGCTATGTTGAAGGATCTTGGATATGATGTGGTTTTAAGTGAAGGAAAGGTGTTCCTCCATCACAAAGCCACAATATAGGTAAAGAAGATTAGGGTTCATGTGAAGAACCTCTACAAACTTGATGTAGATGGCTGCGCAACATAGAGCAGTAAAGCAAATGAGGTGGTGAGCCAGGATACTGGTGAGTTATGGCACATGAGGTTAGGTCATCTACACCATGGTGCTTTGAGGATAATGCAACAGATTTCTATAGGTCTTCCAAAGGGTACACTTGTGTAGGTAGACACATGCAAGGGATGTACCATGGGGAAGTATACAAAAGCCACTTTTCATGAGAAGGAGAGTTCACTCAGATGTCTATGGAACATTCTCAGCAACTTCCAGAACAAAGCACATGTATTATGTGATTTTTGTTGATGATTTTTCTAGAAAGTGTTGGATCTTCTTTTTGCAGAAGAAAGATCAGATGTTCTCCAATTTTTTTGAGTTCAAAGCACTAGTAGAGAAAGATACAAGGAAGAAGGTGAATGCTCTAAGGAGCGGCAATGGTGGTGATTATATCTCTAATGAATTCAATAACTTTTGTGCCAAAGAAGGAATTAGGAGAGAATTGATTGTACCTCACAACCCACAACAGAATGGGGTTGAAAAAGGGAAGAATAGAACAATTGTGGGAGCAGCACAAGCTATGTTACAGGATCAGGGCCTACCGTTGCATCTGTGCGAAGAGGCATGCAACACAACGGTATTTGTGCAGAACCGTAGTCCTCATCGGATACTTGGCATGAGTACACCAGAGGAGGCTTTTTAGGTAAGAAACCGAATGTTTCATATTTTAAAATTTTTGGCTCATCTACCTATTTCCATGTGATCAAAGATTCTAGGAAGAAGCTAGAATAAAAAAATGAGTTTGGGATATTTGTGGGGTACACTGATACTCCCCACAAATATTGGGTGTATTTTTCGGCACAAAATATGACAGTTGTCATGAGAGATGTGAAATTTGATGAGGAGAAAGCCATGAGATTGTCCCTTGAGAGGGAGCTTGACTTGCATGCAGAAGAGGAACTCTTAGTTCTAAAGGATGAACCTTAGGATGTGGAGTAGCCACAAGCCGAGGATCATGGGGTGGAAAAAACCACTCATGTAGAGCCATCCACCAGAAATGGTAGGAAGCGCACCAAAAAGGCTGACAGAATGATGCTAGATGCGACAGAGAATGTAGATGCACCTACATCACATCGTAGGCAGAGAAGGTGTCCAGACAAGTATACTGGATACATGGCTCTTATGAGCAAGTGTATTAGATATAAAAATTCCTCTTTTGAGGAAGCAGTGCAACAACCAACATGGGTTGATGCCATGGTTGAGGAGTATGACTCCATTATCAGAAACAATGCATGGGAAGTGGTCCCAAGACCAGTGAGGAAGTCAGTGGTTGGATCTATGTGGATCTACAAGGTGAAGCAAGAAGCATATGGGAGTGTGGAGAAATAAAAGGCTAGATTTGTGGCCAGAGGATTCTCATAGGTGGAGGGATTGACTATGCGGAGAATTTTGCACCGATTGCAAGGTACTCATCGATTAGGTCTATTCTTTCACTCTCAGCGCAGATGGGGTGGAAGATACATCATATGGATGTAAGGAAAACCTTTCTCAATGGAGTTATTGAGGAAGAAGTGTACATTGAGCAGCCATAAGGTTTTGATACCTTTGACAGGGAGTCGCATGTGTGCATAATCAAGAGAGCACTATATAGGCTGAAGCAAGCACCTCATTCTTAGTACACCAGGATCGATAGTTATTTCACCAGGTTGGGCTTTACAAAGAGTGAATTGGATGCGAACCTATATTATATTGTGGTTGATGGTAAGCTTTTTATTATTGTACTTTATGTTGATGATGTTATATTGACAGGTGATGAGCAGCGCATAACTTCTTGCAAAGAGGATCTTGTAAAGAGGATCTTGCAAGAGAGTTTGAGATGAAGGACATGGGTCTCTTGAAATATTTCCTTGTCCTGGAAATATGGAAAAGAGATGGGGAGTTATTTGTATCTCAGGGGAAGTATGCCAAGGATATTCTAAGGAAGTTCCACATGGAGCGCAACAAACCCATGGAGACTCCTCTTGCAAGAAACTCAAGGAAGGAGGATGCTACTTCAGGTGAGGTAGTGAATGGTATTGCTTACAGGCACCTTTTGGGTTCACTTGTGTATTTGGTGAACACACAACCATACATATGCTACATAGTTAACCAGCTTAGTCAAGCTATGGTTAAGCCTAACAAGATATTTTGGAAGGAGGGGAAGCATGTTTGAAGATATCTCAGGGGCACTACAGAGTATGAATTATGGTATAGATGGGCAGAGGGAGTGAAGCCTCTAGGCTTCGCCGATTCAAATTGGGCAAGAATTCCATCAGACAGGAAGAGCACATCAGGGGGCATCTACAACATAGGATCAACAACAGTTTATTGGTACAGTAAGAAGAAGATATTAGTTGCACTCAGTTCAGTCGCAACAGAGTACATGCAGCTAGTCAGGATGCATGCGAGGCCATATGGATGAGGAAGATACTTGTTGGCTTGTTTGGTCATCAAATGGATCCAACAATGATACATTGTGATAACCATAGTTGCATAAAACTCTCGGTTAATCCGATATTCCATGACAGGTCCAAGCATATTGATAGCAGGTACCACCATCTCATAGATTGTGTTTAGAGGCACATTATGTTGTTGCAGTACATTCCCACGGAGGATCAGGATGCAAATATATTGATGAATGTTCTTGCAAAGATAAAATTCGAATACCACAATTTTGGTACCTGATAGTCCCTCTCTTTTTGAGAGGGAATGTTGAAAATCTACAAGAAAATGTGTGTCTAATTTATTTTTCCCTTAAATAAATTAGACAATAAATTGTAATCTTTTCTCATAATAAATTGTAATAGTTAACTAAGTGATATAGACTTAGTTAGCTCAATAATTCCAAATTAAGGGTCAATGGTGAGGCATGTAGAATGATTCTATTATTTTGAGGGTCTAGTTGCAATTAATGCACTACTGTAGTGTGATTTTAATCAATTAACTCAAAATAATTGAGTTAAAATTAGTTTAACTAATTCTAACTGAGTGATGAGTTAGTGAGAGGTAAAGTGAATTAAATTAGATTTAATTCACAAGTAGTGATCTACCAAGTAACTGATGATTTTCTATTATTAGTTGCATGCATCTCAAATCTGATGAAGACCCAGTTTAGACAAAGGTTAAAGTGAAGTAAACTATTAGTTGTATTATTAGCGAATTGCCTAGGTGCAGTTATAAAGCCACATGATTTTCATAAAGGATTGCACAATCAAGGAAGGTTGGAATTCCTATTTAATAAGGATTTATTTTGCCTAGGGATTACTTGAGAAAGGCAGGTTGAAGGTGGGCTGAAAATTGGCTATGTGTTTTTCCAATTGTGCCTAGATCAATGTGAAACGATTGGTAGAGTGTATGAGGTTCTTGTGAGCACACATGCATTGTATTGTTTCATGATTCCTTGACTTATTATACAATAGATATAGAGGGGTTTTCAGCTGTTGCTTTCCCCAGGAAAATATTGTGTTGTGCGATTGATTTACTTCTTTCTCTTAGTTTCATGTGATTGAGCGATCATGTTTTATATTCCGCAAACATTGTAGAAGGATTCAATATCTTGTTTTAGTACATTGCATGACTGGATTGAATCCATTGGTGTAATTTCTACAATTAGTCAACGCATCATAAAAAGTATCTGAAGATGATTGTTCCAAACATAATACACAATATTCAAGGATGTCTTATTGTCATCTTAAATAAAATATAATCTAGAAGGGAAAACTCATCATTATCGCAAGTGGGTGAAGTTGCAGTAGCTTTGCCCATCCACGGTAGGTGGCCGGCCCCTCGGGCCACCAACGGCTCAAAGCCAATACTTACCTGCCATAGGTGGGCAGAGCTGTTGCAGCTCCTCCCGCCCATGGCATGTGGCCCCTCAAGCCACCAATGAGTCAAAGCCGATTCTCACCTATCGTGGGTTGGAGAAGCTGCAGCAGCTCCATCTGTCGATGGTAGGTGGCCCCTCGGGCCACCAATGACTCAAATCTGATTTTGAGAATCAGATCCGGTTCTGAGAAATAGATTCGGTTCCCAGAATCAGATATGATTCTCAGAATCGGATTTGAGTTGTTGGTGGGCCAAGGAGCCGCTATCGTGGGTTACAGTTCCGTCTGCCAGTGGCAGGCGACACCTCGGGCCACCAACGGGATCAAAGCCGATTCTAAGAATTGGCTTGAGTCCGCCAGCGACCTAAGGGACCAAATTTGTATATTTTTTGATTTTTTTTAAATATAATTATTAATTTTTTTAATAAATTTTAATTAATTTTAGTTAATTTTTTAAATTTTTTAGTTGTTTTTGTTTGTTTCTTTGTTTTTTTATATCTTAATTTTTAAATTTTTTTGTTTTTAATGTTTTCTTTTAAAATTTTTTCTTATTTATTTAAATATTTTTTATAATTCATTTTTTTTAATGTTTTATATTTTATATTTTTATTATTTTTAAGTTTTTTTTTATTATTTTTTTTTGTGTGTTTTTTTTTAATGTATAGCTTATTAATTTATTTCAATGTTTTTGTTTGTTTTTTTTAATTATTCAATAAAGTATTTTTTAATTTTTTTTCCTTGAATTTTTTTCTTTAATTATGTTTTATATATATATATATATATAGATATATATATATATATATATATTTTTTTTTTTTTTTTTTCCTTGACATTTTTATGTTTGACTCTTTTTTGGCTTTTTACATGTTTTTATATATTTGATTTTTTTTGGGCCATTTTTGTCATTTTATGTTTTTTTTTTCTAATGTATATTTTTATTTACTTTGTATTGTTATTTTAATTTTATTTTTTTATTTTTTTTTTAATTTATTTTTTATTTATTTATTTATTTTTGTTTTCATTTCTTTTTGAAATTTTAAGGTTTGTTGGAGTAATGATATTTTATTTTTTATGTCATTATTTCAAAATGTTGAAAATCTAATTTGTATCCCAACATCAACACTTTTTGTTTTCAGAGTGTTTTGCACCAAAAAAAAATTGTTTTCACTGCCATGTTTAAAACATGTTAAAAAGTTACCCTAGAAAAAAAAATTGGTATTCCAATATCAACACTTTTTATTTTTAAGTTATTTTTCTATGTTTTTGAGTTTTTTTTTTTTTTGCTAGAATTCAGATTTTCAATCTATAATTCTTGTTTCATAATTTACATTGTTAAATGATAATAATATTTTTTCCCTTCCATAATCATTATATTATTCAATTAACATGCCAATAAAAACAACAATATAAACACTCCAAGTGATGAGCCTCATAATTCACAATGAAGCTCAATTATGAAATCTTATCATTCCCTAAATCACATAATTCATCACCACAAAATTCCATAGACATTTGAATTAAGTTGGTTTTATGCTTTTATGATTTGATCAATTCTATTCATTTCTTTAAAGATCTCATTATTGCATATCTTCAAACGAAAAATTATTACAAAGAATTATAAGCTAGAAAAAATAAGCTAGAACAAACCTTTCCCCTAAATTGTTTTTAGGACAAAACATTTTCTTAAAAGAGAGGCAATGCCATGGAGATAAAGTATATAAATAGTAATAAAATCATATAATAATAATAAATAAAGTGACATAATTGTTCAAAGGGACACAAACCTTCACTATTATCATTAGTTGTAATAAAGAATAATTATTATGGAAAGGTATTGCATTATGATATTGTCTAATTATTATATGATTTGGAGTGTATTTTTGGTTGAAATTTCGCAAAATAACTTTTTGTTAAATCATTATTTTTTATTGTTTGAAATGTGTTTTTGACTATATGTATGGATTCAATACCTTAGAAAATTTAAGAAGCTCTTGAATTGTGGAGATTTCACAACTTAAACTTGTGATTCCAAAAAATTCTTTCTAGATTTTAAGCAAATTCAATAAAAAAATATGCACCAAAAAACTCCAAAAACTTATAGCATGTAGAATACAACTTGCATTATTATTAAAATAGTACAATACATTTAAATAATAATAATAATAATTATTATTATTATTACTATTTGTAAGTCAAGACTCGATGCAAAATGCAGGTAGTCTCACCCCTACCAGGTTTGTTGGTTTGTTGACTATCGGGATAAGCATATGGCAAAGAAATATAAAAACAACTAAAAACACATTCCACAACTTAGAAGGTCAAGTTCCAAGAGGGATCAAATCTCTAGAGGTGCAAACCTCTTTTTTGAGTGCAAAACTTGAGGAAAGGTCAAGTTCCAAGAAGAATCAAATCTCTAGAGGTGCAAACCTCTTTTTTGAGTGCAAAACTTGAGGAAATGTTTGCACCTCGAAAGATTTGATCACTCATTTAGGGTTGACATTAGATTAATTATATTAAATTTTAGATATTAAATGTTAAACATTACTTTTACTTTTCAGTGAGTACAAACCTCGGATCCAAATTTATTAAATTTAATATATCAAAATATATTAATATGAATATTATAATTAATAATAATATTAATATTAATCTTTTAATATTAATATTAGGGTATTTGGCCCTTAGGCTTCACCTAAATAAAACATTTTTCTGACTAAATATAAAAAGAAGGGTATGGGGTAAATATAAAAATAGGTTTTATTTTTTTACCATTCCTTTGATTTATTTATATTTATATTTATTTAACATACCTCTTTTATTTACCATGGTATTTGGCCCATAAACTTAGTATATACTTAGATGTTGATTTCTAATCATATTTGATATATTTTTATGTATTTACCATACCTATGTATACCAGTATTTTGGCCTTAGCATTTAGCCCATGGTATTAATAATAATTTGTTCCATGGTATTTGTCCCATAGGATTCACCTAAATAAAACTTCATTTTATAGTTTTATTAAATATAAAAAGGTTTATGGAGTAAATATAAAAAGAGATTTATTTATTTACCGTACCTCAATTTTATTTATATTTTTATTTATTTAACATGTACTTCCAATTTATTTATATTTGTATTTATTTACCGTATCTCTAGATTAAATATAAAAAGATGTTTTATTTTTTATTTACCATACCTCCGGTTTATTTATATTTTTACTTATTTACCATACATTTTTTTAGTGTTCCTAAATATATTCTGAAACTACATTTCTCCCATTACATCTACACATGTGTCTTATACTCTGACATTTCAAATGTTTACATTACATCTACACAACTACCTATACTGGGCTATAGAGCATCTCTTGGCTCAATAATAATAATAATGTCTTCTTCTTCTTTATTAATATTATTATTATAAAGTTATAATAATATAGAGTAGTCTAAGGAGTTGACATTTTAGCCCAAAAAGTAATAATTTCACTCCATTTTGACAAAGTTTGATGGAAATTTTTAGTCTACATGCTATTGTATTGTATTGTTGAATCCATTTCGACCATCAAAAAAATTATTCAAACACTCCTACAATGGGATTTATTGAAAAAAAATCGTCCAATTCCAATAAGAAATTCATCGTTCTCGAAATCGTCGCCTCATTATACAACGCCTCATCATATAAATAATAACCAGCCTAGATCCATCTTAACTCCAGATCCATCAAGCGCCAAGAGGAACCAAATCTCTAGAGGTGCAAACCTTTTTTTTTAGTGCAAAACTTGAGGAAATGTTTGCACCTCGAAAGATTTGATCCCTTTGGGGTTTGATAGATGCAGCGTTAAATGGATCTAGGCTGGTTTTTTACACATTTAGAAATAGATTCTTGAAATCACTTTGTTTCAGAGCTGGGCCGAGCAAGGTTTCAAGCAAGGCAGGAATTAAATCATTCTAACTTGGTGGTGTTTCGCCCAAGGCAAAAATTAAATAATTCTATTTTGATGATAAGATTCATTACACATGATCGTGCAAGTAAATGAAAAGGTAAAAACAAAACGGTAGAAAATAAAATAAAATGTAGGAGCAAAGGAAATCAAACCTAAAAATATATCACGGGGTTGGTACTGTGAAATCCTTTTAACTTGGTGGTGTTTTGCCCAAGGCAGAAATTAAATAATTCTAATTGTGAAATCTTTTTAACTTGGTGGTGTTTCGCCCAAGGCTAAATTTAAATAATTCTAATTTGGTGGTAAGAGTGATTCATTACACATGATAGCATCCATGGAGTGTAAGTAGATGAAAAGGTAAAAAAAAAATGGTAGAAAATAAAATAAAATATAGGAGAAAAGGAAATCAAACCTAAAAATCTATAGCGGGATTGGCACTGTGAAATCCTTTCCAGCAAAATTTATTTTCCACTTTGTATAGCTCCGGAAATCCTTTCTCACAAATATTATTTCACTCTTAACACTGTCACAAAAATGTTTCCTCAAAAATATGATTGGACACTTTATTTGTGTTAAATTTATATATTTTGGGAGAGAAGTGATTTTTCATTAGGACCGACATTGGATTAATTAGATTAAATATTAAATGCTAAAAATTACTTTTACATTTACATTTACTTGTTTATCTGAGATAGTCAATGCATGTAGTGTACTCAAATACAAACATACGAAATCCAAATTTTTTAAATTTAATAATATTAATATTATAATATATTAATATGAATATTATAATTAATAATAATATTAATATTAATCTTTTAATATTAAAATTAGGGTATTTGGAAATTTTATTAAATTTAATAATATTAATATTATAATTAATAATAATATTAGTATTAATCTTTTAATATTAATATTAGGGTATTTGGCCCTTAGGCTTCACCTAAATAAAAATTCTTTTATGAGTGTTCGTAAATATAAAGAGGAGTTCCCAGATGTGGGTGTTTAGAACAGACACATGGAGGCCTAGCGCATGGCGCATGCCACATCCACATGGTTACGCATGGCCCAAGCGCTTGGCATTAAAATCCTCTACGATTTCTCTAGCGCTAGTCGCTCTCTACCTGCTCTTCGGTTTAATGCTCGTCGCTCTCCACCTGCTCTCTGGTTTATTGCTCGTCCTTCCCATAGGCCTCTGCATTAACTCATGGATCCCTGCCATTCTTCCGCTCCCTCCCTTCGATGCTTATATGTGTAGGTTTCAAGGATTTGCTCGCAGAGCCTCCTTCCGCTTTCTTCGCCTCCTCTGCAACTTGATGCATCTTGTCATCTATGTGCTCGCCACCCCTTCTCCCCTCACGCCTCCCCTGCGTCGCCATCTCGTCTCCCCTCTTCATCCAATCTCCCTTCACAGCTCTCCTGTGACACCATGCCTCGATGCCACAGGATGCGTTGTCGTCGGGGCCGAGGGCGAGGCCAAGCCTCCCATCCACCCATATCCTTTCTCGATGACAGTCACACTCCCCTCTGTGAGGACTGACCTGCAGAACTCAGGCTTAATTTGGACGTTATTGAGGAACGGGACCAGCAATTTGTCTCTGCTTCTATCTCTATTCACCTCTCGGAAGTCCACTCCTCTGCAATTGAGTCCGGCTCTCGGAAGCACTCGCGGAAGTCCACTATTTCACAGTCCAATCACCACCTCTCCAAAAAATCAGCAGCTCTTCCAGCAAAAAATGCATTGTACTCCTCAGGCAGCAATTGTGGGGAAAGTTCAGAAGCAAAAAACAAGAAAGAGCTTGCAGGGGCGTGCTTAGCCTGAATGACAGAGCCGTCAGTGCAGCAGACAAAGAAGGCCGAGGATTCCTATAAGGAATATGGCTGCTACATTGTCGAGGAGCCTCCCCCAAATGTTTGAAACATGAACAACGACTGAAAGCTTTTACACTACTGTTTTTATGTCTTTCTTGTATATGCTCAGTTTCTTCTCTTTTTGAACAATGATGGCTCATGTTGGTTTCCCCACCAGGGGCAGCACATTCTGGACTGGTTTCCCCACTTGGAGCCGTCCATATTTTGAGTTTTTGAACTTTGTCTCAGTAGGAATTGGCTAGCACAAGAAATTCCAACAAGTGTGTGTTGAATGTAATTTTTTTTGTATTATATCAATAAAATTAATCTTACTTAGAAAAAATATATATATAAAGAGGAGTATGGAGTAAATATAAAAGAAGGTTTTATTTTTACCATAAATTTTTTTGTATTATATCAATAAAATTAATCTTACTTAGAAAAAAATATATATAAAGAGGAGTATGGAGTAAATATAAAAGTAGGTTTTATTTTTACCACACCTCTGGTTTATTTATATTTATGCCGTAAGGCGTTATTATTTGAAAACAACTTTCCTAGCTGCCACTTTGTCCTTGTTTGGGCCATTGGATGAAATGTTAGAAGATTGAATTGTTTTTTACCATTAGATTCAATACCTCCTCCAACATAACTAACTAACTAACTTCTGCGTTTCTTTTGATATCCAGATAAAGCTCAATGAAAATTCCAGTGTGACAGTGCGTCGGTGCCTGAGAAGACTGAAACCAAAAGGAATGTCGTCAGTATGATCAGCGTGATTTCCCTGCTCTGTAATGCTGCTCTGTTGCTAACCATCGTAGTATTAGTGCTTTCTCTTCACAGGACAAGATTCTTCATCTCTTTGAAAAGACTCAAGAAGGACCTCTCAGAGACAGTATCAAACAATCTTTGTTTGCAAGATGTGTGCTCGGAGCATCACAATGCATCACTATAGGTAATGTGGCTCTGGACTTTTGGTACGAGGGACACCTTGTAGCGAAAGGAAAAATCACCCCCAAAGCTCTTTTCCAGGTTTTCTTCATTCTGATGAGCACTGAAAGAGCAATAGGAGAAGCAGGAAGTATGAGCAGTGACATCGCTAAAGGCTCACATTGCAGTCTTCATCTAGCAAAGCTGCCTGGATCGATGGCGATGCCAACTGGAAAAACTCCTCCATATCTCTTTCAAAAGAATGCTCTGAGTCTTTTCCCATCCTCCAGACTTTGAGAAACTCTAGCAAAGAAATGCAGCAGGAGAGGGACCTCGGTAGATTCAATGGAAAAAAACCGCTGCGAAAATGAAAACGTTTCTTTTTGGAACATGACATACCTTTTTGTTCCCAGATTTATTTTTCGCTAGTTTACATTGAGCTTTTCAATATAATTAAACTCTGGAAATTTTCTTTTCCTATTTTGTACACTTTTGGTTTAGGTTAATTTATTTTCCGTCCATTGTTTCATGCGACCATTTACGTTAATTTATTTTCCATCCATTGTTTCATGCAACCATTTAGGTTAATTTATTTTCCGTCCATTGTTTCATTGTTTCATGCGACCATTTGGCTGGTAATGTTGCCCTTCTGTTGTATTTAGAGCTTTTATTTTACTGCATTTACTGAACAAACCCTAACATGAATTTAGGCTTGTAAACAAGATTTTATTCTTGCTGTTTCCAAATGTTTTTATCTCAGACCAATTAAATGACAATCAAATTAACATAGGTCCAGCCACATTAATTATAAGCACCCAAACGTGTTGACTCATAATTGTATATGAAATGTACATGGTAGAATATCGATTTTTTAATTTAGTATAACAAACCTTTTTTCTTATATATTCTTGTTGGGCTCATAATTGTCTCGAAAATGTAGCGAACGGAAGAGTATCACTTTTAAATCTAGAATGGAGTACATTCTGAAAAAACTCCTCTATAAATATCCATTTTTTAATTTAGTATAACAGAATTTTTTTTCTTATGTATTCTTTTTGGGGCTCATAATTGTCTCCCAAAATGTAAGCAGAGGAAGAGTATCACTTTTAAAACTAGAATGGAGCATTTTTTAAAAATCTCCGCTATGTATTCTTGCAAACTAAGATATCTTGGGTTGCAAGCTAAGATATCTTGGGTTGTGGAAGATGGCTAAAGGTTTGGAAAACATTTATTTATTTTATATTTGATTAAAAATTATCTATTTCTAATCTCATCAATTCTGTAAGGTAGTTGATTATTTCTGGTAGAATTAAATAAGATTCATTTGATTTATTTTAATAATAATCCGGTATGTATCATGTTTTATTTTCTATTTGATAAATCCACGTATTTGTATTTGTGAGATTACTTTTATAATTTATATTCATTTATGTGTTTATTTGAAAATTTGTTATTTAATGTGTAAAGTAAGTATTTTTGTATGGGTAAGGTGAGTTTTATATTTTGGGGAATTTAAGTTTTATTTCAGGTGATTTAGTATTGTATGTATTTAAGTATTTTTTAAATGTGTAATGTTCAAATATTTGTATGGTTGTATGGGTGAGGTTAGTTTGATATTTTTGGGAATTTACTTTTATTTCAAGTAATTGAATATTGTATTGGAAAGATGGAGATTAAGTAATTGAATATTATATGTATTTAAGAATTGGAAAGATAGAGTAGAAATCTCTAGAAAATAAAAAAAGTAAAATTTAGAGAAATAAGAAAAATACTTATAAAGAAGATATAGTTTTATATATATGCTGATTATTGTGAATGGAAAAAAAATGTTGTTTATTTAGATTTTTATAAATATAACTAAAACAATAGTAATAATAAACAGTGTTTTCATAAAGCATATTAAATTGTAAATGTAATTAAAAGCTAGTCAAACAAATATATAATATGAATAAAAAATATTTAATTTTGTTATATTTATCTTGAGAAACTTTATATTTAAAGTAAATTATTATTGCATTATATTTTTCAAAAAAATGTTTATATTTATTATGTAAAGTAACTATGCATATAATGTATAATCAATTTAATTGGAGCATAAAAATCATGGTTCCAATATTTTATTGATAGGTGAATAAATTTAGATCGGTTACATGATGCTTTCATCAAAACATGGGCATTCAAGAAATATGGAAGGTTATTAATTGCACAATTTCAACAAATGAAAAAAATGCTATTTAAAGTTGATTGATGATCCTTATCCTATTTTTTTTTCCTAATAGAAATTTCTCTATTGTTAAGTTACATAAACAGGAATTAAGAAAAGGATGTGTAGAAAACATAATTCTAGGTGTGAAAGCAATAGATGCAAGGGACCCCTTTGATAAAGGGTTGCATTATATTAGAGTAAAGAGACAGCCTAAAAACATTAAGATGATGGACTAACAGCTATTAAAACCACTATGGTATATGTAACTTTGGGCTGATATGCAAGTTTAGTCATCTAATGACATGTCTTTCTTATAGTCTGCCACCTTCTTCCCACCTCCTTCCCTTTTAGAGATACTAGTGGCTACATGTTTGGTTATTTCTTCTATGCTACCTTTTCTATGTTACAGCCTTATGGCGTTTCCTTTACAACATATGGTGCAATTGCTTATTAGAATTAGTTAGGATTATGCTTACTTTAGTATATCTTGGATTGGGTTTGTTGAGGAAGTTGAGAGATTCTCTCAACTTCTCTCTCTAAGATTAGGATTAGTTCACCTATATATATTTTATGTATCTCTGATTATTTGAATATAGAAATTAATTATTTGTGTGTTATTCCTGTGCGTTTCTGTTCTCTCATAATTTTCTAATATGGTATCGGAGCCAGAACTGGCTTGATTCCCTCACGGGAAGGCCAGGAAGATGTGAGAGCTGTGTTGCTAATTTTCTGTAAATAAAGTATTTGTTGGAATGTTAGTTGTGTGAAGTATTTTTTTATTTCCGTGAATGTTTTCGGGAGAATAGTAAATACATTGTGGTGGTTGTGATGGTTGAGAGACCAGCTCTCTCAAACAAAGAGCGGTGTTGTTAATTGTTTAACGGATTCAAAAAAAAAAAACTGGATCCTCTGCAAATTAAATTGTTGATCATCAATACCAGGAAGGCATAATTGCATGTTGGCAATACGATAGAGCCATAGCGTAAACCAGAAAGGCAGCGTTCAAGTGGATGAGCAGTGCCAAGACCAGCAGTGGTAAGTAACGGAGCAGCAGATGGCGATGGACTGGAAAATTATAGACGACTATGCTCGACAAATTTGTGCTCCCTCCAATTTATAATAGGTTTGTCGATTAGTGGGGGCATTAGACGAATCACTGGCCTTTGACGCTTGCAGTCTGTGCATCGGTTCCAAATACCGTTTGCGTTCTGGTTACCGTCATGTCATGGTTCTTCTTCATTGAATAGCTGTTCAATTCTGTTTGACATGCCATGAAACATACTCGCTCTGCAACAGAATTTGGAGAAGGAGCAAAATCTTCACAAGTAAATGGCAGGTATGGCCAGATCGAGGGTCGATGTATCCAGTATCGAATGGGGCATTAGCATTCTCCAATGGGAGATAATTGGCATTCCAAAATTCTCCTTCGACCTCGAAGATGCAACTCCCAAAGTTTTCGGTGGGCTAAAATCGTCCATTATTTCTCTTTGTAAGGCGGTCTGGCAACATGGAGCGGAGGATCCAAGGAGAAGTTTTCATGCTATAAAAGTGGGAATCGCACTTGTCTTGGTTTCTGTCTTCTATTTCGATGGTGTATGCAACAAGGATTTCGGTTCGATGGAAGCTGCAAATTTATTTGCGAAAGACTGGAGGACGAAAGTGAAATCTAAAGTCAAGGGAATCCGGTGAAGCACGTTGTAAGAGAAGGAATAACAAGAGAATAGATGACATGGCTCCGTTGGTTGGGTTGTTCGTGTTGATGGAGGGGAATGGCACGGTGTTTGAAGTTCATTATTTTTGTGTGTAGAATATGTATTGTAGTGTTGGGTTATAGCTTATATTCGTTGTTATGAGATTTGTGTATTAGAGAACCAATTATTGAACAAATTAGCATTATTTAAATTAGTCGTTCTTGACGTTCTACAGGGACGAGAGAACAATTGACTAATTTGATTGTGTGAAATTTGTTATATGCTGATCTTGTTGTGCTACGGGCCAAGGAGCATCAGTTACAGGTTACAAGCAGGTCAAGTTGTTAGATTAACTCTTGAACACATTCAGTATTCAGACCATTTGCCTAGCCACTAATGGATAGCCGAAAGCGAAATATCCGACAGATGGTGATTGGTCCATAGGATGGTTCATCACTTGTCAGCTCTATCGCGGAAGCCCCGACGAGCCGTGGACGAGCCGAGTTGTCAATACTGTTGATCTTACCAAGTTCATTATTGCTGGTCAGAAACAAATGTATTTTAAATGGGTTGAATGGTAGCTCGAAAATGGTGGAGAAAAGAGCGTTTTCTATGAGATCTCAGAGTGGGTACATGTGTTAATGAAGACCAGATCAGACAAAGAGACGAAAGTTCAAAGTGTTGTAATTGTGATTAATTATTATATGTTTTGTAAAGTAAGAATTAAGGGAGGGTATTAGAATTAGTTAGGATTATGCTTACTTTAGTATATCTTGGATTGGGTTTGTTGAGGAAGTTGAGAGATTCTCTCAACTTCTCTCTCTAAGATTAGGATTAGTTCACATATATATATTTGATGTATCTCTCATTATTTGAATATAGAAATTAATTATTTGTGTGTTATTCCTGTGCGTTTCTGTTCTCTCATAATTTTCTACTATTGCTAGTTATATTTATTTACCATACTTCTTTTATTGACCATGGTATTTGGCCCCATAGGCTTGGTATATACTTAGAGATTGATTTCTAATCATATTTAGGTTGTAAGGTGTTCTACTTTGAAAGCAATCCTCCTCATGTGCCACGTGTACCATCATATATCGTTAGATTAATTGTTAGATGATGGAATAATCTTCAGCCCTTGGATTATCACTAAAAATGTGCCACGTGTACCATCATATATCGTTAGATTAATTGTTAGACGATGGAATAACCTTCAGCCCTTGGATTATCACTAAAAATGTGCCACGTGTACCATCATATATCGTTAGATTAATTGTTAGACGATGGAATAACCTTCAGCCCTTGGATTATCACTAAAATGTAGTTAAGGTAGTTATTGTTTCAGCCTCTTTCAACCCTATTATCTTCTTCTCATATCAACAAACCCTCGAAACCGAGCTAGCTATCTCCTCCTTGCATGGCTGAAAGCTACCTTCTATCTGGATACCCGTGGCTGCCATGGCCATTGTGATCATGCAAAGCTTCTCCCTCTCTTGACACAAAATACAATTATTACATATTGTATAACACGATTGGTACTTATTTCGTTTTTTAAGAAATTTCAATGTTTGGATTGTCAATTGTATTTCTGTTATTTGTTATTTTCTCATGATAATTTGTGCAGGGTCGTCTCATAAAACAGTGCAACTAATAACAATGGTAAACAACTACTATATATATATTTTAATTTTAGAACTCAATGTTCACAAAAATAAACAGATGGCTGATGCAATATTCATCACAACGCCGCTCTAAAGTGTATCAGCCACAATAGGAGTTGGAGTTGCAACTGCAAGAAGAGCTTCTTCTTCCACTCCTTTTTCTTTTTCTGCTTTTGAATTGTTCGGTGAAGCAATAGCAACTGCAACCGATGGTTTGAGGGGACGCCTAGAAAGGGGAGGGTATTTGGTGGGGCCTTCCATGTTCTTTTCGTAGGGCTAGTGCTTCTTCGGCCTCGACTTAACGTGGTGGGCGGCAGCCTTTTTCGGTAGGCGACAAGAACATTCAGTGATCAGTGAAATTCTGGGATGTTGGGGGGGGGGTTTTTGGAATGGAGATGGCAGTCATTTCAGTCATCTCACAAGTGGAATGTTTCTACTTCTCATCCAAAAAAAAGTTTGTTAATGGAGAAAAGGAATTTTCGCACTGTGGGTCAAGAAGACAGTATTTGCCTGCTAATCAGTTTAGGTCGACCGACTGTAGACACATAAGGTCCACGTTAACAGCTATTCCTATTGCAAGGAGTGAGAAGTACTAACTTATATCAAAACACATGATGCTTTAATTATGATTAAAGAATATTGATATTAATAACTTTTGGCACGATGCATGCTAATCAAAACGCATGAAGCTTTAATTATAATTAAAGAATATTGATATTAATAACTTCTCGCACGAAGCATGCTAATAAAAAAGCAAGAATATTGATATTGATAAAAATAATTATGAAATTAAAAAAAAAAATTATAAAATTAATCAGTGTTTTTAATCAATCATAAAATTTTAATAATTTTTTTATAAAAATAAAAAAGTATTTATTTGAATAATTTTTTTTTTAAATGAAAAAATTATTTATTTGAATATTTGATAACTATTATAAAACTTTAAAATTTTTGTTTTTATCTAAAACAATTAATTGAAAGTCAAAGTTAGCTTGACAAAACTAATTACAACATACTTTACCTTCTCATGTATAACAAGTGCTACATGGTATTTTAATTTAAAAACAAAAGTAAATAATTATGAAAATATTATAGTTAAAGAAAGCATTTTTTTTAATTTATAAAAAAGAAATTAATTGTAATTTAACATGATTGGATATAAATAAGTAATATAATGGTCAACATAGTTCCATGTAAGTATATGAATTTTTGCATTTACCACAAAGAAATCTTTACTTAAGCTATCATCTCTTTGTGATTTACCAAAAAAATGAGTTTCACTTGTGATTAATTTAAATAATCAATAACTAACCATACTAGGTAAATATGCTCTTTACTAAGTATTGATGTACTCGATAAGAGGTGTAAATTCTCTATAAAATATAAACAAGATTGATAAGTTTTATAAAATATATTATATTTTTCCCTTGAGACACAAATCAAGAAATGATATATATATATATATATATTTGAAAAATTGGAGATGAAATTTATTGAAAAGTTGGTCTTTAAAAAGCTCATACTTATTCTAATAGATTATTGGTTTTAATGATAGTAAATTTGATTGGTTTGAGCCTTTTTAATTGCTTGTATGGCTATGGTTAAATATTTAATCTAAAAACTAAGATAAAAAAAGCTAAATGGCAAGAGGGTTCCAAAATTATTTTCAACTCAAATTATAACCATTAGCTTAGTAAGCAAAGATTGAGAAAAATGCCAAGACATGACTAAATCTTTAGGGAATACATGAAGATGACATCTTGCAATACACTAGTAATATTAAAAGTATTATTACATCTTTTATAAGGAGTTTTTGGTGCAATAAAGAGCAAGAAAATCAAACAAAGATAAATTACTACAAGAAAATGGTTCATATTTATCTAAAAAATAAAAACTAAAATTAGTTTTTTTTTCACTAGTATTAAGAAGAAAATCAACTTCCCTTGTGAAAACGATTCTAAATAAATTATTTTCAACTCAGATAATAACCATTAGCTTCTTAAGACAAAAATGCCAAGATATGACTAAATCTTTAGTGAATACATGAAGATGCCATCTTGCAATACATTGGTAATATTATAACTATTATTACATTTGTTTAAAAAAAATGGTGCAATAACAAGCTAGGAAATCGAACAAAGATAAAAATACTACAAGAAAATGGTCCATCTTTATCTAAAAAATCAAAACTAAAATTACTTTTTGGTTTTGGCTAACATAAAAAGAAAACCAACTTCCCTAAAATATGATCCAACTCCCTTTAACTTTTAAGTGAAAGCAAAGATTGGACAATTCTAAAAATATTTTGGGATGTAAGAACCTTTTATTTTTAGTACACCTAAAAGATTGAAAAATAAACACAATTTTGTTAGAATTTTTTAAATATACAAAAATAAAAATATTATTTTAAAATATTTTTTAGGAAGATGGTTGGCATTCCAAACTTTATAAGTCACTGAAATTATAATTCTTAAAAAAATATTTTCAACTCATAATATTACCATTACTAAAATTATTTTTTTGTTTTGACTAACATAAAAAGAAAATCAAGTTCCATAAAATATGAGCAACACCCATTAACTTTTTAGTGAAAGTAAAGATTGGACAATTCTAAAAACATAGTAAAGGTTGGGAAATTCTAAAAACATTTTGGGATGTAGGAACTTATCTTTAGTACACCTAAAAGATTGAGCACTAAACACAATTTTGTTAGATTTTTCTAAATATAAACAAATAAAAATATTATTTTAAAATATTTATTACGAAGATGGTTGACATTCCAATATAACCGTTAGTTTTTTAAGGGAAGATTGACAGAGATGCCAAGATATGACTAAATTTTTAGGGTGACTAAATTTTTAGGGAATACATGAAGAAGTTATCTTGCACTACACTCGCAATATTAAAAGTACTATAACATTTGTTTAAAAAAAAAGGGTTCAATAACAAGTTAGAAAATTAAAAAAGAAAAAAGATAAAATACTACAAGAAAATGCTCCATCTTTATTTAGAAAATGGAAACTAAAATTACTTTTTATTTTGACTAACATAAAAAGAAAATCAACTTCCCTAAAAGATGAACCAACTCTCTTTCACTTTTTAGTGAAAGTGAAGATTGGACAATTCTAAAAAGATTTTGGGATGTAGGAACATGTTACCTTTATTATGCATAAAAGATTAAAGACTAAACACACTTTTTTTAGTGTTTTCTAAATATACAAATATAAAATTATTATTAGAATGATGGTGGACTTTCCAAACTTTATAAATCACCAAAATTATAATTCTCAAAAATTATTTTCAACTCAAATTATAACCATTAGCTTCTTAACCCAAGATTGACAAAAATGCTAAAGATATAACTAAATATTTAGGGAATACATGAGGATTCCATCTTGATGGTAATATTAAAAGTATTGTTACATTTGTTTTTAAAACAAATTTTTGGTGCAATAACAAGTTAGAAAATCGAATGAAAGAAAATGGTCCATCTTATTTAGAAAATGTTTTTTTTCTAAGAACCTGTTATCTTTATTACACCTAAAATATTGAAGACTAAACACACTTTTGTTTGAATTTTCTAAATATACATAAATAAACAACTTATTTTAAAATATTTATTATAAAGATGGTTGATTTTCCAAACTTTATAAATCACTAAATTTATAAATCTTTTTTAATTTTCTTAACATCTATTGAACAAAAAAAACCATTTTTTTTATAAATTTACATATTGATGTACTTTTAAAATTTGATAAATCAATTAGCCCATTGAGGCAACTCAATTGGCAATAGTCATGCTCTCAAACATTAAGTAAACTATGAAATCAAAGTTCAAGTATTGTACAAACCATCAAATCAAGGTTCAAATCCTTATGAATCAAACCAACAAAAAAATAAAACTTAATGAATCAATTATAAAATAAATGTTAATAATCGTCCTTTTATATATATGTGTGTACATGTTTTTTCAATTTTATTTAACTACCCAATTATAACAATTAAATCATTTTTTTAACTACACAACTTCTAAGTCACATGTTCCATCATATATGTCATTGAAAAGGTCTCTATGTTATCTAATAATAAGCTAAAGAGTAAACACAAAACTAACATATTTGTCCTCGCCTAAAACATATACATTCTACAATCAATATATGTTAACACATATTTAGAAGGAATATAATAATCATATATATATATATATAATATTGTTTTTTTTTTTTAACTTCCTAATTATATATATTAAATCCTTTTTCAACTACACAACTTCTAAATCATAAGTGCCATTGAAATATACCGTGTGTCTATGTTATCTAATAAGTGCCCATTAAAGTAAGATATTTGACCTTCACCTAACACATATACATTCTACCATGAGTATATATGTTCAAAATGAGTATATAAAAGAATCATAATTAAAGATTTTTTTGTCATGTTATTCAATTAAGGAACATAAAAGCTCAGGTGCATGACTATTGTTTTTAGAGGAGGTGGCCCTTCTCATTCCATTACATGTATCATTAATATTATTTTAATGAAGAAAAATTATAGAACGCCACTTTGAAGATAAAACATGTTATGTGCCCAAAAAATTAAGAAATAATGGAATCTATTTATTTGAAGTAGATAATTATGATATATTAATTGTAGAGGCCATCTATTTATTTGAATAAGATAAAATATTTTTATTTTTGTAGTATGCAATATATTAAGAGAATTTTCTTGAGCATTGACCTAATATGTGAGTGCAATATATTAATTATAGAGGCCATATATTTATTTGGATAGGATAACATGTTTTTATTTTTGTTGGGTCTAAGTATGCATATTTATTTTTCCCATGTGATTTTTTATTTATTAAGTTATAGCCATCATCTATAAATGAATTCAAGTAGCAAATGCTTTTCCCTAGTTCCTTCTTTGGAGGATTCAAGTAACCAATGCTTTTCCCTAGTTCTTTCTTTGGAGGGAAAATAAATGAAATTTGATTAATAAAAATGATTACTACGTTGATATTAAGAATGGACAAATGAACAACATATTAAACCTTGATGAATGCTTGAGAACATATAATGATGACTCTCAACTCATTGTATTTATTCTAAATATGAAACCATCTTCTCTTCTGAAGTTCTCTAAAACTTAGTTAACATAGTTGGGTTGGAAAAAATTATGAGTCGACACTATGCATATTTATTTTTCCTCATGCATGTGATTTTTTATTTATTAAGTTATAGCCATCATCTATAAATGAATTCAAGTAGCCAATGCTTTTCCTTAGTTATTTCTTTGGAGGGAAAATAAATGAAATTTGATTAATAAAAATGATTACTATGTTGATATTAAGAATGGCCAAATGAACAACCTATTAGACCTTGATGAATGCTGGAGAACATATAATGATGACTCTCAACTCATTGTATCTATTCTAAATACATTGGATGAAACCATCTTCTCTTCTGAAGTTAGATCTAAAACTTAGTTAACATAGTTGGGTTGGAAAAAATTATGAGTTGACACTATGCATATTTATTTTTCCTCATGCATGTGATTTTTTATTTATTAAGTTATAGCCATCATCTATAAATGAATTCAAGTAGCCAATGCTTTTCCCTAGTTCTTTCTTTGGAGGGAAAATAAATTAAATTTGATTAATAAAAGTGATTACTATGTTGATATTAAGAATGGACAAATGAACAACCTATTAGACCTTGATGAATGCTTGAGAACATATAATGATGACTCTCAACACATTGTATCTATTCTAAATATATTGGATGAAACCATATTCTCTTGGGAATTTCTATAAAACTTAGTTAACATAGGTGGGTTGGAAAAAATTATGAGTCGACACTTTGTAAATGAATTGATGGGGTCTCTTCAAAATGCATTCAAGACTTGATTTTTTGTAAGGGTGCCACCAAAGTAAAAATATTGATACTACAAGCCTTCAGAGGAGATTTTGAAAGTATAGTAGTGGAGGAATTGGAGTTGATAGATTAGTACATGAATTTAGTAAAAAACATGGTGAATTAGTTGAATATGTACAATGAAGATGTGTTAGACACAAAGTGGTCAAAACATTTCTCAAGACTGTTTTTGAAAATTTTCATTTAATAATTGGGTTGGAAAAAATTATGAGTCAACACTTTGTAAATGAATTGATGGGGTCTCTTCAAAATGCAGGCTTAATTTTCTGTAAGGGTGCCACCAAAGTAAAAATAGTGATACTACAAGCCTTAAGAGGATATTTTGAAAGTATAGTAGTGGAGGAATTGGATTTGATAGATTAGTACTTGGATTTAGTAAAAAAACACGGTGAATTAGTTGAATATGTTCAATGAATGTGTGTTAGACATAAGGTGGTCAAAATGTTTCTCAAGACCGTTTCCGAAAATTTTCATTTCGTAGTTGGGTTGGAAAGAATTATGAGTCAACACTTTGTAAATGAACTATTGGGGTCTCTTCAAAATGCATTCAAGGTTTATTTTTTTCTTTATAGAGGTAGAGGAATATCAAGAGGATAAGCAAAAGAGGTAGGAACCAAAAATACAATGAGGAAAAAATAGAAAAAGGAACATTTCCATACTCATTAGACTACTTGCAGGCTTTTTATTTTTATTATTCATCTTCTTGTTATCTTTTAGTCTGTCCATTTTATTAGTCATCTTATTGCTCTCTTTTAGTTTATCCATAAAAGTCATATTTGACATAAATTTTGAGATTTCAATTTCCTCTCGACATTTTGAGCATCATTTCTTTTGTTTTCATCAACGTTTGTGATATTGAGTTGCTCTCAATTTAATTCCAACAAATTTCCTTAATCATCTATATATCTCTGCAAAGGTGATAAGTGAGAAGGTTTTTTTGTCCCACCCTCATCTTTGACATAATTTTTGAGAGTTCAAGTTCCTCTTGACATTCTGAGCATCAATTTTTTTGTTTGCATCCATGTTTGTGATATTGAGTTTCTCTCAATTTACTTCCTATTAGATCAATTTCCTTAATCATCTATACATATCTGGAAAGGTGAAAAGTGAGAAGGTTGTTTTGTCCCACCCTATGTTTGGAAATGCTATTTTAGAAAATAAACTCTCTTATACCGCGCAAGAATCAACAAAACACAAAAATCAACAAAAAAATAGAATTTGAGAGGCAACCTTGTTTGTCTACTGGATCCTATCCAAAAATTGAAAATACACAATTTATTATTCCAGTAGAAGCTTATTGCATTGAAAATATTAAAATACATTATCAAACTACTAGCCACTAAGAAAAATATGGGAACTCATAAATGAATAGAGAATATCACTATGAACTCAATTTCTCAAAATGCATTCTTGCCACTTCTGGACATAACATGCTTTTCCATAGGGAAATGATTCTCTACTCAGAATTCCTAAATTAATTTAGAAATACCTAAAACATGAGTTCTACTAATGTCCCTAAAATAATAAAACAAAGCCACTGATTCTCTTAACCAAGCCTATACTTAAATAAGACTCAGACATACCAAGTGCACCTACAACACCATTGATTCTCTAAACCAAGCCTATACTTAATTCAGACTCTAGCCATACCAAGTGCACCTACAACTTTGCAAATTGGTTCCACTTTATGTTGCATACTCAGAAATAACTATGAAATGAAGAGGTTGCATATGCTTGTTATTTGACTCCAACACTTCAATAACTACACTTTTTTCTCTACACATTTGAAGTAGAATCCACGAGTGTTGGATTTCACTGAATCTCATAAATGGTTTCTTGCATTCCTAGGACGCACTGAAAACATGGGTTACATTACTATAAGTAGCCACTTACACTCACTGTGGTAGTAGATTATGGGATATTTTGGCATTTAGCAAAGAGAAGATGAAGAGAAAACAACATTGGAAAAGCACTCTATTAGTGTTACAAGCCCATTTCAAACAATCCGAAATGCTACTTTACCACTAAGTTGCATCATCAGATTATATAGGAATGCCAATCAATATTTTTCTACTCCATGGAGTAATGAATTGGATCAAAATTTCCTATAAGATTGCATTTTGAATCAATTTCAATTAGTTGTAGTCATCTTTTATTGGTTAACATCCATCATACCAAATGTAAGTTTTGGTCCTGATAAAATTCATAGGTAAAGTATCCAAAAGGAATGCATTCAATTGGACAAATTTCCTCTCCAATCCACTACTCGAGGTGATTCAAGCGCTTCCTCGTTTCATTCATCTGCCTTGATAAATTGATTGAAAGAATACAGGAGCTTCCAATAGTGGATTTCATTTTTATGAACAACATGAGAAGTAATGGATACTTGTTACAGGTATTGGTAAACCAAATATCCTAAGGTTGAGAGGAGTCCAAATGTTCCCAAGTTCATGTGAATCACACATTTCCAATGACTTTGAATTAAGCTTATTTTATTTAACTTGTTTGATGTCATATACTACCTATATTTTTCCAAAATATATCAAATATTTGTTATTGGAACTTGAAAGATCTATCAAACATTTGCTATTGGAACTTGAAACCCCATCTTTGCATTTTTTTTTTCTAATTTTTATCTTCAATGAATTTATATATGTCACGATTCTTCTCAAATGTATGCCTTACGGTGTTTCCTTTGCAACATCTGGTGCAATTGCTAGTTTTATGTATTTACCATACCTTTCATACCTATTTATATTTATTTATTTACCATACCTCTTTTATAAATACGGTATTTGACCCATAGTAGTTAGCCCATGGTATTAATAATAATTTGTTCCATGGTATTTGGCCCAAAGGCTTCACCTAAATAAAGCCTCCTTTATTTATATTTTTATTTATTTACCATACCTCTAGAGTAATTATAAAAATATATTTTATCTATTTACCATACTGATGTAGGAGCATCCAGCTCAGGGTGAACAAAAATAAAAGTATTTTGTCTCACAGGTTTACAGGTCATTGCACCTGAGTTTGTTTTAAATTATTTTCTTTAATTTATAGCATTTAGGACTTAAGAACAAATGATGTTTTTAATTGCATTATAATTCCTTTCAGTTACTATTTTTAACTAAGTACATAATTCAGGTGAACGGAAGAGAACAGTTACCAAGTGTAACTACCTGTAGCTGTTGACAGTTTCAAGAAAAAAAAAATTGTTCAACAAGTCATACAAAAAGGACAAGACAATACATTTGGAGGGGATTTTTTTCCAACATAGCAAAAAAGAAAAATAAAACCATTCAGGAGATTTTGTAAAACCATCTGAAATTCATCTACAGTCAAATACCATTTCTTTTCATTTTTTATGATAAATTGAATGCATGTACGAATATAGCAAATACTAGCAAAGTTAAATTGTTTTTACAGGTATTGGAGCAATTACAGAAATTGACACGACGAGACATTCATCAACCAGGAGAGCTTTTCAATTTAAGGAACACACCGAGATTCATAACCAAGAAGATGCACGAAACCTTCACAGGTATTCACTAAATTGAAGCAACAGATTTTTATTTTCAATATTGATAAAATAAGTTCGATTTTACAAGTCTCAAAAACAAAAAACATATTACATGTAAAATTAAGGAACTGGGTTCGAAACCCGACACGGATAGTATGCTACCAACAGTGAATGTCTAGACTGTGAATAAACAAAAAAACAAGCAGAACCCGAAGGAAGAATCAAGCACATAACTACGTATAAACCCTAGTCTACTTACAAATGAAGAAGCATTTGTAATAGGTTATCAATAGAGAATTCCACATAAAGATAACTAAACAGGGGAGTCGAGGCTCACAATCAAAAAGAAATCCAAATCACCAAAAGCGACCAAAGGGAAAGACCCTACCCGTTTTGGTTAATAATGGTGGAGTCGAAAAACCACGTTTGGAGAACCAGAAGTCACCCATAAGGAGAAAGACCCAAGTGTTAAAATCTGCAAAAGAAAAAAAAGAACTCATGAACCAGAGTAAAGCACGAGGAAGGATTTGTAACCTTCGGCTTACCAGCATAGTAACCTTGAACAAAGGAGGAAGTCTGGTCGCCAGCCAACAAGGGAGCCTGCTCACAAGGAGCAACAACCCTTAGTATAACCAAGAAATAAAATCGAAGAACTGAAACATGGACGGACAACTTACCATTGTGAAATTGATGAGCTGAGGTCGAATGCCGAGTCCCCTGATGGCTACGACCTGAAACAGTGTAGACAAACAACTAGTTAATCAACAGAGTATTTTCAGTGAGCGGATAAAATAACGCTGAAGCGAAAGCATTCAAGAAGATACAAACAGGAATAGCACCCATAAACTTTCATGGCAGAGAAACCCTATTGACGATAATGCAAAAACAGGTGAAATCCGTGAAATCATTATCAGAGCAAGCAAAATGAAAAGAATCATCATATTGATAGAGCTCAACGAGTAAAATAGAGCCACAGTGAGAGATTGCATGAAGCACCCGCAAGTAAAATCAGATCCGTGACCATAACAGGGTCAAAGGGGCCACGAGGAATCAGACCATTCCACCCACAGAGAACCAGACAAAAGAAACCCTCATAGCCATCGAACATCAAAGAAAAAAATACCAAATGAGCAAAGGAGAGGTGCATGACTAAGGCGGGAGAATAGGTTTCGAGGAAAGGACAGGTGTCCTCCCCACATCTTTCACAAGGACGAGTCATAAATCAAAATTTTAATACATATCAATTGTAAAATCACAAAAATCTAAATAACATTAATAATCATTGAATTATTGATTGAGCGCTAGGTTTAAAAAGGGCTGGGTCCCATCATTTTTGGTATCAGAGCGGGTTGAGTGTGTAAAAAAAAATATGGAAGTTTGAAGGTGAGGTTGTGGGAGAGCTATTCGAAGAGTAGCAGATGAAGGACTGAGAGAGGAGATTAGGATCTTAAACGCCCTTTTGGCGGCAGTAGAAGTAGGAAGAAGAAGGGATCTTGATGGAGGAGATGATAGTGATGAGGAAGTTGTAGAGACAACATATGGATCAGATGGAGAAGGACCTGAACTTAGAATGTTGAGGTCAGTCTTACTATCAAATAGTAAGCAAAATCATGAGCTTTCGAATTATTATGGAAGTTTGTCAGCAGAGGTACTGCTAGATTGGCTCAGTGAGCTAAATAATTATTTTGACTATTAGGAGATAAATGAATATAAAAGAGTTAAATTCACTACCACCAGGTTGAAAGGGCATGCATCCTTAAGGTGGGATAGTGTACAAGCAGAGAGGAAAAGGTTGAACAAGCAGCCTATAAAAAATGGACCAGGATGGAAGCTAAATTGAAGGGTAAATTCTTACTCAAAGACTATCAGATTTCTATGTACAGGCAGGTACAGAATCTAAAATAGAAGGGGATCACTGTAAAAGAATACACTGAGGAATTCTATCGGGTAAACCTGAGAGCCGGTTACATGGAAGACACCCCAGAAAAAACATCAAGGTTTGTGAATGGATTAAGGTGGGAAATATTGGATGAGATAAGTATTATTTCACCTAAAACCATAGATGAAGCTTATCAAAGTGCCTTAAAGTCAGAGGAGAAAATAAACAGGAAACAAAATTCCAGAAGAGGAGGAGGATCTGGCAGAGGGAAAGGACGAGCCTATGGCAGAGGTAGAGCTGCCAACCCCAATGATGAAGGTAGCAGTTCAAAGACTCCAGGGACAACAGAGAAGGACAATAACACTAGGGGAGGAAGGCCATACCAGCGCGGAAGAGGTAATGGTAGAGGCAGAGGAGCTGCCATCCAGTGTTACAAGTGCCACAAGTGGGGGCACAAGTCCTTTGAGTGTCCAGAGGGTGAACAGGCTGGAGAAAGAGGAGCATATGTTGCCCAGACAGAGGAAGTATAGGTACCACCCCAAGAGATAGAAAATGTGATGGAGACAGGGGAAGCCTTGGTCTTGAATAAGGTATTGCTAAAACCAGAAAAGGAGATAGCTGACCCAACTCAAAGGAAGGCATTATTCCGGAAAATCTGTAAGTCACATGTAAAATGGTGCAAACTGATTATCGACAGTGGGAGCACAGATAATCTAGTTTCCACAGAGATGATGGAGAATTTTGGATTGAAAAGATCGAAACACCCCACCCCTTACAAGGTGTCGTGGTTACAGAAGGGACATCAACTATTAGTTGATGAAAAATGTGAGGTTGAGTTCCATATTAGCAAGTATAAAGATAAATTTGTTTGTGATATTATGCCTATGTACATGTGTCACATACTGCTAGGGAGACCATGGCAGTATGACAGGAAAGTAGTACATGATGGGAAGACAAACTATTACAAGTTTTTCAAGGATGGGATTAAGCATACGCTTGTACCCAGAAACTAGTGGAGTCAAAGTATTGCTGGTGGGAGGAAAGGAATTTTTGAAATGGATCGAGGATAATGAGATAAAATATGTTGTTGTAAGGAGGCAAAAAACAGTTTTATTACACACTAAAATTACGAATTTTCCTGAAGAAATCCAAGACATGTTACAGGAGTTCAGGGACATTGTAGTGGATGATTTTCCAGATGAATTACCTCCTAAGAGAAGTATCAGTCATCACATAGACTTTATACCCGGAGCTAGTTTAAAAAACAAGGTAGCATACCAAATGAGTCCTAAGGACAACGAGGAAATCAAGAAACAAGTACAGGAATTGTTGGATAAGGGGTTGATAAGGGAGAGTTTAAGTCCCTATGCAGTTCTGACAGTTTTAGCTCCCAAGAAAGGAGGAAAGTGGCAAATGTGCACGGATTCAAGAGCCATTAATAATATTACCATTAGGTACAGATTCCCATTTCCACAAATGGATGACATGATGGACTGCTTAAGTGGAGCAACGTACTTCTCAAAAATCAATCTGAAGAGAGGATACCACCAAATCTGAATCTGAGAGGGGGATGAATGGAAACAACTTTCAAAAAAAATGAAGGACTGTATGAGTTGTTGGTGATGCCATTCGGATTAAGTAATGCCCCTAGTACCTTTATGCATCTGATGAACGAAATGCTGAAAGAGTTCATCGGAAAGTTCGTAATTGTATATCTTGATGATATAATGATTTTCAGTAAGACCAAAGAAGAACATTTTCGACATGTTCAGAGTGTGATGGAGAAGTTGCAGCAAAACAATTTGCTGATAAGTTTGAAGAAATGTTCTTTTTTCCAGAAGGAATTAGTTTATTTGGGTTTTGTGATTGTAGAGAATGAGCTGAAGATGGACCCAGAGAAAGTTGCAGCTATTGTTAGCTAGCCATCCCCAAGGAGCCTTTTTGAGGTTCGTAGTTTTCATGGATTGGCAAGTTTTTATCATAAGTTCATAAGAAATTTTAGTGAGATCTGTGCACCCATGTTGGACACAATAAAAAAGGCAAATCAGCCTTTCTGTTGGACTGAAGCGGCAGAAAAAAGTTTTCAGATTTTGAAAAAGAAGATCACTGAAAGATTGATTTTGAGGTTGCCTGATTTTAACAAACTATTCCAAGTTTGTTGTGATGCTAGTGGTATAGCCATTGGAGCCGTACTCAGCCAGGAAGACAAACCGGTCACTTATTTCAGTGAAAAGCTGAATGAAAGCAGGCAAAAGTACTCATCTTATGACAAGGAGTTTTATGTGGTCATCCAAGCACTGAAGCATTGGAGACACTATCTGTTGGGTAGTGAATTTGTTTTGTTTTTCGATAATTCTTCATTGCAGTATGTTATGCTGCAGCATAAGCTGTACCACAAGCATGAAAAGTGGGTTGAATACTTGCAGAGTTTCACGTTTGTGTTAAAGCATATCAGTGGACAGGCCAACAAGGTAGCAGATGCGTTGAGCAAAAGAGCTTTGCTCTTACAGGAGAGTACGATACAAGTGCTGGGATTTGAACACCTGAAAGACTTCTATCAAAAATGCAGATTTCAAGGAGGCTTATGAAGCCTGCCAGAATCCTTTGTTGAGAAATAATAGTTCATGGCTGGACTATAACTTACAGGAGAAACTGCTATTTAAAGGAGGACAGTTATGTATTCCCGACTGTTCAATGAGGGAGAACATCATTCGGGAAAAGCACAGTGGAGGTCTTGCCAGAGATTTCGGCATTGATAAGATCCTGGATCAGCTCAGTCACTTTTATTACTGGCTAAAGATGTGAAGGGATGTGCAGCGATTTGTAACCAGATGTAAAGTGTGCTAGTTGGCGAAAGGACACAGTCGGAATACGAGACTCTACACACCACTGCCTATTTCGAGTAGACCGTGGGATTCAGTCAGCTTGGACTGTGTCTTAGGTCTACCCAGAAAACAACGCGGTTATGACTCTATGATGGTGGTAGTGGAACGGTTTTCAAAAATGGCACATTTCATTCCTTGTAAAAAAACTAGTGATGCCACTCACGTAGCACACTTTTTTTTCACGGAGATTGTCAGACTGCACGGGTTGCCTAATTCAATCATTTTCGACAGGGACACGAAATTCATAAGACATTTCTAGCATACCTTGTGGAAGAAGTTGGACACACAATTGAACTTCAGTTCTGCTTATCACCCACAGACTGATGGGCAGACAGAGGTGGTAAAAAGAAGCTTAGGAAACCTACTATGGAGTTTGACTGGAGAAAATTCACAAATGTGGGATCATGTACTTGCATAGGCATAATTCTCTTATAACGATTCGCCGAATCGAAGCATAGGATATAGCCCTTTTCAGATCTTGTATGGCATGCATCCTCGCGGAGTGCATGAGTTACGGGATCTAGGACAGTTGGAAAAAAGTAGTGCTGATGGGGAGGATTTTTCCAAAGCAATGAATGACCTACATGAACAAGTAAAATCTAAGTTGCAGGATAGCAGTCAGAAGTATAAACAACAAGTAGATCTAAAACGGTGGGAGGTACAGTTTCAGGTGGGAGATGATGTTCTCGCACATTTACGCAAAGAAAGGTTCCCTAAGGGTGAGTACAACAAATTGAAGTTGAAAAAAATTGGCCCTTGCAAAATTCTGCGTAAATTCTCTGCAAATGCCTATGAATTATAGTTACCCCCAGGAATAGGCATATCACCTATCTTCAACGTAGCAGATCTGTTTCCATACACTGCCAGTCCTGAAGAGAACAGTTTGGCATGGCCAGAGCGGGACACCCAGACAGGAAGTGGATATTGGATGAGGCAAATGCCTTTGGCTCAACCCCTTGAGATTGAGAGAATTCTCGACACATAGGTGGCCAAGCGGACTCGCAGAAAAGAGTACCTCCAGTACCTTGTCAATAACATTAATAATCATTGAATTATTGATTGAGCGCTAGGTTTAAAAAGGGCTGGGTCCCATTACATACCTCCAATTTATTTACATTTTTATTTATTTACCATATCTCTGGAGTAAGTATAAAAATAGGTTTTATTTTTTATTTACCATACCTCTTTTTTTAGTGTTCATAAATATACTTTGGTATATTTTGAGCTAAATGGATTTATGTTAGTTATTAATAATATTATTTATATTCGTATAATTTCGACACCTTGCAACCATATAAATTAAATGGTTGGTACATGTCAAGTAGGCATTAACCCATTATAGGCATCAAAACACATACTTTTTTTTCTAAGTCTAATTCTATTATATAGTACAAAGGAAATACAATTCGAAACATTCTTGTCGGAGCTGCTATGCTAGCCAATTCCAGTAGGGAGGGTGTTCACAAAAAAAAAATTGGGATTGCCCCAGTTGGGGAAACCAACCTTGAAATTGTACCAGTTCACTAAAGGATTGCTACCCCAGATGGGGAAACCAGCATGAAACATAATTTTCCAAAAATTAAACAAACTGTGCAAGAACAAGTAAAACAAAAAAACTACAATGGAATTATAACTAGTAGAGGTAAGAAACCTATTAACGCTAATCCTTCAGCGACGAGTCATTCTTCAAGTCTTCGAGAGGTGGCTCTTCAACAATGAAGCAGCTGTAATCTTCTGAGGAGTCATCGTCCTTCTTCAACAGCTAGGAAGTTGGATCTGGTGTGGAGGCAGAGCGTGCACCTACAGTTGTAACATCTTTATCCTCTATTGAGCTATCACCACATCACTGCCTGAGGAGTGCATTACAAATTTATTTGGAAGGGCCACCAATTTTCTGGAATGTTGGAGGTAGGACGGATTCATGGTGAATTTTCTTAAGTGTTTCCAAGAGACATAACCAATGGAGCTGGAAGGGATGTCTGGGAGACACAATGAAAAGAGGGCGTAGACACTATGCTGGTTCAGGGCTTCTGTAAAGTCCACATTGAGCATGACCTCAACAGGTCGGTCCTCACGGAGGGGGGAATGACACTCATCACGGAGGGAGATGGGAGGGTGGGAAGATTGGCTTTGACCTCGGCCCCAACGACATCTCATCCTGTGGTGACAAGGCATGGAGGTGCTAGATTGCTTAGGTGAGGCGAGGTGGGAGACAGGCTTGTGAGTGGAGATAATACAGGAGGCCTCGAGCTGCAGAGAGGGAAAGGAATGAAGGGTAGAATGTATGACATAGTGACCAACCACCTAAATAAATAGGCGGCAGGAAGAATCATCAAGAATTTCGTCGCCAGAGGCCATGAAATATCGTGAAGAGAAGATGCAAGGACGGGTGTTAATGCCTGAAGCAGGTGGATCAGTTAAGGCATCAGAGGAGTAGCTGCAGCCTTTATTAGCTCCCTCACGTGAGCCATGCGCAACCATGTGGCTGTGCCATGTGCCACGCAGAGGAACGTCCAAGTTGTACAATCTAATAGTCACCTGCATCCGGGACAAGACACATACTTTATCATACATCACATTGTTGAAATTCAAAAAGTCATAGGATTAACTATATTATTATTAAATTATTATTATATAAGTTAAGCATATATACATTTGAAAAAACATGGAAGGATATTTTTATCCATGGGGATTTTTAACTAAATAGACTTTGTTACAATACCATGGCATATGAATACACCATGCCGAAAAAATCATAACTCATTTCATATGAGTCTTGTTTATATGATTTCGCTTTTAATTAATTTAATTGTATTAAGAGAGAGAGAAATAAAGCATAACTACTTTGGGGATAAATCTCAGTCTTTGATTTATGAATATTACTAAGAATATTTTAGAATATTCCATAGAATTTAAATATATACCATCCATGTATAAATATTGATAATTAAATTTAAATTTTGAAAACCTAATTTGAAAAGTTTTCTTGTTTATTTTTCGATTCAATTTGTCTCACGAATTCATTGAAATCACAAGTTTGATGGGTAAAATCTACACAATCTAAGTGCCCTAGATGTTTTTCAGAGTGTTGAATCCATATATGCAGTCAAAAAACTAGTTTAAATAACACAAATCAAGCTTTCACCACAAATTATTTCATTGGATTCCGATAAGAAATCTAGGGGAAACTCTAAGAAATTTCACTTAAAGGCACCTCCATTCCAAAATAGACATGCATGTCTACATAATTATAACTTTATTTTAATCCCCAAGAGGGCAGCAACTCCAAAAAATCGCACTTAAAGACAAATCCATTCCAAAATAGACATGCATGTCTACATAATTATAACTTTATTTTAATCCCTAGAAGGGCAGCTAAAGTGGTGATGGTTGTGAAAATTTAATTATTATGTTTCAAAGGGTTCCAAATTCAAATCCCTTGAGTTTATACATGGGTTGGGTGCTAGGGTGGTGTGGTTCACCTAGAGGTTATGACGGAAGTGTTTGGAATAGACCCATGCCAGACGAGTATAAGATTGACCCTGATGTTGATTCCTATAGATAAATAAATTAGGCAAAAAATTATAGCTTTATTTTAAATTATTATTATTGTTAATTATAAAAATAAACTTGAAACTATATTCTTAACCATGGAGATTTACCCCTAGTTTACCATGGAGATTCTTAATATGTAAATAGGTTTTCTACAATACCATGCGCCAATACCATGGCTTATCAATACCACATGTCCAAAAAACCATAACTCACTTCATGTGACATTTGTTCATATAACATTTTTTTAATTAAGCATAACTATTTTGGAAATAAATATTAACCATGGAAATTCATCCCCACTTCACTATGGAGTTTCTTAACTTGTAAATAGGTTTTGTTACAATACCACAGCTTACTAATAGCAGATGCCCAAAAAACCATAACTCATGTCTATATGACATTTTTTTAATTAATTAATTTAATTAAAAGGGTATAACTACTTTTGAGATAAATATTTACCTTTCATTTGTTACTACTACTTAAAATATTATAAATTATTCAGTGGATTTAAATCTCTACCATCCACAAAACAATTATTAATAATTAAATTAAATTGTAGAAACTATTCCAAAATAGACATGTCTATCAGCCTAAAAAACAATGTTATGTGTATCACATTAAAAAATTGCAGGGATAGCATGTCTATTTGGAAATAAGGCTTACAAATTTTGTATTTAACTATCCATAATTATTAAGTGGATGGTAGGCATTTAAAATCCATAGAATATTTTATAATATTCTTAGTAGTAGACACAAATCAACTTGAGAATGAGTTTAATACACCACATAGATTTGATTCCTCTAGGATCTTTGTAGATCTAAAATTAAGATCGATCTATTATTTTGAGAAACACATTAATAAAATGTTTTAACTATAAGAAATTTTTATTTTCAATTGTTCTTTATAATATATACATATATTTTTCAAATTTCATCCTCGTACAAAAAAATAGAAAACACATCAAATGATATTTATACATGCACACAAGCATACAATTAATTATTTTTGTTATTAATATTTACAAATATATATATATATATATATATTTCATTTTTATTATATTTATTTCATTTTTGTTTAATTGAGCTAAAATATTTATTTTAAATCATCATGTTGAACCAATGACTTCACATCAAGGAGTTACTTAACAAATCACCTGATCATCATATATCCAAGACCCCATGGACACTAATTTTTACTATTTTAATTGAAACAACATTATGCTTTATTATTATTATTATTCTTTGATATAATGCATCATTTTATGGGCCCTACAACATCTTCTTCATATTGGACCATACAACACCTTTGGGCACAATTATTATTGATATTAATAATATAATAATAGTAGTCTCCTTGTGGGCAACCTAGTGGTTGGCACAATGGGATGTTATCCCCTCCACCTGGTTTCAAATCCCACGAGAGACATTTTGGCTTGTTGTGATAAGGCTCAATGAGCAAGCTCCCCCACCCTCACTCTTGGTATATCTGGATTACGTGTTGTTGGATATCCATTGCTAAGTCATAAATTCTTGGTATGTCTCGATTATATGTTGTTGGATATCCCTCATGGAGTCTCGACCATTGCTAAGTCATAAATCCTTGGTATATCTGGATTAAGCGTTTTTGGATATACACTTAGTGTTATAGTGGAACACGTAATCCATTTCTAAGTCATAAATTCTTGGTATGTCTCGATTATGTGTTGTTGGATATCCCTCATAGAGTCTCGACCATTGCTAAGTCATAAATCCTTGGTATATCTGGATTAAGCATTTTTGGATATACACTTAGTGTTATAGTGGATTAAGCGTTTTTGGATATACACTTAGTGTTATAGTGGAATTCAATAGGTTTGATATTGGACCTTGCCTAGATTACTCCAATGAGTTACCGATTCACCATGGTAAAATAATAATAATAATACAACCCCCCATGGGGCTCACTCGGCAGGTTAGTGAAACTATAAAATTAATGTGAATACAAGGTCCATGTTCAAATCTAAAATTAATGTGAATACAAGGTCCATGTTCAAATCCATAGTTTCTTACTTGTGGTTGTGTGCTAGGGGAAATGTAGTTCAACTAGGTGTTGTAGTGGTAGCAATAGAAATCAACCTTGTGTCACATGAGTATGAGACCAATCAAGTTTCCAATTCCTCTAGACATTAAAATAATAATAATATAATAATAACATCCTTTCAAAAATGGTTTTGTTCAAAATTTTCTTGAAAAACCTATTTTTTTCTCTACTAGGGTTTTTGAAGCATCGATGCAACCCTGTCCTTGATCTCTTTAGGGCCCTCCAATCATCACTGCTCCCATTTTTATATATTTAGCTGGTAGTGTGGGCTCCTTTTTTTCCAACTTGTAGGTTAATATGGCTTCCAATGTGGGGGGGAGCCCTCTTTTGCGTCACCTCTTGACATTATGGCCTTGAAGGTGCTAGTGGAGAGTTGTCATCCTATATTATATTTATTTTATTTATGTTTAACCTAATTAAAAAACGTATCTACAAGTTTATTTTTCCTTTCGAATAGGTAGCTATTTCCTTACCAGCCAGACCTTCTCAGGTTCAGGCGTAGCAGGACACTGAAAGAATTGTTGCATAGATGTATTGATCCTCCCATTCACTAAGAAATAGGATCTTCATTCACCAGTTCTGGGTGAAGAAAGTAAACTAGAGTACAACTACTAAAAATTCTTTCTTTGATGTTGGTTCTAGAAATGAAAGATATGTTGGGTTAGGTGGTGGCTTTCGAGCTAGCATAGGATCTGGGTTTAGATATTCATTTTTATTATATTTATTTCATTTTTGTTTAATCGAGTTAAAATATTTATTTTAAATCATCATGTCCAATATATCACTGAGATCCAGCAGGGAATTAAACCAATGACTCCACATCAAGGAGTTACTTAACAAATCACCCGATCACAATATATCCAAGATCCCATGGACACTATTTTTTACTATTTTAATTGAAACAACATTATGCTTTATTATTATTAGTATTTGATATAATGCATCAATATATGGGCCCTACAACATCTTCTTCATATTGGTCCATACAACACCTTTGGGCACAATTATTATTGATATTAATAATATAATAACAGTAGTCTCCTTCTAGGCAACCTAGTAGTTAGGACAATGGGATGTTATCCCCTCCACCTACTTTCAAATCCCACAAGAGACATTTTTGGTTTGTTGTGATAAGGCTCAATGAATAGGCTCCCCTACCCTTATGGAGTCTCGACCATTGCTAAGTCATAAATTCTTGGTACATCTGGATTACGTGTTGTTGGATATCCCTCATTTCTATGTAATAAATTCTTGGTATGTCTCGATTACATGTTGTAGGATATCCCTCATGGAGTCCCGACCATTGCTAAGTCATAAATTCTTGGTATATTTGGATTAGGATTTCTTGGATATACACTTAGTGTTATAGTGGAATTCGTTAGTTTGATCTTAGACCTCGCCTAGATTACTCCAATGAGTTACCGATTCACCATGGTAAAATAATAATAATAATAAAACCCCCCATGGGGCTCACTTGAGAAGCTAGTGAAACTATAAAATTAATGTGAATACAAGGTTCATATTCAAATCTACGGTTTCTTACTTGTGGTTGTGTGCTAGGGGAAATGTGGTTCACCTAGGTTCTATAGTGGTAGCAATAGAAATCAACCTTGTGTCACATGAGTATGAGACCAAATAAGTTTCCAATTCCTCTAGACATAGAAATAATAATAATATAATAATAACATCCTTTTACAAATGGTTTTGTTCAAAATTTTCTTGAAAAAACCAAATTTTTTTCTCTACTAGAGTTTCTGAAGCATTGACGCAACCCTGTCCTCGATCTCTTTAGGACCCTCCAATAATCATCGCTCCCATTTTGATATAACATTAAAATGGGTTATGTGGAGGTCTCACTTTAAACTTGTGTTAATATAAGCTTCCCAATGTGGGGGAGCCTGATCCATGTGGATATCGGTGTTACCCACTATTCCATTTGGATTCTACATCACTAATTTCTGTATTTTTTCACATTCAGCACAACTTACTATTTTTAGCAAGTTTTCGGGTCCTCCACTCTCGGAGTCGTTTTGGGGGCTTAAGGATCCAAGTGGATATTGGTGCACCCACCTATTCCATTTGAACCCCCATCATCAGTTCTTTCAGTTTTCAAGTTGCAACAAAACTTACTATTTTTAGCAGTTTTTCGGGTCCTGAACTTCCGGAGCCGTTTTGAGGCCCTAAACGACGTTTTTTGGGCATCGTTTTACCAACGAATTTCATGGAATGAAATTCATCTCGAAAGTTGTGGTCCTCGGATAGATCTTTCTAACGAGCTATTGAGCACATCAAATGGAGATCGGGTGCCAAAGTTACGCCCCCGGGAAGTTGAACCACCAATTTACCCAAACGGGCGCCCACAGTTTTGGCGCCTCATCTCCTACGGTTAGGTTTTTGGACGTTTCGGATTCTACATTGTTTCTCAATAATAAATAGGCCCTCGAGCCTCATTGTAACACAGTTCAGAGGTCTGTAGCCATCACATCTCTTCTCATAGATTCGCTACCAGCACCCTAGCTATTTTATTTCAATTATGTCTGTAAGCATATTTTTTTATTAATGAAATGACGCATTATTTCCACTGCATCTCTGTATTTATGGTTATGTGTTTATTATGTTGTGTTCCTGCATAAATCCGGATCAGTGGTATCAGAGCGGGTCTGCTCTTTCTTTGTTTTTATTTGCATGTCCCCAACACGGTCAGGGTATAAGGAGTTAGGGCTCGATTTGGTTGAACCCTTGCAAGATCAACCTCACAAACCCCGACGACCTCCCATGGAGGAAGAAAAGAAAGACGAGGGAGCAGGAGATCCTATCAAAATACTGCTCAAGGAGGCCCTAGAGAAACAAAGGAACGCGATGATGGATAACTTTGCTCAAATCCTTCAACGACTGCCCACATATGGCGCATCTGCATCCAACAACTACTCTGGAGGTGCCACTCCCTTCAAGGTACAGGTAAACTTTGACATTCCTATATTTGAAGGAAAAATAGATGCGGACACCATAGACAGATGGTTAAATTTGCTGGAAGGGTATTTCTCGGTCCATGACTTCTCTAACCGAGAAAAGATTATTTTTGCACTCCTCAAAGCTGCCCCCCATGTCAAAGACTGGTGGGAAACCTACCGTGAGCAAGAGGGCGAAGGGGAACCCTCTCTGTTCTCCGCCACACCCACTTGGAATTCGTTCCGAGACGGCATCAAGGAACAATATTACCCCGTGGGGAGCTATGAGGACAAATACATCCAATGGACCACGCTGCAGCAACAAAAGGATCAAGATGTGCACGAACTGACGAATCTGTTCCATACCCTGCGCACAAAGTTGGGTATTAAAGATTCAGAGAGACATTTGGTGCTCAAGTACCACGGCTGTCTGCACAAACACATTCAGGAGGAAATGGAGTTCCTCGACATTACATCGCTTGGCACGGCATATCGCTATGCCGCCAAGATCGAGCAAAAATTTAAGCAGAAGAAGCGAGACTTTGGATCTGCAAATTCGAAAGGTGCCCCCGAACCGAAGAACAAGGGGCAAGGCCAAAGCAATGCGACTCGGAACAACACCACAAATCCAAAGAAGGACACAGGGAAGTGGTGTGACTTTCATAACAGCCCCACTCACAGCACAAACGAGTGTCGGGCCAAACAGTCTTTGGTGGCCGAACTAAAGGCACCCGAATCAGATGCATTTTCTGATCCTGAGTTAGAACCAGACAAAGGCAATGACAAAGGGAAGCAGATCATTGATGCGGATCCCAGTGCCATTGTTGCCACCACGAAGATCCAGAAGGAGGGTCCAGAGGATCCAGAGGAGGGGGAGCGCCTCTTCCAGTCGCAGATGTGGGTAAAGGGTTCTCCGCTGCAATTTCTCGTCGATAGCGGAAGCCAAAAGAACCTCATTTCAGCAGAGGTCGTGAAGCAGCTTAGCCTACCAACCATAGCACACCCACAGCCGTATACCATCGGATGGCTCCACCCAAGGAGAGATCTCCGCATCCGCCAGCAATGCCGCCTTCCGTACAGTATCAAGCCATTCACGGATGAGGTATTGTGTGATGTTGCTCCTCTTGATGTAGCTGATGTATTATTGGGCCAACCATACTTGTGGAGGCGACATGCTGTGTATGAGTCTAGGCCTCGTGCTTTTATTATTACTTTGGGAAATAACTTGTACAGGATACCAGAGGTAGTACCGCTTCCTGTCATCTCTTTGACTACTGCAAAACAACGTAGTAAGATTGTTTCCCAAACCAGGAAATTCATTTTCCTTATGACTCACTCACAGGGAAAGAAGAATATTGTGGCCACAACCTCGAAACAGGGCTCCCTTGCATGGCTACAGCAGATGGACAAAGTTATGGAGGAATACGATGAAAATTTCTCCTCACTCATAAAGGTTCCTCTACACTGTCAGGACAAGCACTCCATTGATTTGACTCCCAACGCACCACCGCCTGATGTTGCCATACATCCTGCAACTACACATACAGAATCCAAACATGTACTGTCTAAGGCTAATAAAGAAACCAAATTTACTAAACGCATCCAGCATGTCCACCCGCAGGTCCATGACATCTTCAATACATCTAATACTCAGTTCAACAGAATTTGCCTCATCTCATGGAGGATCTCAACGCAATGGGGACCATTGCTTCCTAAGGAGGGAGGAATGATCCAGGTGGATATCAGTGGCCACCCACCTATTCCATTTGGACAAGCACCATCAATTCTTGCAGCTTTTCACATTCAGCACAACTTACTATTTTTAGCAGGTTTTCGGGTCCTCCACTCTCGGAGCCGTTTTGGGGGCTTAATGATCCAGGTGGATATTGGTGGCCACCCACCTATTCCATTTGAACCCCCATCATCAGTTCTTTCAGTTTTCAAGTTGCAACAAAACTTACTATTTTTAGCAGTTTTTCGGCTCCTAAACTTCCAGAGTCGTTTTGAGGCCCTAAATGACGTTTTCTGGTCATCGTTTTTCCAGCGAATTTCATGGAATGAAATTCATCCTGAAATTTGTTGTCCTCGGATAGATATTTCTAACGAGCTATTAAGCGCATCAAATGGAGATCGGGTGCCAAAGTTACGCCCCTGGGAGGTTGAACCACCAATTTACCCAAATGGGCGCCCACAGTTTTGGCGCCTCATCTCCTACGGTTAGGTTTTTGGACGTTTCGGATTCTACATTGTTTCTCAATAATAAATAGGCCCTTGAGCCTCATTGTAACACAGTTCAAAGGTCTGTAGCCATCACATCTCTTCTCAGAGATTCGCTACTAGCACCCTAGCTATTTTATTTCCATTATGTCTGTAAGCATATTTTGTTATTAATGAAATGACGCATTATTTCCGCTGCATCTCTGTATTTATGGTTATGTGTTTATTCTGTTGTGTTCCTACATAAATCTGGATCAGAGCCCTCTTTTGTGTCACCTCTTGACATTATGGCCTTGAAGGTGCTAGTGGAGAGCTGCCATCCTAGCCCTCGGCCATGGCCAAGTAAATTTGTGAAGAAGCTAAATGATATTTTGTATATCAATGTAAATGCTAACCCATCTCATACTATGGCCTTGTATTTCATGGAATGGGGTTTGGTGGTTATTTGTTTGAGCCTTAGCCCTCCCCTCCTAAGAAACTACCTGAGTAGAAAAAAACTAGTTCCTTAAGACTAAAGGGGACATTTATTCTTCATTTTGTAGTAATGGGTTATTTACCTTCCTATTTGAAAAATAAGAAGATAAGGATTTAAGTTCTTGGAATGGCCTAAATTTATTGGGTGCTCAAGGGCTTTTGAATAGACCGAATCTTGATTTCAATCTTGAAAATGGAATTCCTTCAATCGTCCCATTGTAGGTGAAGTTGTCATATTTACCTCTTCATAAAATGAAACCTTTTGTAGAATTTCTAATGCATTGGGAAAATACATTGATTGGTCCAACCCATGTGAGGGAATGCATCCATGTGTACGTATCTATGTAGAGGTTGATTTTGGAAAAGGTATTTCAGAAGCAATGTCACTAAACCTTGAAATTTGGTCCTTCATGGAAAATGTAGATTATGATCAATTTTCATTTAAATGAAAAAAGTTCCATGAATATGGGAATTTTGTGAGATATTTCCCTTAAGAAAAAATCTAGAGAAAACAAGAAGAAGGAGAAGGAGAAAAATGCCAGCAAATTAAGCGGTGTTGAGGACCTAATAAATATGCAGCTGGTGCTAAGGCCTTGTTAGGTCAATGGGCCACAAAAAAATATTCATCTTCCCCAAAGGCCCCATAGAAATATCAAGCATCCTCCTCCTTTAAATTCCTCATTGGAGTTTCCTCAAGTAAATAGTTTTTTTTACATTAAGAACCTTGAATAAGGGGGAGAAAATCAAGTCAAGAACAATTAGGAGGATCCAGTCCACCCTAAATAATTTCCTAACCCTAGGGACATTTCGGATGGACTAACTAATGTAAAGGATATTACAATGGATGCATAAGGGTAAACTAATGAAGATGATGTTTTTATTTCCCAAAAAATCCCCATAGATTATCAAGGCCCTTCCTTAGCAGACTTTGCAAATGAAAGATCAAAAAAGGGGAAATGATGAAAGAGACGGGAGTAAGTAAATTTCAAGGAAAGGTTGATAGAAAGAAAAATAGGGATAAATAGAGGACTACCCAGAAGAGAAATGATTCAGGCCCTGCTTAAGGGGGGATCCAAAAAACCTTGTAGGATATGATGAAAATAGTCTCATGGAATTGCAGGGGGTTAGGGAGTGACAACAATATATTATAAGTTATAAGGATGTTGAAACAAGAGAAACTCCTAATTTTGATCCTCCGAGAAACAATGTTGGGGGTAATTAAAGGCCTCCAAAAGAATAAAAATCATATGTATACAATTCAATTTGTTGTGACAAGATCGTGTGATGCATTAGGAGGATTGTGTACACCTTGGTCAAAAGAAATGTTAAAATAAATTTCAAAGCATAGGACGCAACATTGGCTAGCCACTTTACTTCTTCATATCCCAAGTAATGAAGTAATATGTGTCTTTTAAATTTTTATGTTCTTGTGGCTTATCATGAAATGAGATACTATTGGAATTCTTTAATCAATAATAGTACCCATGTATTGAGAATAAAATGAATTATTGGTGAGGATTTTAACATCATTATTCATCCTTGGGAGAAAAAATAAGGAAGCCTAGTTCGAGATCCATTTACGGACCACTTTGAAGACATTTTATCCTCACATGAATTAATTGATGCTTTTTCGACTCACGGTAAGTATATTGGAAGTAATCAAATATTTTACCCTGGATAAATTGATGTTGTGCTAGATTGATTCCTCCTTAGCAACCGTTATCTAAATCATAAATTTTCTTGATTATTAAATGCTTTTGTCTGAGGAGTATGAAACAATAATTGAGTCACCCTCTCCCTTATTCCCCTCAAATATTCATGCCCCCCTCCTCTTCCATTATAGCCCCCAATGGATTAGTACCTCGAGTTTCCTTGAAGTAGTTTCTTATGCCTAGATTTTATGGGTTTCAAACTCCCTTGTATAAATTTGGGAGAAAAAAAATAAAAGCTACAAAACGTGGCTTAAAATGGTGTATCAAAGAAACTCAAAGCTATAAAACTAAGGAAATATGTCTTCATTAGCATTGTCTTGATTCCCTTCATAAAATATTGTATCTTAAGAATATCATGGAGGATCTCTTACTAGAGGAACCTTGGGAATTTAACTCACTCCTCAAGGCTCTAAAATAGGAGGAGGAACTCTAGAGATTAAAATATAGGAGCCTGTAGTGGAAGGTTGAGGATAGAAACACAAGATTTTGTCACTGGCAAGTGAATGTGAGTCATAGTGGTAGAACATTAAGTTCATTAGAGTGGATGGGTTGATGTTGGCCTCCTACGGTAAAATAAAATATGTTACTTCTGAGGACTTCTCCAATTTATATAAGGATCCTCAAATGGAAAATCAACCAAAGAGGTAGGACATGATATCCCACATCCCTTCACTGCTTTCAAAGGAATATAATGGATGTTTACTTTTTCCAGTCATAGAGGAATAGGTTTGGAAATAGGTTTGCACCATGAAACCAGACAATGACCCTAGTTCAAATGGTTTCTCAACAATTTTCTATCATTCTTGTTGGCATATAATGAATTATGATGTTTGTAGAATGTAAGATTATGTATTCAAGCACCACACAATAGGAGGTGGGATCAATCCCTTGTTCATTTCTCTCATTCCAAAATACGTCCATCTTACCTTATTTTTAAGATTTTGCCCCATCCCGCTATATAATGTCTCATGTAAAATTATTTAAAAATAATTGCATTCCAAGGCAAGTCCCTTCTCTCCAAGCTTAGAAAATCAAGGTTTGTTACGGTGGGAAACTTCCAAAATGTTGAAACCATCATACTAGTTCAGGAAGTTATCCCCTCAAGTAAATTCATGAAATAAAAAGGGATGATTATCAAATTGGACATGGTCAATTATTTTGACTAGGTAAATCAACAATTCCTCTTTGAAGGCTTGGTGTGATCTGGTTTTGATAAATATTTCATAGCATGGATTGAAACTTGTATATTAGGACCATGGATTTCCTCTTTAGTAAATGGGAGGCCTACAATTTTTTTTAAAGAATCTGGAGGATTAATATAGGGGGTTCCTTCTTTCCCCTTACCTATATATATTAGATGTTGAATCGTTAAGTAGGAGACTAGAACATGAATGAAGGATTGGATCTTTACCAAGAATCTAATTCCCAAGAGGATTGAGGAGAATTAACCACTCTCAATTTGTGAATGGCACCCTTCTAATGGGGGGAGCTTCAATAATAATTACAATAATATTCTAAAACGTGTTGGATGAGTTTTTGATAACCAATGATGGCCTGATAAACATAGGAAATAATTGATTTTATTTTTTTAAAGTAAGACACTTTGCATTACATCAAATGAGGATTACATTGACCAAAAAAATAATGCTACTGGTCTACCCAAAGGGAAACTAGACTAGTAACATAAGTTCATACTCTTGAGGTTGCTAATACCTCATCTAACTAGAGAATCTTGTAAATATAAACTTATAAAAACAAGTTGGCTCTGTCATACCTTGACATAAATCGACATGATAAGACAAAAAATACTACTAGTGTTGCAAGAAAAAAACTAGTGATTCATAACAACTATTGGGTAGAATATTTAGGCACCTACACTAGCTGGTAACTGCCCTCATTTGAGAAGAATGACATGTTGGCTCATCTCCTGGCTAGAATGATCAACTTTCAGTAAATATTGTCAATTTTTTCCTCATCTCTGCCAATTTGATAGAATTCTCTTGTTGATTCTTCCAATACCTCCCTATGCCACCCGCAATATTCGAATGAGATTTAACCTTTTGTCAGTTTCGTGCCATGATCAATGAAGTTATGGGAGTGAACGAAATGAACCAAGTATAGTGGGAGTTGCAACCCCCTTTCGTGTGAGCTGACTTCATATTAAGGAAGGGGGGAACGCTTGTTCTTGGGAACCATCCTTAGGGTTAAGGACCTTTGTAGCCAAATCTTGATAGTGAGTTTGAATGATTACGGAATTTCCTCACTTCAATCCATGTCAAAAATATGAGTTGCTATGCTGAGACCAAAATTCGCTAGCTTGTTAGATAATTTTTTGCCTTCTCTACGAACATGAGATAGGAGGGGAGTTGTTATATTTGTTATGAGTTTTGCAATGTTACCTATTCGAGCTACCAACCTCCAACTCTTAGAGACTTTGGAAGGATTTGATCCACATTAGATTTTGTAGAATATATTGATAATGGTCTTGGAATCTCCTTCAATAACAAGCTTGTGAAATTTTTTGCAGATAATGATCGAGAGACCCTGTTGTAGTGCTCATATTTCAACAACATTATTAGTGTTGAGGAATATGAAACCCACATAAACATGTACAATTTTCCCATTATTGTTACAAAATATTCCACCATAATTGGATTGACCCGGATTTCCTTTCGAGGCCCCATTAAATTTAAGCTTGATGAAGTACTCTAGAAGGAGGGACTACAAGGAAGGGCCAAAAGGGAAGAGATTGGGGACAGAGTGAGTCTTCCATAAGGAATAGGGGAAGAGACCCATCTTAGTTAGAATTATTTTTACAATTTGATTGCATTACCAATATTTGGAGGAGCAGGGAAGAGTAGAAATTGTTTCCATTATTTTTATTTAGGATAGCTTGCCAAATAAATTGTTTCGAGGCCCTGATATTCTTAAATGTTTGTCTATTACGCTCCATCCAAATTTCCAATAGAATGAATGCAAGGATGATTTGTCATGCCCTGTTAACAATTGGATCGGTACAAGGTGATTCATGCCAAAATTGTACAGTGGACAGGCCATTATTTTATATTATGTCGATTTGTTGAAAGAGAATACCAAGGTTGTTCTAGATAGAATTAGAGAAGTTATAGAAGCTAAGAAGATGATTGGCATTTTATAAATTGGAGAAACACAAAATGTAGATTGACAGGCCTTGAAAATCATGAATATGAAGCTTTTAAAATTTAATAAATGGATTTTCATGGCCCCAAAAGTTCTATCAAAGAAGGGATGCCTCTAAGGACCAATCACGGACTTCAACTGTGATAAACGAGTTTCCTTAAACCCCTTGTCAAGCCTAATTCCAGGTCGGACTTGTTGAACCCTTGGTTAAACTGAGAGGGGGGGTGAATCAGTTTAATGCAGTCATGGTCTTGTAAAACTTTCTTTTACATTTATTTACATCTTCATTTTGTGATCAACTTAATATACAAAGGAACAAAAATCTTAATAAGTGAGCAGCAGGTATTAAGCAGATTAAATACAGAATATCAACATATAATCATCATGCACATAGACAACATATATAAGTGGAAACCCATAAGGGAGAAAACCACATCTTATTATTGTTGTGATGCAAAGGCAAGCTCCAACTCCCTCTCACCACTGATTTTATGTAGGCTCCAACCTATAGGAGGCTACTACTTCAATTTTGCAAGCTACAACTTGCAAGGAAGCTCCAAATCCCATCTATTTTCTGCAGGCTACAACCTATAGGAGGCTCCTACCTCAGCTAGCTACAACTGGACATCTATCAAGCTACAGCTTGACATGGAAGCACCAACTTCCTCACACTGCTATGCAAACACATGCTGATTTACCTGGATATCAGCTTTGTTATATTCCTTCTTCACTGTTGTCCTCCATCCTTCATATCTGCCTTATATTATCTCTGGATCTTCACATCTTCTCTGTCTGCTTTTTCTTCTTCTTACACTCTCTCACCCCTATGCATACCGATATTACATGTTTTATACAGATAGCTTTATGACTGTTTGAATTCTACAGGGAATATGAAGTGAATAGGCACGACTCTTTGCCTTCCTCCTTCTCATTTTCTTGTCCAGCACATTCAGAATAATATAACAGAGTGTATACATTTGTGTATTGGAGTGGAGTTTTTCTTTTCCTAAGGAGACTTTCCTTTACATCACAAACAATATAAATTCAATAATACATTTATAGTTACAATCAAACATTTCAATTCAACCCTTTCAACCTCTTGCTTTTCCGTTTATTTTGTCTTCTCTGCCTGCTGTCCCTTTATCTTCTCTACCTGCTATTGTATTTTTAACTATTCTGCACAAGAACGGGTCCTTTTAACTGTGCGAGCATTTCCTTGCCGTGTTTAACCTTTTCTTTTGTTACCCAAGTCGAACTCGGCTTCCACTCTTTTCTTCACAAACAATGCAGAATACATTAAGCCTGGACATGAAATTAATTACTAATTACCTCTAAACAATATCGCATCCACTTTTTATTGCATTTCGGTATTTCCATCATTATTTTCTATATGGATCCTTTGTTCTCCGATGCGATTTACAAAGGGAAAACCCATACTCCCAGACATGAAAATCTTTAGGCTTCGGATTTGGTCTTCATCGCGTCCGCTCTCTTTATCGAACTTTGCACTTCGGCGTTCCCATGTGTTTATGCGATTTTTCTCCTGCCCTGATTGTGATATGCGATGGTAATATCGCATCACAATATCGACTATCGCAATATCGCAATATCGGCTATCACATATAATTTACCATACCGTGCGAACTTCTATCATATGCGATATGTGATGTGCGATCGCATCGCATCACATCGCATTGCATCTTCGCATCGCATCACATCGCCACTTCGCGGTATGCGATGGACTTCGTATCGCTGATGTGCGATATATCACTGTGCCGCCACGTGTCCCTTTGCATCGCCACATCGGATCGCAACTTTGCATCCATCTAGCGGCTATCGCATTCACTTGCAATGTTTGATATGCGATCGGGTCCCACTTGATTCCGATATAATCTCTGCCGTCTATCTCCTTTGATCTCATCCGTTTATCGCGTCGTTCCACGACTATACTTTTGGGCTTTAGGAAAGTGGGTCCCAGTTCATGGCACTGTGGAGGCACTCCTTGGTACGGAATAATCATCGGGCCTGTGCTACCGCAGTGAATGACAACTGTCGATCTGTGGTCAACGCTTGATGGGTGGGTCAACTACGGAGGCACCCCCTTGGGTTAATCATTGGGCTGTTTGTGCCCCTGCAGTACCGTTGATCCCAGATCAACGTTAATCGCGCTCATAAGATGCGTTTTTCAACTCTGTGACACCGGTCCCACACCTTTTATCATTCTGCTCTTTACACACTTTTTTCTTTAAAACAAAACATGTCAACAAAATGTATTGGCCCCATAGTATGCCTCCTCTTAACTCACAATTTCATTATGCCAAAGAATGTTGAGTCTCCGTCATTGATCCTAGAATGATCCAACGGTCATCGCATTATTGCGTGCCAACTAGCCCGATGGCATAATGTTTTTGAACCTACGTGAAATAGGCAGTTTCAGTATGCCACGTGTCGCCCTTCTAACTGTATCGCGTCCATCTCACTTAAAACCACTTATCCTCCAAAAGCGGTGCGAAAACCCTCTGGTGGTTTTTGAAACCACTTTCATTGTTTCGTTTTCACCGTTGACTCATGGTTCTGCTTTCAACTCTTCAATGCGCTTCTCCCCATATTTGGTAAAACATTCAAGCAAACCATCGATTCATGTTTTCCGCTTCTATTCACCGAGTCTTCCACACTGCTTCTCCCTGAGCTTTATTTAGTTTCTAAGTGTGCCAATCTCTCGTGAGCTTGTTTTTCTGCCTTTGGTGCCTTCTTAGCTGCATTTGCTGCCTCTGCTGTATTTTTTGCTTTGTTGTTACCTTTTCTACCTCAGCTGCCTCTACTCCTTTTCCTTATTGCTGGTTCTTCTCTGCTCCTTTGCCTTAGTGATAATTCAGGTGATGCTCCTTTGCCATCAATGACAATATTTCCAACAGTCTCCCCCTTTGGCATTGATGGCAATACTCCAATACTTCCTCCAGGACTTCCTCCCCCTTCTCATTCTGAGAAGTGTCTTTCTTCCTCTGCTTACTTTTCCTCCCCTTTTTACATCAATGGCAAAGGGTTTCACATCTCTCTGTGTAGATTTTATCTTTTCATTTCCTCTAATCTTGAGGACCTGTTCCATGCACCGCTCCATTGTTCTAGCTCTTTGATGACAATTTATTGACTACTCTCCCCCTGGAATAATGCTTTCTTATCTGATATTGACTATCACTTGTCTTCTGCACTGATCCTGTTTCTTGTATGTAGCCCCCTTTTTTTTTTATTTCTGATCATGTTAGAGAGTAACATCTGCAGACACTACCCCTAGCTTGTCTCTCAGATATTCGAATGGTTCTTTAGCAAGAGGTTTTGTGAATATGTCTGCTATTTTTTCCTTGGTTGGTACATATTCCAACTTTACTAATTTTTGTGCTACTCATTCTCTGAGGAAGTGGTACTTTATTGGGATGTGCTTTGTTTTTTAATGAAGTATAGGATTTTTTGATATACTTATTGCACTTGTATTGTCACATTTGACAGGAATGGGTTCATCAATGCTTACCTTCATGTCTTGGAGAATTTGTTTCATCCACATTACTTGTGTGCAACATGCTGCTGCTGCTATGTATTCTGCTTCTGCTGTAGATAGAGAGATAGAAGTTTGCTTCTTGCTTAGCCATGCCACTAGAGTTTTTACCAAATAAAATGCACCTCCACTTGTGATTTTCCTGTCATCCACACAACTGGCCCAATCTGCATCTGTGTATACTGTCAATGTGAAAGTTTTTCCTTTTGGATACCATAGGCCATAGTGTGCAGTTCCTTGTAGATATATAAATATTCTCTTGATTGCAAGTAAGTGATTTTGTTTTGGTGCTACTTGATATCTTGCCACGAGTCCTACTGCCAACATAATGTATGGTCTAGAAGCAATTAGGTATAACAGACTTCCTACCATGGATCTGTAAAGTCTTTGATCTATATCTGCAGATCCATCATTAGCACATAGTTTGCATCCAGTGATCATGGGAGTTGTCATAGGTTTGCAGTCTTCCATTTGGAACCTTTTTAACATCTCTCTTAACTATTTTTCTTGTGAGATGAATGTTCTTGTGTTCTTCTGTTGAATTTGAAGTCCTAAATAGAAGGTGAGCTCTCCAATCATAGACATCTAAAATTTTGAGTTCATTTCTTCAGCAAATCCTTTTGTTAACTCATCTTTGTTGCTACCAAACATGATATCATCTACATATACTACTACAATTAGGAGTTCATTTTCATTAGCCTTTATGTACAAATTGTTGTCTACTCCTCCTTTCTTAAAACCTTGTTTTTGCAAGTATTTGTCCAGCCTTGAATACCATGCGCAAGGAGCTTGTTTCAACCCATATAAGGCTTTCTTTAATCTGCACACATAGTCATGTTTATCTGTTAAGGAGAATCCTTCGGGTTGTTCCATGTAGACTTCTTCCTCTAAATCTCCATTCAAGAAGGAAGACTTCATATCCATTTGATATACCTTGAAATCATGATAGCATTCAAAGGCCAAAAACATTCTGATTGCTTCCATTCTGGCTATAGGGGCAAAGGTTTCATCATAATCAAGTCCTTCAATTTGAGAGTATCCCTTGCATACAATTCTGGCTTTATTTCTGATTACCTGACCTTGTTCATTCATCTTATTCTTGAATATACATTTCGTGACAATGACATTTTTCCTAGTGGGTCTTGGAATTAATTCCCAGGTATTGTTCTTCTCAATTTGGTCTAGTTCTTCATTCATAGCATTTACCCAGTTTTTGTCTTTGTTGGCTTCTTCAAAATTCTTTGGCTCTATTTGAGATAGCATGGCTAGGTATACTTCTTCTGTCTATTTAGCAAGCTGTCTTCTTGTCTAGACTCCCATACTCTCGTCCCCAATGATTTTATCTTCTGGATCGTTCTTTTGAGTGTGTCTTGAGGGACCTTTTAAGTTTAATTCAGTATCTTCTGTTGTCTTCCTATGTTCATCATTATCTTGGTTCTCAGCTTGATGATCATTTGGAGGATTGGCATAGCTTGTGCTTCTTGTTTAATTTGGTAGATCTTTGTCAAATCTTACATCAATGCTTTCCACAATTTTGTGCAGTCTTTTGTTGTAGCACCTATAACCCTTACTCTTGGATGCATATCCGAAAAATATTCCTTCATCAGCTCTTGCATCAAACTTCCCCAATTTTTCATCATTAATTTTTATGAAACACTTGCTTCCAAAGACTCTAAAGTGCTTGATTGATGCTGGTTTACCATGCCATAATTCGTAAGGAGTCTTGTCACTATTTGGTCTTAGATGAGATTTGTTGAGAATGTGAACAACTATGTGTACTGCTTATGCCCAGTAGGTTTGGGGAATATTACATTCTTGCATCATAGCTCTGGAAATCTGTTGTACTGACCTATTTTTCCTCTCTACCACTCCATTCTGTTGATGTGTACCTGCAATTGTAAACTGTTGTTTTATCCCATGTTCATTGCATAGGTTTGCAAAATCATAGTCTGTGAATTCACCTCCTCTGTCTGATCTGATGCACTTTAGCTTGCATCCTGTTTGATTTTCTGCCAATGCCTTGAATATCTTGAATTTATCAAGTGCTTCAGATTTATATTTGAGAAATGCCACCCACATCAATCTGGAAAAATCATCTATTATCAGCATGAAATAAGATTCTCCGCTTGGTGCTTTAATTCTTGAAGTTCTACACAGGTCCATGTGTACAAGCTGAAGAGGCTGACTTGTGGATAGTATCTCTTTGGTCTTGAAAGATATGCGGGTCTGCTTGCCCAGTTGGCAAGATTTACATATGGTATTTGAAGGCTTCTTTATTGCTGGCATATCTCTGACTGCATTCTTCTTGCTCAGACTGATGATGTGGTCAAAGTTTAGGTGTCCCAATATTCTATGCCATAACCATGATTCATTAAGTTTTCTTATGTGGCATGCTTCATTCTCTTCTTCCACTATATAGATATTACTTTCTGTTCTAACACCTTTGATCAAGGTCTTTCCTGTGGTGCTTGATCTTACCTCATAATCTTGGGCTCTGAAAAGTACCTCACAGCATTTATCACACATTTGACTAACACTTAGCAGATTGTCTTTCAGCCCATCCACAAATGGTACATCTTGAGCCTTTCCTCTTCCATTATTCAGACTGACTGAGCCTTTTCCTTTGATTTTCCCTGCTTTATCATTTCCGAATGTTACATTTCCAGATTTCTTTTCATCAAAGGTTACAAACTTGCTTCGATCTCCAGTCATATGCTTTGAGCATCCACTGTTCATGTACCATTGGCTTTTCTGATCTTGAGCTATTAGAGCCAGGTCACACTTATTCAACTTCTTTTTCCACTGCAGACAGCTATTTGTTTGGCACCTTTTCTGAGAAGATGGACCACATTCTTTGAGAGGACATTTGGAAGACATGTGTCCGATCTGATGTTTATCATTAATTTTCTTTAGCAGAATGTCTTCCACCTTCTTAGCTTCTTCAAGTTCTACTTTCAATTGAATGAAGTCTTCTGAATTTGGTACCTCTTTTACATATTTGAGGAGAATGTCTTTCTATTTTCTGCATTTGAGTTTAAGTCTGTCTATTTCTTCCAGGGCACTTTTTAGCTTCCCCTCAAGATCTACCTCACCTTCTTCCTCATCTTTTAGAAGGAATCCTTCAGACTCTTCGTTGGCCATCAACACAAATTCAAAGGTTCCTTCTTCATTTGAGGATTCATCTAAGTTTTCAGATGCGCTGCTATCTTGCTGAGCATAAAGTGATTTTCTGTTGAATCTCTTCCCTTTCTACCAGTTATTTATTTTGGTTTTTTCTGTCTCTTGAGTCCGATTCTTTGTTTTATTGTAAGGACACTTTGATGCATAGTGCTCAACTCTTCCACAGTTAAAGAATTTATATGGAAGCTTACCTTTATACTTACCTAAGCCTCTATCCAATATTTTGATAAATTTGGCCTCTTCTTCATCAGAGTAGGAGCATGTATCTTCCTTTTCTTCTTTTCTCTTCTCAGCCTTAAAGGCTGCCTCCCTCACATTTAACTTCCTCTATGGAAGTCTCATCTCATAGGTTGTTAAGTTTCCAAGTAATTGGTTCATAGTCAAAGTTTCCTAATCAACTGTTTCTTCTATGGCAGAAACCTTGGGATTAAAACTGGATGGTAAAGATCTCAATATCTTTTGAACAATTAGACATTCTCTAATGGTTTCTCCTAGAGCTTTCATATTATTCACAATTTCTGCAACCTTTAAGAAGAAGCTGGCAACATCTTCTTCTTCATTAATTTTTATATTTTCAAATTGAGCTCGATAGACTTGTAGTTTGGCTATCTTCACCTTTTTATCTCCCTCATGGATACTTTCTAATGTATCCCATATTTCTTTGGCAGTCTTGTTGTGCATTACTTTGATAAATTCCGCCTCACACAGACCACTTAAGAGAGCATTCATGGCTTTGGCATTAGCTATAAAATCTTGTTTGGATTCTTTCTCTGTGTCAGAATCCTTTGGGGCATATCCCAAATCCACAACAACCCAAAATTCTATTCCTAGAGACATTATGTACGTCCTCATTCTTATTTTCCAGAAGGCATAATTTGTGCCAGTAAACAAAGGGGCTTTATTTGTTGAGCATCCTTCTAGACTAGCCATCTTGGGGACCTAGGATCTTCCTTCCAGTTGTTAAACTGATACAGAAGGAACCTGCTCTGATACCAATTGTTGAACCCTTGGTTAAACTGAGAGGGGGGGTGAATCATTTTAATGCATTCATGGTCTTGTAAAACTTTCTTTTACATTTATTTACATCTTCATTTCATGATCAACTATATATACAAAGGAACAAAAATCTTAATAAATGAGCAGCAGGTATTAAGCAGATTAAATACATAATATCAACATATAATCATCATGCACATAGACAACATATATAAGTGGAAACCCATAAGGGATAAAACCACATCTTATTATTGTTGTGATGCAAAGGCAAGCTCCAACTCCCTCTCACCACTGATTTTCTGTAGGCTCCAACCTACAGGAGGCTACTACCTCAATTCTACAAGCTACAACTTGTAAGGAAGCTCCAACTCCCATCTATTTTCTACAGGCTACAACCTACAGGAGGCTCCTACCTCAGCCAACTACAACTAGACATCTATCAAGCTACAACTTGATATGGAAGCACCAACTTCCTCACACTGCTATGAAAACACATGCTGATTTACCTAGATATCAGCTTTGTTATATTCCTTCTTCACTGCTATCTTCCATCCTTCATATATGCCTTATATTATCTCTGGATCTTCACAGCTTCTCTGTCTGCTCCTTCTTCTTCTTACACTCTCTCACCCCTATGCATACCGATATTACATGTTTAATACATATAGCTTTATGACTTTTTGCATTATACAGGAAATATGAAGTGAATAGGCACGACTCTTTGCCTTCCTCCTTCTCATTTTCTTGTCCAACACATTTAGAATAATATAACAGAGTGTATACAATTGTGTATTGGAGTTTTGTTTTGTTTTGCCTACGGAGACTTGCCTTTACATCACAAACAATATAAATTCAATAATACATTTACAGTTACAATCAAACATTTCAATTCAACCCTTTCAGCCTCTTGCTTTTCCGTTTATTTTGTCTTCTTTGCCTGCTGTTGTATTTTTAATTGTTCTGCATAGGAACGGGTCCTTTTAACTGCACGAGCCTTTCCTTGTCGTGTTTAACCTTTTGTTTGTTACCTGAGCCGACCTCTGCTTCCACTCTTTTCTTCACAAACAACGTAGAATACATTAATCCTGGACATGAAATTCATTACTATTTACCTTTGAACAATATCGCATCCACTTTTTATCGCATTTCAGTATTTCCATTGTTCTTTGCTATATGGATCCTTTGTTCTCTGATGTGATTTACAAAGGGAAAACCCATACTCCTGGACTTGAAACTCTTTAGGCTTCGGCTTTGGTCTTCATCGTGTCCTCTCTCTTTATCGCACTTCACACTTCGGTATTCCCATGTGCTTGTGCGATTTTTATCTTGCCCCGATTGCGATATGCGATGGTAATATCGCATCGCAATATCAATTATCGCAATATCGGCTATCGCATAGAATTTACCATACCGTGCGAACTCCTATCATATGCGATATGCGATGTGCGATTGCGTCGCATCACATCGCCACTTCGCGGTATGTGATGGACTTCGCATTGCCGATGTGCGATATAGTGTTGTGCCACCACGTGTCCCTTCGCATTACCACATTGCATCTCAACTTTGCATCCATCCAGCGCCTATCGCATTTGCTTGTGATGTCCGATATGCAATTGGGTCGCACTTGATTCCGATATAATCACTGCCATCTATCTCCTTTGATCTCATATGTTAATTGCGCCAGTCCACGACTGTACTTTTGGGCTTTAGGAAAGCAGGTCCCAGTTCACGGCACTACGGAGGAACTCCTTGGTACGGAATAATCATCAGGCTGTTTGTGCCCCTACGGTATCGTTGATCCTAGATCAATGTTAACTGCGCTCATAAGACGCGATGTTCAACTCTGTGACACCAGTCCCACACCTTTTATAATTCCACTCTTTATATACTTTTTTCTTTAAAACAAAACACGTCAACAAAATTTATTGGCCCCATAGTATGCCTCCTCTTAACTCACAATTTTGTTATGCCAAAGAATGTTGAGTCTCCGTCATTGATCCTAGAATGATCCAATGGTCATCGCGTTATCGCGTGCCAACTAGCCCGATGGCATAATATTTTTGAACCTATGCGAAATAGGTAGTTTCAGTATGCCACACGTCACCCTTCTAACTGTATCACATCCATCTCACTTAAAACCACTTATCCTCCAAAAGCGGCGCGAAAACCCTTTGGTGGTTTTCGAAACCACTTTCATTGTTCCGCTTTCACCGTTGACTCATGGTTCCATTTTCAACTCTTCAATGCACTTCTCCGCATATTTGGTAAAACGTTCAAGCAAACCATCGATTCATGTTTTCCGCTTCTCTTCATCGGGTCCTCCACACTGCTTCTCCCTAAGCTTTATTTAGTTTCTAAGTGCGTCGATCTCTCTTGAGCTTGTTTTGCTACCTTTGTTGCCTTTGGTGCCTCTTAGTTTCATTCCCTGCCTCTGCTATATTTTTTGCTTCACTATTACCTTTGCTGCCTCAGCTGCCTCTGCTCCTTTGCCTTCTTACTGGTTCTTCTCTGCTCCTTTGCCTTAGTGATAATTCAGGTGATGCTCCTTTGTGCTCCTTTGTCATCAATGACAATATTTCCAATAGGACTAGCAATTATTGGAGGCAGGATATAAGAATATTGTACTGTGCTAGCATGCTACCACATGTGTGGGATTTTACGCGGGCATAATGGACTGGAAATTTCCATGGGCCTCTTGCTTTTCATGGTAGTATTGTATATGTATCAGTTACTTATATAACCTCTATTCGAGAAAAATAAATTTATAGCTCAATTTGTCAAATGCTTTTGAAATATCAAGTTTGACGAGAATACTTGGATCCTTATTGGAATAAAGTGAGTGATTATGTTCATGGGATATTATTATACTATCCATAATTTGTTTTCCTTCCACATAACTAGTTTTCTTAGGAGAGATATGTAAGGGGATGATGGGTTTTAGTTGGTTTTTGATAACTTTGAAGAATATTTTATAGGTAAAATTACATAGGGAATTAGGCTTGAAATATGAAGGATAATTAGCACAAGACATTTTAGGAATAAGAGGTATAAAGGTAGCATCTAGGGCTTTTAAGATATAGGATTAAAGTCAAGATTCTTGTAATACTTTAAAAGCATCATACCCATGAATTTTCTAGCAAGTCTAGTAGAAATCAGTGGTAAAGCTATAGGGTCCTGGGGACTTGCATTTAGGAATTTCCATAATATATTATTCCACTTCCTGTGTGGTTATTTCCTTTAGAATGAGATCATTTTTTTCCCTTTTTACAAGTTTGGGAATATTCTATGTTATTTTTTTTACAGCATCCTTTCTGTCTAGAACCATTTCTGTGAGTGTGGCTTGGAAATGATTCATGAATTCCTAGGTTATTGCATCATGGATTTCCACTTTTTGTTGATTAGGTGTTTTGATGCTTGATATTCTATTAATTTTCTAGTGGTTTATCATGGATTTGTGGAATAATTTAGTGTTTTTTTCTCCCTCCTTAAGCCATTGTACTCAATATTTTTGTTTCTAGGGGATTACCTCTTTCTTAAATATTTCCTCCAACTGGACGTGAGTGACTAATTATTGATGTTCCAATTCCTCAAATGTTTCGTTGAAATTATTTCTTGTTGGGTCGTGACCATCTTTTATTCCAACTTTAGTTTTTATTTGTGGATGTTACTAAAATCTTCAATATTCTAGTTCTTGATTTTCATTTTGACTGTCATTGGAAGTGATAATAAGGGTCCTGAGAAAATTATCTAATTCTTTCCAACATTTTTATACATTAGAAATAAAATTAGGATGTCATAACCATAAATCTTCGAATTTGAAGGGATTTTTCTTGGGACTACCAATCTAGTCCATAGATATTTCTTTCGTCCAGTGACCTGAACCATGGCTAGGGAGAATAGAAGCCTAAAAATTGGTGCCTAAAATATAGAGAGACTTTGTTATGAGGAATATATTGAGTCTTGAAGCTATTTGAGATGTGCCTCCCCACTTTATCCTAGGTGCATATTTTTTTTTGTGTGCTTAGATCTATAACTTTGGAGTTATTGATAAATTCCAGAAAGAGGAAGATTTTTTCGTCATGTCTACAAATACTACCTTTATTTTCATTAATATTTTTATCATGTTAAAATACCGACCCATAATGCAGAAGTTTTCCCCTATAATATTTGAGGGTCTTTGGAGGTTTTGAAGGAATAATTTTTTTCCAACTGGAATACTAGGGCTATAAACATTTTTTATGAAACTTGAATTGGATGAAATAGTGGGTTGAAATGTGGAAATTAGGATTTTAGGTGGAGAAAAGGAAACCTTAGAAGTAATTAAGGAAGGGCTCTATTCGATAGCAATACCTCCTAACACTGATTGGGAATCTTGAGCTAGATAATCACAATCTCTCAAAACATTCTTTAAATCTTGTTTAGAGACTCATAAGAGAATTTCATTTCATGAATCATTATAATATCAGGGTTTTCTTGGTATATTTTGTTTTTAGGAGTCTTTTCTTGGATTCCCCATTAAGACCTCTAGTGTTCCACGAGATTAATTTGATTAATGATGTTGAGAGGAGGGTTGAAAGATGGAATCCATTGATGTCACTCTACAATCATTCACCAAGTAATCCCCTAGGACCTATAGTAATTGACTGTTGTTTTTCTACCCTTATTTATTTAGTTCTTTTTATATAATCAATTGATATATGGGTGTACTTCTTTTGATTCCATGAGAGGGAAAACAAGATATATGGATAGATGTATTACTTGTTTCATGAAATTGACGGAGAATTAGATCTTGATTGTGAAAATATTCTCTAGTGATGATTTGAACTTTCTCCTCGGGAATAGTTGTTGGGTATTTTTTTATCAATTCCTCTACAAAATATTGTAGATTAATGTTTTGCAGGTCCACTGACTTGAAATATTTTGCATTAGAAAAAATGTGGGTGTTATCCTTCATTTCTAAATCTATATGGCAATATTTGTCAATTGGTTGTGCATGCACATATTTTGTTGGTTGGGTTGGTTATTGAATTGATTTCCCAATCTATTTTTTGTTGGGCTTTTCTCCTTCGATAATTTTCTTGTTTTCTTCAAGTGGAAGGAAAATCATGTACCGGTTATGGCCCACTATATTTTTAGTGGTTGGATTCCATGTTCCTTTTTTTGTTGTCTTCCTTTTATTGGAGACCCTAGTAAATCCATTTTGATCTAAGGACATATTTACTTATGCATTTTTTTGGACTTGGTTTGTTGGTAATTTTCATAATAGATGGTTGTATTGGTGGAATTTTTGGAATCAAATCGGATTTTCTCATAATATATTGTCTATTACCATAATTCATCTTCATTGCTTAACTAAATTCTTTTTGGGAGAGGCATGTATATGTCTAGATAAGAATAAAGGCAGGCATAGGAATTGTATCAACCTTGATTAGTGGTATTTGAGACAATAAAAAAATTCCCTCTAGCATTACCAATGCTTTCTAAGATTCCAAGGTCCCAAAACTCTCGAGGGAGAGAATATAAATGGATCTAGACCGGGACCACACAAAAATTCTTATTTTTCTGGGTGGAATCTCTAAACCCATGGATTCATGAATAAGCTAATCGAATTCATGAAATATGGTCCTCCCTGAAATATGCAACATCTATCCTCTATATTTTTTAATATGGTTGTCAAGAAATCCTTCGACCCCAACTAAGGTTGAGATCCCCCTTGAGTGTCCATTTCGTCCATATCCACCTGAGTAGGGATTTTTCTTAGGGTTAGAATCATAGAAATTTATATATTATGACATGTTCTATAATATATTTGTTTTTTGCCCCTATTTTTTTTTTATGGGATTTATGGGAGGGTATATTTGACTATCTGAGTAAGACAAGAACCATTAGATTTCAGATTTTTCATTGTTGGAGTAGTAGAGATAGTTTTTTCTCCTTCATTTTTTGTTGTATTAGATGGGTTCACCTCTGGTTGTGGTTTTTGAGCCGAGGAATTGTTGAATTTGAGTGAAGTATGCTGATTGGATTTGGAAGATATTGTTATTTTGTAGAAGGGGCCTCTTCCACACCCCCCCCAATGGGAAAAAATCGTGGAGAAAGGTGGATTTTTCTTCCTCAAGTTGTGAGTTACAGAGGTGGATCTTCCTTTTTTTCTATGTTCTTCTTAGATCTCCCTCTGATTCATTTTTCTCTATCTTGGAATCTAGGAAATGGATTTATCTTTAATCTCTAGGAGGAATGTATTATGGGGCACTACCCTCTCTCTTCTCTTCTCTTCGCTTCATGATCCTCTTGCAAACTTGGGTAGTGAACTATCATAAGTTTTTTCTTCGAATGTTTCAGCTTGGAATGAAAAAATCATATGAAAATCATAAGATTTAAGGGAGATCTTAGGAAAATTTCGAAGCCTAGCAAGGTAAGTAGAATTTCTTTTTTAAGGCTGCACTCCCAAACGAAGGCTGGAGGAGGACACTGGAGGATGGGGAGCGTTGGTTTATTCAGTAACAAATGGATAACTTTCCATATCATTTCCTAATGGCCCCCCTAAGAACATTAGTAATTGGAATAATATATGGAATACTAATGGGCTTTTAAAGATCAAAGTTATTTGTTGGACTTTGGCCCATCAGTTTTTTTTAATCGAAAAAAAAATCTCATAAAAAGATGGATTTGTTGGCCAACTTGATGCTTTATATGTATATATTAGTCAAAATATATCACCCACATGTTCCTTGAACGTTATTTCTCCCAAAAAGTGTGGGAGTATGTCATAAAGGACCTATTTTCTAGGTTGGTTTTTCCCACACACCTTTCAAATTTATTTGCTTCCTGGATTAAGCATTATTTTTTGTTGGAATTTGGCCCATGAAAAAGTGTCAACCGCAAAAAATATCATAAGAAGATGGATTTATGGGCCACCTTGATGCTCTATATGCATATCTTAGACAAAATATATCTTACACATCTTCCTTGGATTTTATTTCTCTCAAACGATGTGGGAGCATGTCCTAAAGGACCTATTTTCTAGGTTGTTTTCGCCATTACACCTTTCCAATTTCTTTTCCCCCTATATTAATCATTATTTAGGGGGATTCCATGTGACTTCCATCTTTAAAAGAGTGTGGAAATCCCTTCCAAATTATATCTGTTGGAAATTATATCCGAAAATCTTCCAAAAAATTCAAACTCCTCCTCAAATTGTTGCGGCTCGAGCTCTGTATCTTCTATCAAAACATTCAAGCTCTCAAAATCCATCCGTTGTTTCTTATTAGTAGTTATAATTTTAGGAAGAGAATTGGTGGAATTAGTTAGGACTTTTGGCCTATCCCATCAAAACAAGGCTTCTTCATGAGAGTAGGGTTTTGTGCTTCCCCTTAGAATATTTCGTGCACTGGTTAACCTCCTAGGCCAGTGATATATTTTGATTTTATGGGGCATCTCCAAGGAAACCATGGGTGGTAAGTGTGGGGGAGCGGAGGGGATATTTGTTTCCCTTAAGGATTGTAACTTCCCCTCCCCACATTTACTCATTTGTATAAGCCCTCCTGGTAGATCTAAAGTTGAGTGTTACTATGACATGACCTGACCTCCAATGTTCTAGTTATGGAAGTGGGGCCGAAAAATAGACAACTTTACTGACGTCCCTCACAAGACACAAGCCACTCAGAAGGTTACAAACCACCCTAGGTGTTCAATCCGTGAGCTAGAACCTTTTTTCACTTAGCTAACACCTGACCACACATACAACAAGGAAAAAGTGCAGTTATAGGCCTGCAACCGCACGCATAGGACTATTTCCATGAGATTATGGATTAAATTCCCTTGTTTTGTGCCAAGGGTCCCAAGATCTAAGCCACTTTTCCAGGCTGGCTTCTATACCACTACCCAAAAATTCTTGTAACTATCCAAAATATTATTTAACGTGTTGACAATGCTAAACATTCAAACTTGAAACCAGAATTTGACCTAGACTGCCTAGAACACACTAGACATTTTGTCAAACATATGGTAAGCATGTGAGCTACAAGTCATGAATGCATATTTGATTTTAATTCTCTAAACATCATCTGAGAATCACCGAGAAGGTATAATGCCTTGTCAAGTAGCTACAACAACACTTGTTAGTCCATGCATTCATCAACCATTCAAATACTTATCAAATCATTAACAAGAGACATAACTAGAGCACCTCATAGAACCATGATTATAACTAGAATATTAACCATGAAAAATTAGTCATCAAATCAACATAATAACAAGTGCAAGATCTCTTAGATAATAATAGGAAAATAACACTTATTAACATATGAAAAATCCAACCAAGTCAGGGACTTCCACATACCACCCAACCATTGATTTGATTGAACCAAATATTTCTTTTATCCAATCACTCTTGTGCCATATTACAAGCATGAATGTGGGATCTCATGTGATAAACCTGTTAGAGTCGGTCCTTACAGCCCTCCGTCAAAGATCAGTTCGCTTTTTGCATATCATTCTTAGGTGTCTCGCTCGTTCCACTTCGTTGCATTTCGCTAGGAACATGCCATTGACTGACGAGAGGGTCTGGTCTTCTTGTGTTTCCTCATGCTTGTACCTGCAGGGCTAATTAAAATTCCTCAAAAATCACTGAAGTTCATGGTCATTGCATTCATTGTCATAAATTATTAGTTTCGTTAAAAAGAGTCTTTAGTCCTAGAGTCTAGGGTTTTCAGTCCTTTGCATACATGTAATAAAAGCCCGCAGGCCATGAGGTTGGTTTCAAAAGATTTCTATTTCACGTTTTTATTATCAAAAACATTTGAAGACATTTATAGTCCAAAACTCTGTTTTGGAACTAGAAATTGTCAAACTTCATTTTTTGTAATAATTGTATTTGTTTCACCATAAGAAGTTTCAGAGCAAGCCTCTGATCTTTTCCAAAGTCAAATGCCAAATCCCTGCAAAAAACAACAAGGTATCATCAGTCCAAGATTCAGAAAAGTAATGAAAAAGCCAAAGAACAGTATTGTATGAAGTGATCGAATGACAAAGTGCCAAACATTATAAAGTGGGTCATGGAGTAAATTTAAAATCAAAACTGATTTTATGAGATATTTTTTCACATATAAACCATGGTAAACAATTCATTTGCACGAATCCTCAAGGCAGAAATCGAGCTGGTGATGTTGAAGGCCGAAATCGTGTTTTGCAAAGTTGTGGACATGCATTGGAGGTGCGCGCTATGCGCAGAGGAGGCGCGCTACGCATATAACATCCCCAGCCAGTGTTAAATACCACGGGCGCTACGCACTTACTGCGCGCTACGCATTGGGTAGGCGCGCTACCCATACAGTCTCAGAGCTAAAATTTTGTGCCCTTGCGTCCAGTTTCACACCAAATCGGCACAATCAGTTTGCAAGTAGGTTTTTAATGGTTTCTCAGTGATTTTTGAACAAGATTATGGTGTTTTTAAAGTGGGGAAATTAGTGTGTTTGATGTGGAGAGGTGAAACCCTTTGTTCATAGCAGATTCATTTCTTAGGGTTTTGAATACATATTGATGGTCTTGTGAAGAATTTCCCAGCTTGTATTGTTGATATATATACCTATGCATCTACTGTCAAAGTGTCACTGCCCTCACGCTCTCAGTTTGTCATTTCACCACTGCTGTCATCGCCATTATATTACCACTGTCATTGCTATTTGTTTCATTGTGGTCATTGTTACATTGTTTCCCATTTCCCATTGACAAACACAGTCTCATACTCATTTTCCCCTTTGACAAATTTTAGCCAGCATTACAAAGGCTGCACACTACATTACACTTTCTACTCATTTGTCAAATTCACTTGTGATCAAAACAATGACTGTTTTTATGCCAATCCACTTAAACAGAGCTATTACCACTGTGACTTAATTTCTTATGATGCTTTGGTACATATGCAACATATTTGGGTTTTGAGAATACATTAAAACTTTTGACTTCACTACACCTATATCAACATACATATTGCAGACATCTTGTTTTCAAAGTCATGTCAGAGACGGATTCAGTTTATGAGCAGGAGTATGACAGTGATTCCACAGCAGAGGGTAATGTGCCACGAAGGTCTCACAAAAGTGGAAAAGGTGGTAAGCATCTCAGGGAGGAGCCTACTTCTTTGGCTCAATTGCAGGCTTGCCCTCTTGCATGGATTGTTTTCAGCATCAGTCATGTTTCCAATACTGTGAGATGATTTCACAAACCCAGCATCATCGTGAACTAGCTCGTCTATTTGTTCTACATTTACATGATGGCCGTGTAAACCTCGCCGGAGTAGATTTCATTCTGTCACCAGAGACTATTGCTCAGGCCACCGGGATACCAAATATAGGAGAGGAATGGAACAAACGTCAGCAGTTAGATAAATTCCACTATGAGCCATACATCAAACCTGGGTATATGAGGCACCTGAGCAGGGTTTTTCCTTTCAGATTCCTGAAGGATGAGTTTGCACCACTGATGAAACTCATCATTCGGTATTTCAGTTGCGAGGGCAGATTCTCGCGTCTCTATGCGTACCATGTCCGTTTGTTGATGCATTTCATGAGGGTACGTATGATGAACATTCCATACTTCATGTATCGCAACATAGAGAGGATGATGATTTTTGTACAGAAGAAGACCCCAGCACAGCAGCATAGAAGTATATATCATTACGCGCTGATCAAGATCGTAGTGGTACATCAGTTGACACAGCAGGGCATCACTTGGGAGGATTTCATCTCTCGTGACTTATTTACAGCGCCACAGCCGCTTCCCGAGGTAGTTCATGATGAGGGAGAGCCTTCACACCAGCCTGACATTCATGAGGTCGAGCATATCGGTGCTCCATTGTATGTGACATACCAGCGAGGCCACAGGGCCTTATTTGCAGCTACACGACGAGTACTATCTCCACCCGAGGTGGAAGGGGTCTCGTTGACTCCATCAGCAGAGCGAGTATTATCTCCACATGATGTGGAAGGGGCCTCGCCTTCTTCTTCAGCACAGGTACAGTTTCAGGACAGGGGCAAGAGGCCCATGCATGATGAGGGCCCATCAGGAGGCCGGGACACTGATTTCACGATCATTGATGTTGATGCGAGCTCTCCTAGCTCGAAACTGAAAGAGATCATCCAGGAGAAAAAGGCCGAGAATGACACGATGAAAGAGAAATTTCAGAGGGCTCAGTGGGTGATAAACTACCTGGAGCAGTGTAACAAACAGCTAGAGGATGAGCACACACTTTATGAGCTGCGGCGAATCCGTGAGGATCGACAATTGGCCCGGAAGAGACCTGGTGATATGACACCGGCTGATCGAGATTCTTGCCTCATGCATGTTAACATTCATCTGGAGAAATTGTTGGAAAAGGCCAATAGAGACAAAGACATGCTTCGTCACATGAAAGGTCATTATTGGGCTCGCATGCATGTCTGCAAAGCAAAAATGAAGATTCTGAAGAGGAGGTTGAGCAGAGCACTAAAACGGCGAAAAAGGCCTGATCCACTTCGGATTTTGGCCGAGGCTTCATTGGTTGGGCATGATACATGATGGAGGGTCTTCGCTCCGAATTTGAGCAAATTCGGAGAAATTTTTGTCATTTTGAAATATTTTGGTCTCAAAACAGATTTTTCAACTATACGAGTAGCGCGTCGACGCGCTCGCTTTTGTTTGGGACACTTGCTGAAGGAAAAATTTATATTTTTGGGTTTTTCATGGTAATTTATGCATGCTTAAGTATTTCCAGAGAATTTTATCAGGTTCTAGATGATCAAAAGGCCCAAAAACACCATGAAAACCACCTTGCTGCCACCTTTTGCACCAGCAGGAAGTACTTCTGGGAGAATGAAGTTTTGAAGGGGCAAATGAGCTCTAAATTGGGAAATTCCACTTGGGTTGGATATCGAACATCCAGGGCTTTCCAACGAGCTATCATGAGCTCAATTTGGATGCCGGGAAGTGCCCCAAAATCAGGCTGAAAGACGTGCTACGCGTATGGCTCAGGCACGCTACGCATATGGATTTTTGGTCACTTTTTCACCTTCCAGCTCAGAATTTCGGCCAGTTGAACCAGTTTTGCTTGTGGATGAAATTTTTGAGTTATCATGATGTAAATTGATGGTTGGCATGTAACTTTGACTCACTTTTACCTATTCTAGATGATTCACTCCTAAAAAAGTAAAAATCAGATGTAAGAATCAGTTTCCTCCCTTTTAGAGGCAAGTTGTTTAGATGCCTATATTCTAGCTCCTTGTTTAGAATTAGTTGGAACTGCTCCTAGAAGGAGGAATTCGACCCATAGAGGTGTGGGAAGGGGCTAGGAGGCCTATATGATGTGATTTTTGAGACATTCTACAGGTTGGACTCTTGGGAAGATTTTGGCACACTATTGTACATATTTTTCATATTTTGGCTAAGGAAAGATTAGAGGTTTTGCAGCACCTGTTGGGATTCTTGTGGCTTTCAGTTCTTGATGGTGTTTTCTCTCAGTTTATTGTAAGTTCTTTCATGTTTAATGCATTCCATTCCCTTCATATGCTTCTGAAACTAAATAAATGATTAAATGAGGTTGAATCCATTGTTTACAGTGCTCTGCCTTTAAATTTGTTTAGTTTTACATGTTTTCGCCTGTTTGGAGAGGATCCATGTTCTTCCTTGCCCTCTTCAGCTCCTTGTTGTTCTGATCCATCCATACACCTAATCAAAAGCATCAAAACTATTGCCTACCTCGCCCCAACTCGAATTCTGCAAAGATCTGGCCTTATCCCCGAACCCAAAAATTGTTTTTTCCCATTTCTCCAACAAAAACCAAAAAAATCAAAATCAAACTTTCCTATCTCTTTACTAGCCTAAAATTAGTATTCATTGTTCATTATAAGTCATCTCAGCCCCTTTGAAGATCCTTTGCCGAGATAGACCCGGAGAGAGCCCTCTCCTGTCCTCGTAGGGCTAGCTACGAGGCTGAGCGTGGTTTGATGTAGCCTTGAGTTTTACCTTATTTCAACCTAAGGTAGATTTGAGCGCTAACAAAACCAATGCATAATCAACCAGGGACTCTAGAGGTTGAACCATCTCCACCCTCAAACTACCATGATCTCACCTAAATTGGTCCCTAGATTACAAAACCAAACCAATATTGGATGCATCATAATTTCTTCACCATATATTGAGTAATTTTTCTGTCTCCACCCACCTATCAAGGGATTCTTGGAGAAACCATCTCCACCCCAAACCCTTGGGAATTTTCCTAGGACCACCTCACCTAGTTCCAAAACCATCTGGCAATCCAAAGCTCAACCGAGAATAAATCCCATCACACCATGGCTATCTAGGAAATGGCAAGGCAAGGATGAAACCATTATCAAACCAGGAAAAACTCATTCCAATGACAACAAATGAACCAAATATACAAATGCATGAACCATGCATTCACACCTCATCTAGGAAATCACGCATGAAACCTTTTACCTGCAAAACTCCTCTTGTTGAAGTTGTTGATCCAAACTTATCCTTGCTTTCCTTTTTCTTGTTTGTTTCCTTCCTTTGGTTTCCTTTTCTTGTCTTTTCTTGCTTGCTTGCTTACTCCTCTTGGAGCTCTCTCTCTCTCTCAAAACTGATCCAAGCCAAAATTGACCAAAACATGTGAACTGATTCTTTGAAGTATTTTTGTCATTAATGCCTATATTTTCTTTATTTTCCTTCAATTTTCCTCTACTTTCCTTAACATGAAAATTAGTGTCTCTTCACCTTCCTTTTCTTTTGTTTTCCTTTATTTTCATAATAAAATTCCAATTATTGCCTCTTTTCCTTTATCAATGCCTTTGCCAATTTCCATAGCCATAAATAAACCAAAAGTGAAGCCCACTATGGTGCTTTCCCAACATTCAGCTTAGAATAAGTGCCCCATGACCTTGGTATTATTTTTCCTTTATTGTGCTTTATTACATGAAACTTTAACCTGGGGTTGTTACAAACCCCTATGACACATAAACAAAACATACTTCCCATAAAGCTTTATAAGATAACTCGATGGAGTATTTAAAATTACATGTTGTTGAAAGAAAAACAAAAATATTGCTTATTGGAGATTTATAACACAACTCATTGCAGTATTTACAACCATACATATACCAAAATATCATTTTATTGAACCAAAAAATATTAAGGTTACAAAGTCTGCATTTTATCAGCCATCTCTCATGTAGCTTCATCAGGCACAAAGTGCTTCCATTTCACTTTAACTTTCTCTATTGCTCTGTTCCGGAGCATGAGTTTTTTCTGCTGCAATATGCATTAAGGTTCTAGCTGGAATTCTCCCTTTGGTTACACTTGCAATACAGAACAATCAATCACATGATCAACATCTTGCACATATCTCTTAAGTAATGAAACGTGGAAAACATCATGGACTTCCACTATTAGTAATAGTGCAAGTTTGTAAGTCACTGGTCATCCTCTCAAGGATATCAAAAGGTCCACAATACCGAGGTTCCATCTTGGCATAAGATCCAATACTCAAGGATCTCTTCTTGGGATTGATGCACAAGTACACATGCTCCCCAACCTAAAACTCCTTGAATGTTATATGTTGATATTCATAACTCTTCTACCTGTCCTACTTTGCCTTCAAAATCATTTTAATAACATTCATTTCATGTTCCATCTCTTCCAACATGTTCGGTCCAATCAGCACCATGTTCACTGGATCATTCCAACTGATAGGAGTATTACAAATATGACTGTAAAGAGCCTCAAATGGACTCATCCTCAAGTATTCTTGATACCCATTATTATAAGAAAACTCTACCATTGGAAGATACTCCTCCCACTTCCTCTATTGATGCAAAACGTACATCTTCAACATGTCTTGAAGAATATTGTTGAGCCTATGTTTCTATCCATCTATCTATGGATGATAAGTTGTATTGAAAGCCAAATTTGTCCTCAAGCTTGAAAATAACTCCTTCCATAACTTGAGAGTGAACTTGGAATCTCCTTTTTCTATAATATGCTTGGGAACACCATGAAATCTCACTATCTCCTTGATGAAGATCTAATCTACCTCACTAGACGAATTAGTAGACTTAACTGTAATGAAGTGGGCTACCTTAATTAACCTTTTAGCCACAACCATTATGGAATCATGCTGCTTCGATGTAATCGGTAAACCTGTGATGAATTCCATGGAAATGACCTCCCATTTCCACTCTGGAATCGAAATTGGTTGTAATAAACCAATTGGTTTCTTACACTCTGCTTTTACCTACTGATAGTCCATACATATAGAAACAAAATCAACCACCTCTTTCTTCAAATTCGGCCAATGATAGAACTTCTTAACTACTATCACTTTCTTCTAATATCCCGGGTGACTTGAATATAGCTTGACATGAAACTACCTAAAGATAATATTCTTGAGCTCATTTTCATCTGACACATAAATCATGTTCCTGAATCTGACCAAGCCATTTTTCATGAGATGATACTCCTCATCCCTATCCCCTTCAACCTGATACTATAACCTTTGCCTCAATTGTTGATACATTTCATCATGTTGCCCTGCCTACAAGTTTGTCCCATAATAATTCATTTTTGCAATGTGATTCACATGCACTATTCTACTGAGAGCATCTGTAACCATATTATCATTTCCCTTAATGTGCCTGATCTCGAAATCAAACTCTCTAAGAGTAGCGAACCATCTATATTTCCTAGAATTCAAATTAGGTTGGTCAAAAAAGTACATTAGTCCACTATTATCATTCATCAGAATAAGCATCCTTCCAAGAAGATAATGTCTCCACATCTTCAACTCATGAATGATAGCTTCCAACTCAAGATAATCAGCCACACAGTTATACTGCCTTGACGCATAACACACAACCTATCATTTGTGTATTAGGAATCCACCAAGTCCTCTCTTACAAGCATATTCACATACCACAAACTCCTTATCAGGATCTACAATATTCAAGAGCGGAGCATTTGTAAGCAAATTCTTCAACTGCTCAAAACTATGTGCACACTCCTCAGTCCATTTGAACTTATTTCCTTTTTGCTTCGAGGATGTAATAGGATAGGAAATTCTCATGAATTTCCTAATGAACCTCCTATAATAATCTACTAATCCCATGAATGATCTAACCTCATCCACATTCCTAGGATTTGGCCACTCCATGATAGCTCTAATATTTTCTGGGTCCACTTCTATACCTTCCTTGGAAACAACATGTCCCAATCAATGGACTTCACTCTGAAAGAAATTGCACTTGCTAATATTTGCATACAACTAATGCTCTCTCAACAATATCAATATTGTTGCCAGGTGCTCTGCATTCTCTTCCTCATTCTTATCATATATCAATATATCATCAATAACAAACTTTTCCAAATAAGGACACAACACATTTTTCATCAAACACATGAAATTTGTTGGAGCATGAGTAAGACTAAACAGAACCACCACAAACTCATAATGCCCATACCTAGAATAGAATGTGGTATTGTATATGTCCTCTTATTTTATGCATACCATATGATATCATGATCTCAAGTCAATATTTGAAAACATTGTTGGTCACTTCAACTGATCAAAAAATTCATCAATCTATGACAAATGATACATGTTCTTGATATTTACCTTGTTCAACTACCTGTAATCAATATACAACCTGATGGTACCATCCTTCTTCTTCACAAACAACATTGTTGCACCCTAAGGTGATACAATTGGCATAATGTATCTCTTATCAAGAATTTCCTTAAGCTGCAACTTCAATTCCACCAACTTTGGACTGCTCATATTGTAAGGTGACTTTGATGTTGATGATTCTCTTGGTACCAACTCAATAGAGAAATAAAATTCCCTATGAGGTGGTAACTCTAAAATATCTGCAAGAAACACATCCTGAAATTGCTGCAAAACAAGATACCCCTTCAAGACTTCAACATCCTTTTCTTTGTCACTGGAAACATACACTGCAAACAACACACACCCCTTCCTGCATAGTTATAACCATTATCACTGATGTAGGTATATTATTTCCCTGCAACATGCTCTTCTCCTCATAGTCATCCAAGCACTCAATAGCCTTCTCATAAAAATCTACCTTAGTGCTACGAGTGAACAACAAATCCATACCCAAAAGCATATCATAGGAACCTAATGGAAGCACATTTAGATGTGTTGATGTAAGCAACCATTCAACTCAAATTCATAAGTTATCACCTAATGATGAACTCTTTTCTTGGTCCGTGTAGCCAACTGCACCAACCAAGACTCTGCATGCAGCAATTCTTTACTCAAACCACACTTATCCACCAAGTCAGGACTAACATAACTATAATTAGATCCAGGATCATTGAAAATGGAAACAAATCGATCGCAGAGCTTACCTTCCATCTCAATAATGGATGGTTGATGATATTCCCACATGTTATCAAGTGTTTTATAAATACAAGGAATGTTATGACCAACATCCCAAACTGTTTTCATCTCTTGAGAACTATAGATATGAGGTCTGCCACCCCGGTACAATGGATAATCCTTCTTGTAATGATCCTTGCCTCAAATCCAACATTGCAATGGTTCTCTTCTACTACATTTATTATTTTTCTCTCCAAGTTGATGCCCACATCTCTTCTCTATTGCATTAAACTTCTTGTAAGGAGCCACATTTTATTTCTCACCTGCATCTTAAGGTATTTGCTGCTTCGGAGGCCATTTTCCTTTAGCCTTCTCATTCCATTTCCAATAATTCTCAAGCTCATAATTACACTTTGACTCCTCATACTAATTCTCATATTACCAATGGCTTCATCCAATGACCGAGGCTCATCATACGTAATCCGGTCCTTGAATGTTAATGGAAGTCCATTGGTGAATCTTTGGACCTTCGTCTTCTCATCCTTGAGGTAAGAAAGGTACCTAAAAAACTATAGAAACTTAGTCATGTACTCTTCATCTATCATAGACCTCATCGTCGGCTCATAGAAGTTCTTAGCCTTTCCATTATAATATCTCTTGGACAAGTACTTATTTCTAAAGAGTCTCTTAAACTAATTCCAACTCAACACTTGTACCTTGATGCTTCTGAAACGCTTCACATATTCCCACCAAAAATATTATTTTCCTTTAAGATTGAAAATAGATATCATGGCTTTCATATTTTATGTATAATCATGCAATTCAAAGAAATTCTTCATCCCAAGAATACATGCTTCTACATCTTATGGTTTCTTCATCTCTCTATCAAAGGTATGAGGTATGGATGTTTTGAACTCATTTGGAAAGTACCCCTTCTCACTCCTCCTATAAGTATGATTGTGATGATTACCATGATATCTATATGAACCAAAACTAGAATAGAACCCATAACCACTACCTCTCCTATTAGGTGTATCCAACCATCAGTTTCCTCTGAGCATGTCATCCCTTCCCAACTTGTATCTTGATTGATACCTACGACCATATTTTGCATTAGTCCTTTACTCCTATCCATGACGGATCTGTGGTTTGCCCTATCTCTGCAAATTTTATAGGCTCTGAAGCATCACTACATCGACCTCAACTTTATTTTCCTGAGATCTGACAAGTCTTTCCTATGACTGAATTATCCTGTCATTATCTTCCTTGCAACTTCTAATTTCTAACTTCAAGCGTCTCAATGTATCTGTTATGTCTGGAGAGTATTCATTTCCTTGCTACTCAGTTGATCTATAAGGAGAGTCATGTGAGTTGTAATCCACCATTATGATTGTCATCTCTTATCTTCGTCTTCCTGCAAATATACTGTTGTATCTTAAGAGACAATTCCTTGTCTGTGGAAAGGAATCAATTCTTAAGACATTTTTTTAAAATGTATCACAAAAGTAATTATATCAGGTGGTTTTCATTCAATCCCTTTGGAAACTAATTCTTTTAAACCCTTACTAATATAGTATAATTAAATATTTCACAATGCCATTCACTACTAATATCTGAATGGAAAAGAAGAACTGTAGAGGAAACTCAAAGTAATATGTTGTAAAAACAGAATCTATTACTTTTAAGTTTCAGAGAGAATTCATGGAGAGAGAGGAAACTCAAAATAATATGATGTAGACACAAAATCTATTACTTTTAAGTTCCAGAGAGAATTTTTGAAGGGAGAGGAGTTGGAGTGAAGGAGCACTTATTAAGGCTATTTAACTCTTACTTACGAACGTAAATCAGAGACTAGTTGCTTCTTTACTTCACTTCATTCAAGGAATAAACAACATAAAATGACACAAGAAACACGAATCACCATCAACAGTTGTAGGAAACTTGCTGCTTCTTTCATTTACCCATCAAAAAAAGAAGTACAAAATGTAGTCTCCAGGAGGTCTAGAACTCGGAACCCCTCTTCTTTCTTTCTATCTTGCTTAAATACATCAAAAACAATTTGAAACCGCTCGAACTTATTGAAACTACTTCGACTACCTAAACTGTTAAAACTACTTATTACATTGCAATTGAGGACATCACTATAGTTTCGATCTTAACAAACAAAGAAAACAAATTAAAACTTGAAATATTATTCTTTTTGCTAAATCGGATTTCTTGCTGATGCGTCTCCCTGAAGTGATGATGTGTCTCCCTGACAGATAGGATGTCCTTGCCCTGAAATTCTTCCAGAGTTCAATATTTGTCTTTTTTCTTGCTGTCATGTCTTTTCTATTTCGAAGGTGGTATTCAAACAATTCTGCAATAACACATTTTTTCCTAACTTGACCCAGTTGTTTCATTTCCAATAGTGCCACCATATGCTCCTTTTTCCTGACTCTGCCTATGCCTCTACATTTCAAACAATGTTATCATGCCCCCTTATGTCCGACTCTGCCTCTTCTGCTCATGCCCACAGTATTCTGTCTTCTCTTCTCCTTTGCTCTATGTTGGGTCAATTACCCGAGTCCACCACCATTGTGTTCGAGCTTCCGTTTATTTACAAGGCGCAAGGCATAAAACATTGTTTTTCATGTGGTCGGGTAGTTACCCAAGTCTACTTCCCATGGTCACGTTTCTTCATAAAACAACACAATTTCACATAATCCTGGACATTAAATAAATTCAAATTTTCCTTTGAAAAATATTGCGTCCATCCCTTTATCGCACTTCTCATTTCGACATTCCAACATGTTTCATGAGCACCATTCCTCTTGATCTTGCGATGTGTGATGTACAATATGGAATATATTTAATCATAGTTCTGAGTTGCATTGCATCTAGCCCTTGTTGCACTTCACATTTCGGCATTCCAACAAGATTCATGAGAGCCATTCCTCCTGAGCTTGCGATGTGCGATGTGCGATATGTGATACAGGTAGGGATGAAGTGGCAAGTGGAGGTGGGGCCGATCACAAATCGCAATCAGCGATATAAAAATTATCGCAAATCACATATCGGTGTTCATAACATATTGGGGATTGGAGATCAGTAGTGGAATTTTGAAGTTGCGATATACAGGGAGAAGAGGTGACGTGGTGGGGAGGGTCCCATTTAATATAGCATCGGCAGTCGGGAGTGGTAACAAATGAATATGGAAAATATTTTTCGTGAACTCAGATTGTGATAAGGGGTCATGCCAAGGGACCCACCTTCACTTCTCTACGCATAATGTTAATACACCAACATATAAATCAAAAATTATTTTTCGACATACGAAAATTTTTAATTATTCTAACATATATGCCTTTTTGGTGTTTTTAGAAATATTTCAAAAGTACATGCAAATGAGCCACAACATCTAGCTCCACCTGGGGAGAGTGATTTTTTCCATGAAAGTGCTAAGAACCACAGATTAGTGCCTTATCCATTGGGCATGGAGTCAAATATTTCTTGGTGACATATGAACAATGAGAAATTTGGTATTTACAATGGTGGAATGCTAACTTTTAATGCTCAAAATAATGCTTCAAATACTGCCCTTTCATAGGCAGCTGCAGAGATTCTCCATATAAATCTTCTAGGATGAAATTATTGTTTGATCTGGCTTCAGAAATTGTATACAGACCATACCATAGAGGGTCAAACTTACCATGCTTTCCTTTATCCTCCCTTCTAGTGTCCCATCTCAGTACTAAATCTCCTGCATGAAAGAGGATTTATTTTTCCTTCCTGTCAAAAATAGACTTCATTTTTGCCTAATAAGTAATCAAATTATCTCTAACTTTGTCTATGTTTTCATTTAACTCAATCACCTTATTCATTCTTCTTACCAGAGCATTAGGTTCTTCCTTATCTTCTTGAAGGAAAGAAATAATTGGTTTGGCCAAATAACAAGGAAACAATGCATGAGTTCCATATACCAACTCAAAAGGTGATTTTCCAATGGACCTCCTAGTAGTTACTCAAACTTCCCAAAGAGAAACTTTTAATTTTGAGTCCTAGTCTTTTTTATTTTCAGTGATTGTTTTCTTCGGAATCCTTATCAATGTCTTGTTTGAAAACTCTTCCAATCCATTCCCTTGTGGATGTTAGCCTGTGGAATGTGACAAAATTACATTATATATTTGACATAAATTAATGAATCGAGCAGAATTAAATACCTGAGAATTATCAGTTACAATCTTGACTGGACAGCCAAAACTACTGAAGATTTTCTCCTCCATAAACTTCATCACCACTTGGTCATTTTCTTTCTTGGTGGGGATTTCTTCAACCTAGTTTGTGAAGTAATCAATAGTAGTTAGAATCCATTTGAACTGCCCACTTGATGGTGGATCAATCTCTCTAATAAAGTCCAGTCCCTACTACTTGAAAGGCTCTTCTATGAATACTGGAATGAGAGGTAATAGAGCAAGTCTCTTCTTTTCTGCAAACAATTGACACTTCTGACAACTTCTGACTAGTCTGTACACATCAGCTAACAGTGTAGGCCAATAAAAACCTGACTTGAGGATTTTACGTGTTGTCACCTTCCAACTATAATTTCATCCACAGTGATTTTCATGATATTCCTTGATAACCTCAATGGATTCACCTTCAATTAAACAAAATAGCAAAATACCAGTAGGATCTTTCCAGTACAACTTTGCTTCGACTATGACATATGGCTGATATTTAAGCTTGAGTGCTCTATATTTGGTTCTATTTAGTGAATATGGACAAGAAAATAAACACAGGTAATGAAAAACATCTTTATACCAATCTAAATACAAAAATTTGTATTGAATACATGTTTTTGGCTTATCCTGGCCTTCTTCATTGTTAGCTCCATCTACTGGTGCCAGAAGGTTAATTCCTAATGCTTGAAAATTTGTTTCTGTTAGAAACTTTGCTAAACCCTGTCCTTTAATTAACTTGGTGGGTTTAATGTCCAAATCATACTCTTGGATTTTAGCTATCCATTTTCCTCTTTTTCCTTCAACATCACTTTGAACCAGCATGTCCTTAACAATAGAATTAGTTACATAAGCGGTTATTTGGGATTGTAACACATAATTCCTAAAGGATTTTAGTGCTTTGACCAATGCATACACTTTTTTCTCCAAAATGTAATATTTGAGCTCAACATCTCTGATAAATTTTCTGAATAATTCCACTGGCTGCTCCTTATTATCCTCATTTTTCTGCAATAATACAACAACAATAGTAGTGGGAGAAGCAAATGAAAATATTTGAAATACATTTTGAAAATTAGGACTTATTAGAACAAGAGCTTCTTGGAGTCCTCCTTTTATTCTGGAAAATTCTTCTCTTACTTCTTTGTCCCATTTCACTTATGCATTTTTCTTCAACATGTCAGTTATATTTCTCACAATCTTAGCATAGTTTGGTACAAATCTTCTCAGAAAATTTATTTTTCCTAAAAATATCTTAATATCTTTCTTGCTTCTGGGTAAAGGAATTGTTTGAATTGCTTCCACCCTTGCTGGATCAATATTCACTCCTTGTTTTGAAACTATGTGGCCCAATAATTTACTTTCTTCTAAGGCAAACAAAGATTTCTTGGGGTCTAGTGACAGACCAAACTTCCTGCATTTTTCAAAAAAAAATTGCAGATGTTCCATGTATTCATCATCTGACCCTGAGAAAGTCATTACATCATCCAGATATATAACCACATACTTGTCACCTACAAATGCCATTTCCATGGCCCTATGAAAATTTGCATCTGCATTCATAAGACCAAATGGCATTCTTGCATACATAAAAGTACCCCAGGGGGTTGTGAAAGCTGTCTTTTTCTTATCTTCCTTATCCATTGTGACCTAATTATACCCAGAGAATCCGTCAATCATGGACATCCTGTAAGCTCCTGTCACTTTTTGTAATACATAATCCATCTTAGGCAAAGTATAATTATCATTTAGAGATGCTCTACTCAAATTCCTGAAGTCTATAGACAATCTTATCTCTCCATTTTTCTTCCTCACAGGAACTAGATTAGAAACCCAATCCAAATATCTGGGAGGAACTATGATTTTTTCTTGCAGCGATTTCTTCCCTTCCTTTTCAATTGGAGCTAACAGTAATGGATTAATCTGTCTAAGATTTTTTCTGTGTGGTTTAGTTCCTTCTTTCAATGGGATCTTATGTTGTATTATGCTTTTATCATACATTTTCAAGTCTTCATATGACCAAGCAAGCACATCCATATACTTCTTAAAAATATCATTGTATCTTTCTTTATAATTTTTGGGAACACCCTTGAATAATTTCACCATTTTTGGCTCCTACTGAGTTCCCAAATTATAATCTTCCATATCTTCCTCTTGATGTATTTTCTTTGAATTAACAACCACATCATTAGAATCAAATAGAGTATCAAGGGGAACCAATACTTTAGGGAGTATATTATCTTTCAATTGGATAATCGTTTGCTCACCTATTGACTACTTAAGGTTTCTTATCTCTCCTTTCTGCTCTGTTTTTTCTTCTTCTTGATCTATCTCAGCATCTTCAAAGTTTCCAATAATTGTCAAGAAATGATTTATCTTCTCATCATCTTCAAACACCTGCCAATGTTTCACATTGTTGGGAATAGAGGGTCTATGTCTAATTTCAATATCATACCTAACCTTGGATTCATTGGTGGCTTAAAGGTACTAGCTGCAACTTCTAACAAATCTGCCAACCTATTCCCCTCCCTCGGAATGAACTAAAGATTGAAGTCTTCAAATAGTTCTCTATCAGATCCAAAACTTCATTTTTGTATGATATTAATCTCAGATGTTTGGTCTAACATTGATTTTTAATCTGTCTTATTATAAATTCAGATTCATCGAAAATTGAAATACACTGAACTCCCATCTGTTTAGAAACTTGAAGGCTTAAAATTAAGGCCTCATACACAGCCACGTTGTTTTTTGAATCAAATTCTGATTTAAAATAAAAAGGCATGAGGTTACCTTCTGGTGATATTAACAAGAATCCAACTCCTATGCCATCCTTGGAGTAGGCACCATCAAAATAGAATTTCCAAATCTTCTTTGAATGCAGTTCATTATTTACAACTACTAAAGAGAGTTACTTTCCTATGTCTTAAGAAAATTCTGGATCTTCATGCAGCATGAAACATGAAATATTTTTTGTTTCTTGACTATAAATAAGGAAATTTCCTTCATCTTTCTTGGTAGTGGTCTTCACGAACCTTGTTTCCCTGTACAATCTCCTTTCTTCCCCATTGAAAATAGGAATGATAGCATAAGTGAAATCTAATTTTAGAACACCTCCAAACTTTTCTCCCTAAGATCTTGACATGAGCATTCCAAACCTGGCTGGAATGTCAGCAACAACTACATCCATGACTATACTCTTTGCTGGAATTTGTGCCAAAGAAACTACTACATATTTAATTAACCCAATACATTTCACCCTTTGGAATCAAATGAATACAGATCCCTATAAGGTTTGGTAATATGCAAGTTTATTTCCTTCATAATAGACAATGGCATGAGATTATGGGATGCTCCTGAGTCCAACATACAATTATGGAGAGTGAAATCATGAAGCAACAGAGAAATATAGAATGGTGGAATAGAAGGATCCACTTCCTCTACATGAGGACCAAAGGTGACCACTGGCTTCTCTTCTTGTAAGTTCACAATGTCACTTATATCTCCAATCTATGTGAGATTAATAAATTTTGAACTTTCTTTCTTGTAGACTGGTATTTTAGCTAATTCTAGAAGAGCTACCTAGATTTTCACCTTCTCCAACTATTTTGTCAAGCTCACAGCATGAGTTTGTTTAACATTCTTTTCAGGTTCTTCTTCACTCTTTCTATAATATTCCACTTGTTTGGGTACAGGAACAACTCTCTCCAAAATATTAGTATCAACTAATTTTCTCTGGGAAGGTTCACCCTGTTGCACATCTATTCTAGTAATAGAATTTACAGGTTGCTTCCCATTACTCACTTGTTTTACATGGTTATTTTGTTGTGGAGTCATCGTTGGAGGAGGTTCAAGGTCTTGTTGTTCACCCTTAGTGTCTTTTAGCCTTGATCTCAAATTATACTTCTTATGCAACTCAGCCTGCATAAAATCTACAAATTTTTTACAGTATTCATTCATCTCATCTTCAACAAAAGATACTTCAGCTTTAATATATTCTCCTTCATAATATTCCTCTTCATCCTCTTCTATTTTGTACATAGCAGATATTTGATCTTCAGCCTCCTTTTGGTCATCTTCTACTGACTCTCCAGGTGCTGCTTCTATATACAATGGTGCTTGAACCTGGTCTTGATATTTTCTTTCCCTCTGTGAAATTTGCAGGGGTTGTCTTCTGAATTGAGGGTTAAATCCTCCTCAGTTTTGTTGTACTTGTCTTTGGGAGTTTTTAATTTCCAATTCCATCTTAAATAGCTTATTTGAAAAAAAAATTATCACCTTTTTCATATCTTCAATTCTTTGATCTTGTGATGATTCTTCTTTTTCTTTCCCCTACTTTTGGACTGGTTGTTTCCCTTTCGCCTTCCCAGCTGCAGTCATATTATCTTCAATTTATAAAGCATCTGTCTTTATCTACTCTAGAGTAGGGGATCTCATTTCTCTAAGTGTGAAACTAAAATTGGGTTCAAAAGCCCCAAAAAAAACCACCTTTTCTCCAAAAGGAGGGGGCTTCATTTCTACAGACAAAATGTTATACAATTTATTGACTCTTTTGATAAAATCTGATATATTCTCGTCTGGTTTTCTTTTGATTGCATTGAATTCTATTAGTGAATACCCATGTTCCCTTTTTTCACCCCATATCTAAGTGAATTGATTTTCCAGTTCTTCCCATGTATTAATATAATTATTTGGCCATCCCTTAAACCACTTTATAGCCTCTCCATCCAGAGACTGAACAAAAAACCTCATTACAACATCAAGATGTTCTACATTCAGGTTTTCAGCAAAATTACAAAACATAGGCATGTGTTTTTCTGCATTTATTTCATCTTCTCCAATAAAATGTGGGAGTAATTTAAGATACTCTTGAGGCATCACATTCATTGGTTTTGGAAGGTTAAGTGGAGCATATATGTTCAAAAAAAAGGCTGGTACTACCATGTTTTCACCTTGATTAATTGTTCCTTGGTTAGATGCAGTCGATTAACTTGCTGTGAAAATGAATGGAGGTGGAGGTAAAAATAATATGGGAGTGATTTTATGGACAACGGTAGAGGGAACAACAACTGGAGTTTGCTAAGCTTGAGTAAAAGTAAAAGAAACAAACTCAAAGGTGTGTTCTTCCAACTTAGGTTCTTGAAAATAAATTGGTGTGAAAGGTGAATCTTGTTCCAAGAAAAGAAGTACTTTAGAGATATCTTCAAACAAAGGATTACTAAAACCACTGTTAGGAGTAGACAGTGTAGGACTAGGCGTTGAGGGGGTTTTGGGTTTCCGAACCCTTTTAGAAACCAATCTTTCAGGGTCTGACAAAGAAGGGACCTTTTGGTGTGAGGTATTCAACCTCGTGTGAGGTTGTTTGTGAGCCATAATTCTAAGAATAACAAACACATCCAAATATTTCATCCTCACTGAACAACCAGAGGAAATAATATGAAAAACCCAGGGAAAATAAACTTCGTCTCATCATCCCCGGCAACGGTGCTAGAAAAGGTTGTATCTTCAGAGACAATTCCTTGGCCATGGAAAGGAATTAGTGCTTAAGACATTTTTAAAAAATGTGTCACAAAAGTAATTATATCAGGTGGTCTTCGCTCAATCCCTTTGGAAACTAATTCTTTTAAACCCTTAATAATCTAGTATAATGAAATATTTCACAATGCCATTGACTGCTAATATATGAATGAAAAAGAAGAACTGTAGAGGAAACTCAAAGTAATATGTTGTAAACATGGAATATATTACTTTTAAGTTTCAGAGAGAATTCATGGAGAGAGAGGAAACTCAAAATAATATGTTGTAAACACAGAATCTATTACTTTTAATTTCCAGAGAGAATTTGTTAAGGGAGAGGAGTTGGAGTGAAGGAGCACTTATTAAGGCTATTTAACTCTTACTTACAAACGTAAATCATAGACAATTTGCTTCTTTACTTCCCTTAATTCAAGGAAGAAACAACATAAAATGACACAAGAAACACGAATCACCATCAAAATTTGCAGGAAAATTGATGCGTCTTTCATTCATCCATCAGAAAAATAAGTACAAAATGTAGTCTCCAAGAGGTCCAGAACTCAAAACCCTTGTTATTTCTTTCTATATTTCTTAAATACATCAAAAAAAATTGTAACTTCTAGAACTTCTTGAAACTACTTCGACTACCTGAAATGTTAAAACTACTTATTACATTGAAATTGAGGACATCACTATAGCTTCGATCTTAAGAAACAAACAAAAAAAAATTAAATATTGAAATATTATTCTTTTTTCTAAATCTTATTTGTTGCTGATGCATCTCCCTGAAGTGTTGATGTATCTCCATGACAGATAAACATTCTTACCCTCATTTCTTCCAAAGTTCAATATTTGTCTTTCAACTTGCTGTCATGTCTTTTCTGTTTCTGATGTGGTATTAAGACAGTTCTGAAATAACACATCTTTGCCCGACTTGACCCAGTTGTTGTGTTTCTAATAGTGCCACCATATGCTCCTTTTTCTCAACTCTGACTATGCCTCTACATTTCAAGCAATGTTATCATGTCCCTTTATGCCCGACTCTTCCTCTTCTGCTCGTGCCCGCAACATTTCATCTTCTCTTCTCCTTTTCTCTGTGTTGGGTCACTTACCCGAGTCCACCACCACTGTGTTCAAGCTTCCGTTTACTTACAAGGCACAAGGCATACAACATTGTTTTACACGTGGTCGAGGTTACCCGAGTCTACTGCCCGCATTCACGTTTCTTCATAAAACAACGCAACTGCACATAATCTTGGACTTTAAATAAATTAAAATTTTCCTTTGAAAACTATCGCATCCGTCCCTTTATCTCACTTTGAATTTTGGCATTCCAACCTGTTTCATGAGTGCCATTCCTCATGAGCTTGTGATGTGCGATGTGCAATATGTAATATATTAAATCATAGTTCTGAGCTGCATCGCGTGCGATCCTTGTCGCACTTCGCATTTCCAAATTCCAACATGGTTCATAAGCACCATTCCTCCTGAGCTTGTGATGTGGGATGTGTGATATGCGATAAAGGTAGGGATGACATGGAAAGTGGAGGTGGGGCCGATCTCAAATCGCAATCGGAAATATAAAACTTATTTCAAATTGCATATTGGCATTCATAACATATCAGGCATTTGAGATCAACAATGGAATTTTTAAGTTGCGATATACGGGTAGAAGAGGCAATGTGGCAGGTTGGGTCCCATTTAATATCGCATCGACAGTCGGGAGTGGTAACAAATGAATATGGAAAATATTTTTTGCGAACTCCGATTGCGATAAGGGGTCCTACCAAGGGACCCGCCTTCACATCTCCACACATAATGTTAATACAACAACATATAAATCAAAAATTCTTTTTCGTCATACGAAAATTCATACCAGATTCCTTTAACTACGCCCTTCGCACATATGTGAATGTTATGAAACGTTTCTTTGAAATCCGCAATCAAATTGTACTACTCGTAAAATATTGGAGACAACCTCGGTTTAGTTTGAATTTCCTGAAAAATTGATGCATCGAACAAGACCCAGAAGTTTTTTTTTTTCCATGATGTGTGTGAGGAAGAAGGAACTCCACAGCTTGGCATAATGTGCAGCTTCACACATCTGCAGTTATGTGTTAGGAAATTGTGTTTCCTCCGAGGTATTCCATCCATCAAGGCTATCAACAATAGGAGCCAAGCATAGTATAAATGCTTGCCCTCCTCTTGCACCTCACGCATGTTCTCCAAAAATTACTTGCATAGATATTGCACCCAATTATAGATGATGCTCTTCTCACATTGTCCTGCAAGTGCAATTACTTGCGCAAGGACTTCCTTAGGCCTACACTTCTGCATCATCTTGCATGCCAAGATGAGCGTCCCAAATTGGACAGTTGGGTCATTAATTTCACTGACTACAAATCCTCGGTTGTGGCACGACACCTAGTAGGTTGCTTTGATTTTGTTTGCCACCTTCTTTTCATGTGATTTTCCTCTGAAATCAGCCATGGGATTGGCACCTTGATTAGGTAGAACAGTGATCTGATGGATCAATGAGACATCGATAGGTATGTTCTCTTCCAGCCATAAAGCTTCATCATGCACTAGTGTGAGCAATTTTTGCATACATATATCATTTATTGGGCTACGCCCGAAATATGGAACCTGCAATAAATTTAAAATCCCTGCCTTGTATAGGCCCAACACCTAGCCTTTCAGCTCCACGTACATGAGTCCCCCCTCATAAGGTACACAGTCTAGATATATCTCAAGTGCGAGCTCCAGAAATTTCTCAGCATTGGTGAGGTCCCAATCCTCCATATTTAGTTGTGGTACTTTGGCGAACATATCGCCTTCGTGTGGGAAATTCTCTGGAATCAAAGGAATGTTAATATATTCTCATACTTTTTCAATATCCTTCGGGACCTTGACTGATGCCTTGCGCAGTGCTACATAGGCCGAAAATTATGATAATGGGGCCACTTCGACCACATCTTCCTCCTCCATGATTGTATCAGGTAGCTTAGCCATGGGTCTCTTCTATCACTCAACCACAGTGGAGCGTGACTTCGGGGTCTTCTCTCTAGGGGATTTGCGAGTCCTGGATGTCTGAACCTTCTTTGTTTTCGTAGGCGCATGTGTCTCAATGACCTGCGCAACAGGATCCTCTTCAGGGCATGTAACTATCATGCTGGGAGGGTTAACATAACCGAGACTCCTACGGCACAACTCTTCCTCAAATCCTAGATCCAAACCATATATAGAAAATGAGCAGTTTTCAGAAATGAGAGAGCTCAAGGTAGAAAATTCACACAGAAAGAAAAGGAAACTAATGCAACTCCTTAGGTCATATTTATAGTTTTGGCACATCTTCAACAGTCCCTTATGCATTAATGTGCCTCCATAAATTTCAAAACGGTTCCAAATATGGTAAAATCCCCTCATTAAATTCAACCTAGATGCTCCCTTAAATGGTAATAAAATTGCCTATTCTAGATTTACTGTTCAAACGACTAGATTTTGGCACCTCTATGACCCAGCCAAATTCCTCGGGGCATCGCACCTGTCTCCGCATCTGCCATCTCTTCTGCGTAGATCCAATACTCTGGCCATATAGTCATTTGGTGCGTGTAGGGGGAGGGTCATCCCTTTATCGCTTCAATCGGCTTCCATTGACATAGCTAGGAAGATACTCGTCGCTCAACATGGCCAGGCGCACTGCACCTCCATCAATGATCTCCTTAACAATATATGGCCCCAGCCATTGCATCTTGAACTTCCCCGGGTGGTGCGCAAAATTTTTGTCATACAACAAGACAAAATCATCTTCCTTAAACACCTTTTTTTGATGTGTATATCATGCCATGCCTTTTCGTGTGCCTTCTGAACTTGTTGATGGAAATTTTCAATAAAGTGATCTTCTTCGAGCACAAGCAACTGCGACAACCATTCCTCCACAATATTTTCTTTTGCCATATTTGTGAATGCTACAATGCACAAACTGGGAACAATTAACTCCATCGGCAACAAGGCTTCTTGCCCATATGCCATCCTAAACAGGGTTCTACTCGTCAAATTTTTACATGTGGTTCAATATGCCCAGAGAATTGTTGGTACACGCTCATACCAATCGTTCCGGTTAGCATTGAAAATCTTGGTAAATTCAGCCTCCAATATCTTATTGAAAGCTTCCACCACACCATTCGCCTATGGGTGATAGGGAGTGCTCTTCTGATGATGAATGTGGAATTTGTTTTTCAATGCTTCAATGGTTTGATTCACAAAGTGTGTACCTTGATCACTTATCAGGATCCTAGGGCATCCAAATCAAGTCACAATATTCTTAAAAATGAAATGCGCAACGGTGTCCGCGCTACAATCCTTTACTGGCTTAGCTTCAGCCCATCTAGTTACATAGTCAGTCACAGTGATTATGTAACGCGTGCCGCTATTATTTCCTAGAGGTTTAATAGGTCCAACAAAGTTGACAACCCATTTCTCAAATTCTTGCAGTGCCACCTATGGATGAAAGGGCATCTCATCTCTCCATGATGGCTTCCCGGTACTCTGGCATACATCTTACACGCGACAATGTGCATAGGCATCATTGTGCAATGTGGGCCACCATAACACATCTCACAAAATATTTTTCTCGGTTTCCTTCCCTACATAGTGACCGCCGACAACCCCTCCATGAGCTTCATCTAAGCTGTCACGCCTTTCGAACTCCAAAACATATCTTCAAAGAACTTCGTCTGCACCCATATTGTACAAATGCAAGAAATAATAGTAAATTCCGCTGTGTGCACCATGATCTCTTTCTTATGTTTCATTGTATATTCCTTCGGTGCGCATCCAGTAGTCAGGAACTGAATAATTCAAGAGAATGGTTGTCAATTATTTTGATCGCAAACAACTATGCATATTGTAATTCATCCTCCAAGCTAGTAGGTTCTTTGCCAGTCTCAATGCGCGACAGATGATCTGGCCCAGCATTCAGTCTTCCTGGTTTCACAAAGATTTCAAAATCATGCTCCTGGAACAGTAACAATCAGCTGCAGAGCTTCCCCCCCAACACAAGCTTATTGACCAGGTACTTAAAAGCAGAGTGATCGGTAAACATCTTGAAATTTCCTCCTAACAGGTAGTGGTGGAATTTCTACAGCGCATAGACCATCACTAATCCTTGTCTTTTTGTGGTTGAGTAATTCTGTTATGCACTTGAGAGCTTCCGACTGGCATAGGAAATGGGGTGATTGATCTCTCTAGCTCTTTGTTGCGCTAAAATATATCTGAGCATGATACAGGAGGCATCAACATGCACATGAAACACCTTTGACCAATTTGGAAAGATCAATATGGGCGTTGTGACCATATTTTTCTTACACAATTAAAAAATCTTTTGAAATTCCTCATCCCAACAGAATGTCGCATCCTTCTTGAGAAATTTCTCCATGGGCGCAGTTATCAATTCATAACACTAAATGAAATTTTGATAATACCCAGTGTGCCCCAATATTGAGCACAGTTGTTTGAAATTCATAGGTACCTCCATATTAACAATTACTGCGATCTTCACATGATCTACCATCAATCCTTCCTGTTAGACAATGTGAACCAGTAATATCCCGAATGGCACATAGAATATACATTTATTCAAGTTCAGTGAGATCTGATACTTTCTACATGTATCCAGCATTAAGCGCAGACTTGAGACATGTTTTTTCAACATTCCAAAAACAATCCAATCATCAAAGTATACTTCCAGGAACTTATGGATATACTCCTTGAATGCAGCTACTACTATGCTTGAGAAGATGGAAGGCACATTCTTCAAGCCAAAGGGCATGATTGTATACTATAAATATCCCCATTCTATTGCAAAGGTGGTCTTACTGTGATCTTCTGGTGCAATCCTGATCTAATGATACCCTAAGAACCCATCTTTGAATGAACAAGCTTCTTGTCCTCCAACGTTGTCCAGGATCTCATCATAGAATGGCGTTGGGAATGGATCATGCATAAATTCATCATTCAACTTGCGCATGTCCACACAAATCATTATTTTTAATTTTGTATTCTTATCTTTCATGGCCATGAGACTCACCCAATCAGACTCTTCCACTGTTTATACAATGCCTGTAGCAACCATATTATCCAACTCTTCCTTCACCTTCTACTTATATTTTGGATTTAACAGGTATGGGCACTATGTCACTGAGTGCGCACTAGGTTTCAAAGTGATATTCATGAATCCAACATCTCCAATTATCCCTTTCAACCCCAAGAACTTTGTAGGAAATAATTCATGATACTCTGTCAGTAACTCAACAACCTTTCCCACTGTGTCATCGTCCCAATAATCTCCAATCTTCGCCAACTTCGTTTGCTCGCCAGATCCAATATTTACCTATCGAATCTTTAAAGGTTTTGTGACATCTAGTGAAGTGATTGAGGGCTCAGCAACTGCACGTTGTCCCTCAAATTCTGGAATTATGATATTCCTTGGATCTTCTTCATTTTCCTCAACTGTCATATTTCTTTAGTTAACAATATCCTTCATCTGCGCATCCCAAGCTGACGAAGCACGCTCTACCATTGGATTTTTTGTGTCAAAGATAACTTTTTGAATATCATGCAGTGCTTTACCAATATTGACAAACCCACTCTCGAAGTTGAAGTTTAAAATAAAACTCTTTGTCGAAACAAACCATTCACTAGTACCTCGATGCAGTTATGTCTCCATATACCAATCAGTAGGACCTTCCCGAGCATGTTAATGAACATGTGGACCCATTCAAGTCTCGGTTCTACACCCCATACCTCACTCCATTTAGCCAAATTTCTGCGCAGACCATCCTTTCTAGAGTAGACTTCTTCCATCCTATTAGTTGGATGTTCAAAGTGTAATCTCATCATTTGCGCACACTCATCCCAGTTTCCCATGTTTTATTTATGAGTCTCCCACCATCGTGATGGAGTAGTGCGCAGTCCTAGATACATGTCATGGGATATCTTTCCTTCTGGGACAATTCTTTCATGTTCTCATAAAAACATATTTACATTAGTTAAACCATCATAATACGGTAATTCACATACCTTTGATGTTATGCAGCGAATGGATTTGGTCACTTGATTGTAGCGCAACACATATACTTCATGTAACTGGTTCTTCCAGTTCTCCAATTCTTTGTCAGAATCTGAGAAGTAGGAGTTGTCATTTTCCGAATTAAGCCTTCCATCAGTCATTGGGTTGATACAATATTCATTATGCAAAGTTAGCTTATAGATATGGTCAATATCATCATCAGGGTGCACATGCTTTGTGTATCTTTATCCTTCTACGAGACCTAGGGGAATTATGACTCTGGCTCCATTGTTTTCAAACTCCATTATTCTCCTCTTCAGGTTTATGATACCATCCATATCAATAGCCCAATCCAATCCAAACAGTGCAGGATAAGGATCACTATCATCCAAAATTTTTATAACTTCGAAATTTGCAAGTACCTTAAAACCTTCAATAGTGACTACAACCTACAAAAATCTTCCAAATCGAATGATTTTTTGTTAGTTTACCATTCGAAGTTGAATGGTAGACCATTCCAACTTAGTTTCTCCCATGCGCTGTCAAGTTTTCTTAGGTAAGATATTTGCATCGGACCCCAGATCTAGAATAACCTGATCCATCTCATAAGCACCGATATGAGTGGTCATATGCATCTATCGCCCCGTTATTTTCTCATTCTTATAGATTTTTTTAATATTTTTATGTTCTATCAGAGGATGTTCCTTTTCTGCACAGTTATATATCAATTCCCGAAGGTTATCTACTGTCTTTTTTTTGCACAGTAACTCGGTGCAAGCTTGTAAAAATGGCTTGATTTCATCATCTACTCCTGCCTCCTTCATTGGTCTACCTAATTTTGATGTGCTTACCTCTGCAAACCCCTTTCGTGCTTCAACAAAATTCTCTTTTATGCGCTGCAAATCAAATCCATCCTTATTCTCAGGTGCCTTACAAATCCAAAGGTCAGTATCCAGCTTCTCTCCCTTATCCTCATTAGTGGTAGCACCACTCCTAGTGACCACATTCACACTAGGATCTTCTTCACGTGTTTCTTCCCAAACCATATGAATATTTTACGTCAAAGTCTACGTCTTTTTCTCCTGCATCTTAGAAATTAAAACATGACAATATTCTATTACATGGTAAAACTGTCTACAGTACCTTCATGATTGTCATGTCGGATTTGGACAGTCTCGTGCATAGTGACCAGCATCTCTGTAGTTGTGGCAAATGACCTGCCCCCTTCCTTGACCATCTGATCCTCCTCCTCTTCATCTTCCCCTGTTCTGAAATCCACCGTGCCTAGACAGGGATTTTGGTGAGGTAGGTTTAGCTTGCATTATATATATTTCAACTTTATCCATCATTAGGTCAAAAATTCAACAATGTTGTTCATCATGTCCTGGCGACGAACATAATCTACAAAATAGCTGCTTCAGCTCAGGCATATATTTTCCGATCCTTGGATAGAAATTTGTTGCATGTTGACCTATAACCTGACATATCATGCACCATACTGGAGGCATCCCTCTTGGTCCTGTCGCACTCTTCAGAGGGCTTGGTCCTCCAACATGCAGATAATCATTGAATACTAGACATTGTTCCTTATGATTCCTAGTAGCTTTACATCATATGAACCAAACTTCTTCGCATACCTCCTTGCCCTTATCTTTAAATAGATTCTAAATCTCCAAATGAATTGCTTCTAACTAAATCTGAATCTGCTAAGTTCAAAGCGCAGAATTATTGGCACAACTTCTAATTTCATTGCAATATCCATAGCCTCAGCCTGCGTGGAAATATTTTTTTGACCCAATGGCTGGCGCAGATGTGGGATAAACATAGCAATAAACCAATCCTTGTGTTGGGTATCACCGATAGTGAGTCCACCATCTCTGATAGTGTGCTTCAGTCTCTGATTTTCCTCCCACACAGATTCATTTATCTCCTAATCAATCTCTTTCAATTTTGTAACACACTGCACATATGTCTTAGGATTTTAGAATTATTCTTTGAGGGTATATTTCAACTCATCCAGAGTGGAATTAGGGTTTTCTTGTACATAGCTGATAACAAATTCAAAGCACGATCATGGAAAGTAGTGGCTAATTGCACTTTCTTAACATCATCATTATTAAATCGTCGTGCTCTCCATACAACATTAGTCACAAACCAAAATTGCATAGTATCTTCATTTCTAATACCTCTGAAAGTAGGTAGCTTCATAGACGTAGCCATATATGCACCTAGGGGAGGTGGTGGTGGAGGTGGAGTGGATGACTTGTGAGATGAGTGGGAAAGTGGAGTGGATGGGATTTGAATAATGGTTAAGGCTCCCTGATCATTCTGATCTAGTGAAACTTCTTCTCGGGGGAATTCCTCTTCTTCAAATCATTCAGATTCACTAGAGCTACTATTTTTTGGCTTGTCCTCACTATCATATCTACCATTGAGAGAATTGTAAACAAACCCTTCTGTTAGGTCTGTGCGGTAAATTATTCCACTGTGCATAGTCGGGCCTCTTCAGGAATTCACAAAATATGTTCACACATAGAGCCATGTTCACACAATAGCATCTTCAACAGTAAATTCAAAGAGAGCATGAACTTACCTCTAGGACCCTTGAAAAATCTCCTTTCTGCTTCAAAGTATGACACAAACTGATCAATGGAAAATTCAGTCACAAATCCTCCCAAGACACGATCGATCCAATGATCTATCACACGTATGATCGTATTGCTTGTCTTTTCTAATTCTTGTATTAATTCAGGAGTCCACTCAGTGACTGCATCATCCTTCACACAACTATTGAATTCAGTCAATTGAGACAACCACTCATGTAACTCAGTTGAAAAGGATGCAAAGAATATCTCATGAACTTCTATATAGATATACTTCTGACCCCACTTTTTAGCATATACTTTGGAACTTCGATTCTCTTGGATCGCAAATTCACAGATCTTTCTATCCATCCAATATTTCAATTCATTCTATGTAGAATGCCACAACATTAAATCTCCCTCAAAATGATTCCAGTCCCAGAAACAGAACCATTTTTTGGCTTGAGGGGTCCTGACCCAGGTTCAGATTTTATTTTGCAACCAAAAAACCCTCCAACTACTAGCCCTTTCACCAATGAACTGATTACGCAGATCAAGGTCTCACCCGAAGTAGTATTGGGAGGTGTTGGAACCAGGTTTTCGCACCCTGAGTAATAAATTGATGTGGTGGCTGTAAACAATGTTTATAACAGATCTTATTGCATATTGGAAATAGATGTGCGCATATATAGATCACCACTTATCGAATCTACTCGCTCGCAATGAATTTAATGCATATAACGGACTAAGATCTTCACCATGCACAATAACTTAAGCAGATCGATACATTTAACCATCAATATATATTCATGCACAAGGGACAGATTTACTCGCGCAGATACAATATAACCGAATTAAAACGATCTAAAAGCAATAACAGTAAACATATAGCTCAGATATCATACACTTAACACATTTGGTTCACCAAAACAGTCCTTGTATTAAATGCAAAATATTTTAGTACAGTCAAAATTTCCCTTAAAATTACCCCTCCGCGTACATAACCAACAGAGTCTGAACATAACCAATACTAGGTCTCCATGCACACAGCCAACATGAGCCTTTCTACCTAACCTAGACTTACAAAATGTATCACAAAAGCATAAACACTTACTTATATCAAAACATCATATATATCCCTTACTAGACTCGATCTATATATATTTATATTCATCCAGCGCGTAGATACTATGGTCTCAAACCATGGTTTGAGGCTCAAAGTTTACCCTTATAAACCATTTACATAAAAGAGGTACTTTGACCCACCCCAAAGCCCCTTGACCTTTCCGTACAACACACATATCCAAAAATACATACAAAAATTACTCAAAATCACTCTAGGGGACCCCAGTCCAACAGGACCCACACGAAAGCCTATAAATAGAAGTAACCTCGACCTCATTCTCACACATTTCTCAAGCGATATTCTATTTTCATTCATTGTCTTGGTTATTCTTTTTTTTTTTGTCTCGCATAGGTTCGACAGAAGGAGTTCACGCAAGGTCCAAAATCACAAGCGAGAGGCTCGCTGTGATCTAAGGTTCCCTGGATCATAGTTGCAGGCTTGACACTGAGATTTTTAGGCTATAGCCTCGAGCACAAAGTGTCCTACCTGCAGCCAGGGTGTCATATCTGCAAGAACAGTGAGTTAAGGTAGCGGCTATGGCTTCAGAGGCCGATCCAGCTGATCACAGCCATAGTCGTAGGCATAGAGTGTTGTACCTATGGCCAGGGTGCCATAGTTGCTGACAGAGAGTCTCAAGGGTGAGGCTAAGGAGTTTTTTATCATTTCTAGGCTAGAAAAACCTTAGTCTCTCACACAATGTTTCCTGATATCGTCCACATAGTCTCAGATGCTCGTAATCAGTTTTATGGTAGCGCCCTAGATTCAGATACAGAATTTGATATTTTATTTTAGTTGGCTTCAATGATCTATTGGATCTATGTTTCTTGTTGTTGTAGATCTACAGATATGTATATTTGTTCTATATATTTTCGTTGCATATGTATTTGGATCATTGTACTATCTGCTGAAAACATTTTATTGTAGAAATTAGTATACACTAAGAATGCATACATCCAGATTCCCCTGATCTCACAATATTTAACTTCTTGCAAAATACAGAAACATTCCACTGTTAATATTTTGTGGAAAATTAATTGCAAACACTTGTGGAGCATAAATAAAAACAATCGCACATAACATAGTTGTTTAATAGGAAAGCCTGAAGCTGAAAAACCCAACTATCATATATTATGTATCATGGAGATCATGTAACATTCCAATACAAATCTTAGTACATCAAGCTCTCAGTACAATCAATCGTCACACACTAATTAGAAGAAATTTGCAAATCCATGCACTAATTTCTTGCCACCTACTAGCATGCCTCCACTGCGCAATCTCTGAATAGCTCTGAACGAATTCAAATTACCCTTGCCTTGACTGCACAATCCTCATTGGCAACTCCAATGTGTGTGTGGTGCAATCAATGCATCACTATAGTCACAACAGATAGTCCATATTTCCCTTTCACCTATCTCTCTACTGGGTCTCCACTGGAACTGCCATGCACTGTAGTTAACTGTTGTATTTGTTAAATTAATTAATGAGTTATTATTTTTGAATTAATTAACTAATTAATTCACTCCACACTCACTAGTGTATCATTCAGTTAGACTAGATACAACTAGCTCAACTGAGTTTAACTCCATTAACTGAGTTAAACTGAACAAAAACTTTATGAACTACTCTTCCAACTGTCATAACTTTTCCACTTCAGTTCTAACTGAGTCCTCCATGCATGAACCACCAGTAAACCCTAGGAATTGCGTAATTCTTTCAGCCCACTAATTTTCCAAATCTGTGCACTGAAACTAAGTGCTCCAAGAGAATAAGTTGTTGTTTATTGTCGGATTATTATTAAGAGCTAATAATAATCGACACTTCTATTTTTAGATCATGATCATAAATAGACCACTATATTCTAAAAATAGAATTTCATCTTATTTTTTCAACTTGACAACCATCCACAAATAGCATCCTGCAACTTTTGAAATATGATCACCATGTCTAAAAATAGACTTGCGCCAAAAATAGCCTGCGGGCCCACTTAGTGAAGGCGACTCTTTTCACTAAGCTCATCATCTTGTTGAATCTCAACATTTATGATGATCTATTGAAGAAGAAGATTGGAAAGGGTTTCCCCCTTGTGGAGTTTTTCCTTGGTCTTGGACCAATTCTTGTATCTTATGGTTGTGATGTTGTCTTCTTTATCACTACATATATTGTTCTATCTTGAATTATAGTTTATGATTGATTACACTGCTAATAATTGGATACATTGTTTATGAAGAAGTAATTTGCGATAAATTAAATGATACAACATAGAAAAAATTGAAAAATTAACAAGGGAGAGGTGGGGGGAGAGAAAATTAATGAGTGAGATAGTGGATAATAAGTTTATAAGGTTGGCTTAGTTTAAAGCCATGTTTTTTATTGAAGTTATTGGGTGCTTCTTGATTTCAAGAGCTTCATTGATGATTCCAGAGTTGTAAGAAGGGGTACATGCTAGGATTTTGGATTGATCAAAACAAACAAGGTGTTTACAATTAATGAGTGTTCAACAATGACAACCTTTGATAAACGAAGGTGGTTGGTATCAATTATATGCTCATTCAGGCAAGTTTTGAAGGGATGACCTATTTGGCCAACATAATCCTTTAAGTGAAAATATAGAGAGGCGTAGAAGATATTAAAACATCCAAACAACCTCAATAAGGATGGAAGACTTGAGGTTAGTATAAATTGGCTCCCTCTTATCTCTTATCACTAGAGTTAATTCCATCCCTAGAAGTTGAAGCTTAAGATTGATTATATGATTAGTACGAGATCACATCATTATATTAATATATTATTTCATTACATTAATACATCAATATTAATTTACTAATTGATTTATATTTATATATTATTGTTGATACATTAGTATATTGATATATTTCCATAACAAGAATAATATATTACATTAATAATTTTTTATTCATTTATTAATAGACTAAACACATTTATATATTAAAGTAAATTAATTCTATATTAGTGTATATTATATTATATTTCATAAACATTTAATACATTGATATTAATATGTTAACCTAATAAGTATATTATTAACATATTAATATTATCTAACACTAATATATCATTACTAGTATACTAAACTATTAGTATATTATATTGATATACTATAATAATATGCTTATTTATAAATTAATGTATTATATTAATATTTGTAACATACCCCCTATTATCCCTAGCTCAAACTAAGGTTACTAAGATGAAGTTACTAATATGACTCGATCTCCATGGTTCGGTTATGAAAATGGCATCCAATTTTTTCACTTTATTTTACTCTTGATAAACTCAAAACAAATGATATGATCATGTTCATCTCATCAAGACGATTTCGAAGATATAAATTTTTCTATGATATGACTCCCAAATCCAAATATATGGTCATCCAAACATTATGCATTTAATTAGTGTTACCTCACCAACCTACCACTTTGTGCCAGCATGGTCTCCATGTGGCAATATCAATCGACCTCTCAATGTCACATGGCAGTGTTACTGTAGTTGTTGACTCATTAATCCTGGTCACATAATATTCCACTATACAATGGGCGTGACCTAATTCATACATATATGCACTATAACAGAGATATAATGGGCCCATAGAAAGCCACATCACCTCATAAACACTCTCCTTGGAAATTACTCTTGCCACCCATCCCAGTTCCTTCTAGGGACGACCCTTCCATGATTAGGTAGAATCCTAATATTCCCTTCTCCACCATTTCCTCATCTTATTGGCCACAACAATATTCACTCAAGCCCACTCATTCCATGACATCCTAGGGTTTAAAGCCTGAAATTTTCTTGCACAGTTCCCCTCCATTTCTTCCGAGAAAAAAAATTTGGGCTACGTGGATATTTCCACACTGACCGACACTTTAACATAGCTCATATAACCATGTGGTCCCACTCTTTTCCACATATATTGTTGGGATTTATCATGGCATATCTTCCTAGGAATAAAATCCCAATAGTTTCCCTTCGGGCTCCCCTTGAAGTATCCAGGGATAAATTTTTAGCATATGTAGATGGATCTGATGTTTGCGTCATTCGACAACTAGGATCTATCTCACCTATTCCCTTGGATGATGCTCCCGTCTATGGATCTTTAGAGATCCACTCCTTTAACCCTCGATAATGATTCTTAACCTCCACAATCAGTGCTTAGGCATGGTGCCTTGTCTCATGGCGCTTAAGCCTGAGACCCTTTTCTTTTTCTTTTCTTAATCCTTCGGGCCCTACTTCCAGCCCTGCAGAACTTATACATATGTGCACATGTGTCCATGCCTTTTCCACCCTTGACACTTTTATTATTGTTAATGCATGTAATATGACCCTTTGCCTGAGCCTTTGACATAGTTTGTAAATACACATAGGGGTATAAGAAAGCCCCTCTGAGTTATCCTTCTTGAGCTTAGGCCAAGGCCTCGACCCAGACTACAAATACATAGATGGTTAGACATACATATTAATTTGTACCTAAACTCTATCCCTCCTGAACTTTCAATAGGGATCAGTCCAACCCACCACACACACACACACACTTATATATATATATCAAGTTGTTCCTCTTGAGCTTAGTAGTTTTTAAAATGAAGCGTAATGACCAATGATTTACAGTTTCATAACTCATACACAAATACCTGCTCATTCATTTTCATTGTGGCCCATTTGAAGAATTTTAAGCTCATAACAGTCCATAAATATATAGGTCTCGCATACCAATGGCAAGCAGAAAACAAGCTTATGGATACATGTAGGAATCCCTTTCATTTACTCAACAAATATACAGTGAATTAGCCTTCCTTAAGCAAACAAAAAAGCACACTTCATGAGATATCATATGCATTGAACCAACACATTGAAACCATATCAATACATGCCTTAGGCCAACATAAAGACTTAAACCATTCCTTATCCATGCCTTTAAAAAAATAATATTCATTCACATAGGAATGTCTCATTCGTCACTATTACATGCTATAATATTAAATCAATACATTACTTAAGCATAATCCATTCATAATAGGTGAGTCATAGGAAGAAACTTATCTTTGTTATAAGAATTGACCAGAAAACTGAGATTGGGACTTGAACTCTCCACCTAACCTTCGACACACTACAACTAAGTATTTTTTGAAATAGTCATCTGCAAGCCAAATTGAAGAGATTTGAGGATGAGTGCTTAAGGTATTGAACCAAATTTTCTAGTTGATTCAGGGAATCCAAATGATCCAGGTGGCTCCAGAGATACACACAGGACAAAGAGGGTTGATGAAAGCTCAAAAAATCAAAGTGTTCGAATTGTTTTAGAACCAGGACCAGAGTGAATATCTCATCGTCGTGATCACAACGGTGCAAACGGTTCATCAAACCGAGCTCGTATGCAAAAGTTAGAGCTGGTCAAATTTTTGGGTTGACTTGGATGACTGGGTAGGTTAAGGAAGGTGCAATTTCGACCTTTTCCGGCCACAGAATTCCAGCCAGATTCTGGGTAAATTTTTGGCCTCTTTAAAATCACTCTACAACCTATTTTAGGAATTTTTAAAAATGACTATTAGATTTTAATAAAACAAAAAAAATATTTTTTGGCGTGGTGGGCCACCAACCCCGCCACCCCCGGTCAATGTTAAACATACAACGTATATTAAATAAAATATTTATAGGCTGGTGGGCCATGACCCCCGCCAAACCCCATAGAGCTCCCCCATAAACACATATGTAATACTATATATATGTTAAAACATATATATTATATATGTTGAAACATATATATAATATATGTTGAAACATATATATAATATATGTTAAAACATATATGGTATACATTGTAACAAGTCCGGATATGACGGAGGTGGTTGGGGGCAGGCCGCCCAATGTGGGTCCGACCCCAAAAACAATATAATATTGTTTTTTTTAAATTACATTGGGTTTTTTTAACAACTAATTCACCAGGATTGGCATGGGCAGGATTTGATCCCCCGACCCCATGCCTATTATTACACATTTTTAACCAACATGCCAACCTACCCTCTGTGGTTAAATCCACCAATAAAACTAATATAAACCCATCTTTCCAAGACGCGCCCAAGCAAACCCGAGCATGGATTTCGAGACAGAGAAGGCAGGATGGTGCACGCAGTTCGAGACAGATTCATGTTTGATACCAAGGGAATATTTTGATATCAAGGAGGTAAAATTTTCATAATGTATTAAAATTTATATGCATGTTAACCAGAATTTTGTAGAGAACATGATGGTGAGCCTATATTTTCCTTTTTGAGCAGTAGTTTTGCAAATTTCTTGTGGAGGAGAATCTTCAGGAATCTTAAGGGAATATTTCAGATTCCTTGGAGGCTGAACTTCACCGATGTCAGAATTAGGTCAACCTTATACTCATTCTTCTCGAAATTTTGCAAGGACCTCAATGGTGAGATCAGATTCCTATTCTGAGTTGCATATTTCTAGATTCCCAGTGGAGCAACATCTTTGAGGAATCTAGGGGGAATCTAAAAGATTCCCTAAGGCCTAGATTTTCACTTTATCAGAATTTAGCAAATTGAAAATCGATCCTACACCTCTTAGTGGCACGAGTTCAATGGTGCAGTCAGATTTTCCATCTGAGCCTTATGTTTTTCAGCCACTTTTCAAAGTGGAGTTGCAGGTGTCAGCATTCAATGTGTGAGCAGTCTTTTTCAGGATATTCGACACCACAATATTGATGGTACAACCAGATCCAACATATTATCATCCTTGTATTCAAATAGCTCCAAGATGTGAGGTATATGCATTTTTTTCATGTACTTCTTTGTCTCTTTGCTATGAGATGCATTGTGCTGTATAGATCCATGTTGATGGTTGATGTGGGGTCTTGTTTTTTTCTTGATGTGAGATGTAATTTCTATCATGGATTTGTATTATGCTTGATATCCCTTTGATGCCATGTTGGCAGGATAATCATTTTCACATGTATGTTTGTTTGAGATCCCTTTGTTTCAATGTTGGAAGGATACTCATAGTCATTATGTGTGAGTTATTGTCATGAATGAGAGTTTCGTAGCAGAACATCTCATGGATAGATCCAACCACTCCTGCGTGAGGGAATTTTCCTTATATGACATAGAAAATACCATCCATGTACATCTGCACTATTTCCAGCACTTAATGTAGCAACCTACACCATCTTGACACCGAGGCCCAGAGACATAGTCCCTCCTAGATGAACTTCATTATCAATATCATATGTTGATAATGCTTGTTACGTTCCTCTTCTTTACATCATGCAAATTTTCATTTATGTTCATTAACGCTTTGATTAAATGCAATTCTAACACATCAGTCGAAGTAAAAGGTATTGGTTAAAAGGGTATCAGGAATTTACCCAGATCACCAAAGGGCCATCCACCTCCACGCACCAAATCCTTCATACATTCAATGTCTCATAGGGAATCAATAGGTTCACAACCTCCACCATTTAATTCACCAAGGGAATTTAGAGGTTTTTCATCCACCCTCAACTTAGAAAAGACAATCCATAGGTTGTGTCTGCACCCTCAAATTAGCAAATGGAATCCATAGGTTGTTCCTCCAACCTCAAATCAACAAATGGAATCCATAAGTTGTGCATCCACCGTCAAACCAACAAAAGGGAATCCAAAGCACATTGAAAAACAAAGAAAACAAGTAGGTTTAAGAAAAATAATTATTGTTTGAATGCATTTTATAGGATTAATTATTGTTAAAGAGGTGTCAATGAAGGTTGTGCAAATATTGTGCCTCATATAGATATCCTGCAACCAAGGAGATGAATGTGTGTGTATTTTTTAACATCAAGCATACCATGTGGGCCCATTGATTAGTCATCATTTTGTACAGTTGTTAAAGGTCTTCACAAATGTTAGGTCAAGGTCTTGCTTGCCTAAAGGAGATCATAGTTGGTTCGAGGTTGAGATAGGGGGAACTATCTTGAGTTCTTCCTCCATTAGTAATCTACAAATATGCTAGAATAGTTTGTGGTTACACCAAATCCAACCTATTTCACATGGTTTTTGTGATTTACACTTAGTTTTTATATGACTATTCGGTTGTTAAATCCCATAGTTGTAATGTAATGTGTGTAAAAAGAGAAACTATGGCCTCTAGCCTGGTTAGTGATGCTATTGTGACCTCATGTTGTTGGTTTAGTTCTCTTTGTCACTCCCTTGATCGATTGGACCCCAAGACATTGAAATATGATGTAAAAGACTCAGAAATATTTAATATAAAGCTTCTATGTTAGGTTCTATTTCCTCATTTTTATGCATTTTTTGTTGAAGGCTACTTTATGATTTAAATCATTTACAGAGGGTACGAGTTGGTTGGTTGGGCCCACCAATCCATCTTGTCACCCATCCTGTTTGTTTATTTATTTGAATAGGATATCGATCTATTGTTGGTGTGTGATATCTATGGTTTGGAGTGCTAAATCACGTGTTTGTTCTCAGTTATGGAATTTTTTTGTGCGGAAATTATATGCATTGTCTCTTCAATATATATCTTTACTTTATACTCTTTTCACATTTGTGGGTCTGGAATTATTGTAACTATAAGAGTGATAATTTTATATAACTCGATGTTATAAGAAATCAATGTGTGATTTCCACTCATAAAAATATTTATTTATACGTATTTTGGTGATTGAATTGACCAATACTCTATTTCACAAGTCCAATCTCTAGGGTTCTAATCATTGGTTACAGTTTAGAACACTTCGTTGGGTGACAATATAAAGGTGCATTAGATCGAAATAGATCTGGAGATCTTTTTAAAATCATGACATAGAAGCAAGAAATCCATTGAGATTTGACATCTTTTGTTGAATCATAATACGAATGCATCATATCCATCAAGATCTGAAGTTTATTATTCAGTCGTAACATGAATGCAACAGGTCTATTGAAATATTGAGCTCTTTGTTAAATTTTATAATGTGAGTTGTATTAGATCCATTGGATTTGAATTCTGTTGACCAATGATAATCCAAGTTGAAACAAATTTAAGGTGACCTGGAGTCATTGGTCAAACTAAACCATAAGTCACAAGTCCTGTAACATAATTTATCTTAATTCATTCGTGCTTGTGCACTTAAAATAGAGAAAACACACACACACAAACACACACACATATATAGTTGATTTATGATATACTAGGTCTCATAAATAGTGAGGGCTAGTAATGGTGATTTTTTATATATATTTCATAACAATAATGTCTCATAATAGTGCCACGAGGGTTTGAGTAAAGGAGTGTTTTATGGAAAGGATTTCATTGTTTAAGCATAAGCTTGTAGCTTCTCTAAGTAATTGAAAATAGAGTAATGGTTTGTGTTCTTAGGGTTACATATCATTCTTTTTAATACCCTTATTTTTTGTCCTTTCTTATGATTAGTGGAAATATATCATTTCCATAACTCATATATTATTGAGAAAGTAAGTTTATTTGTTTACAAAGGTGTGAAGCTTGTATATAAATTTGAAGAGAGAGTGAGAGTATTAAATCTAAGTGGAGATATTTTCTTTCATGCATATAGTATTGGCTTGCAGAGTTAGTACATATGGTTGGATTGGTAATGCCATGAGCATATTTGAAACCATTCTCTTATTGTTTGTTTTTACACAAAAGTAGTTGGAAAATATAACCAAGGGCATATTCATAATATAATTTTTGTTGTTCCTTTTGGATTCGGGTGTTCTGCATTGCATGAGAATTGTGTTGATTGTATAGGATTTAAAATCTTATACTCCTTAGATTATTGAGATAGTATTTACATCGGATTTACTCATTTTAGTTGAAATTTAATTATCAGATTTCTATTTTATTATTAGATAGGGTTTTCTATTTGAATAAATTTCATTTGATTATAGGAGTAGTACAAGAATCCTAATCATTATTTACATGATTTGAGAGCGTCAATGGAAAGGTTAGATTAGGGATTTGTTTTGTGGGATTCCAGAGTCTTCCTCAGGAATTTCCAGTGATGCCCCCAAAATTTAAATACTAATGTTGGATATTTAAGAAAAACTATACTACAACCAAAATTTTGGCATTGTTTCCAAGGAGGTGCTTAGGGTAATATTTTGGTAAACTTTCTAAGTGAAATTATTTCAACATTAGAGGTAAGGATGTAGTATACCTAGGGGGGATAATATGGGGTACAGAGGGAGGTACCCAAGGGAATAATGTAATAATATCATGGGCCATATCTAATAAATAAATTGGTTAACCAACATTATGTAAGAGACCACAAGTATTTATGGAATAGTGTGATAAGCCCATTGTAATAGATGTATGGTATTGAGAGATCTATAGTAATTACCCATGGTATTGTATGTATGAAGCCTATATATAGGCTAGAGACTCTCCATTTATACATTTCAAGGATTATTGTATGTACAATCATATGGCTTGTGGAGTATTCTCCTTCCTTAAGGAATGATTGTACGGTGTTTCCCTTACTCAAGGGTTTTAATATTAATAAAGAAGTATTTTATTTTATATTCTTGGATCAATATTGAAATTTATTTAGAAATAGTTTTAGTAATTTGGAAGATCTAATACAATTGGTATCAGATCCAGGTTCCTTGTGAAAAAATAACCAATTAAAAAAAAAAAAAAGTCAAACAAAGTTCAGATGAGGGAGATATTGTTGATTTAAAAGCAGTTGTTTTGCAAAAACAAAATTGACAAAAATTCGTGGATGACGGTTCTCTAATAATTTTTTACATTTTTTTGTGTATAATTTCAAAAAAATAATTGCATATTTGAGATCCTCTTGAAAAATCACCCAATTTATAATAAAAAATCAGTCGAATTGAAGTCTGGATGTGGGAGATATTGCTGATTTAAAATTAGTTGTTTTGCATAAATGTTTCTAACGGAAATTTGCGGACAATGAATATATAGAAATTTTTTTGGAAAAATAATTTCATATTTGATATCCTCTTGAAAGATAACCCAAATTACATAAAAAAAATCCGTCGAATTGGAGTTTGGATGAGGGAGATATCATTGATTTAAAATCAACTATTTTTTCAGAATTTTTTGTGACGGCCAAAAAGTTGCAGCGAGGATCTGAGTTCCTAGAATGCCCAGAGCATGATTCAAATCACATGGGAATAAATTGAATGAGTGTTATATTTCTAAAGACATTTTATAATATGTATTCTGAGTTATATTGACCGAGTTATGCCCATTTTATATTTTCACCAAAGTAAGTGATTTTCTTTAAAACCCTTACTCTATTTTTATGGGTTGTAGAAGGCTATTTTTTACAAGAAAAGAGGATGGTCCTAATATTGAAGAATACCTAAAATTTAGGAATTCACAATACCAAATAACTTGGGTATTAGGACCATGGAATGATTTCAACGATGAGGTTTTCATATGGTGGAAATCACTTAACCAAGATCAATTAGGGGCACTTCCCAATGAAGAGATTGAAAAGCTCCTTTTGAAAAAGTGGTATCATGATAAGAAGAAGGACAATAGAGCCATAAGGCTCCTTTTATACTAATATTTTCATATTACAGGTTCATGGAAGTATTCAGAAAGATAAGATCCCTATGTTTATCAATCCTAGTTGCAAGCATAATTATATCAATGTTAATTTGGGAAAAAAATTACAAGTGTAAGTCCAACATATTGAGCACACATAGGTTGATGATGTTGATATTCAAATTTACAAAGGTTTGAAGATTTTTTATGGATAAATATGTGTTGCATTATTATTTTTATGCTACATATATGGATGATGTGGATTTTATTTTGGGATACTCTTGGAAGTTCATGGTGTAAGTAATAATGGAAGACAAGCAACAAATGCAAGCACCAAAGCAGGTACTTGATACCACTCAGGCTCCATTAGGTGGTGAATTGAAGAAAGATACATCATCAGTTAAAACTTTAGCATATCACCACCCACACCACCTAGACAGACAAAAAATAGAAATGTGGCAAAGAATTAGAAACAAGGATGAAACCCTTGGATGACACATAGAGAGGTTGCGACGAGCCACCCACGGCACATCGACACAGAGGCACCACCCAAAAACAACTTCCATCTCAAGCAAGTGAGGCACCAACTAGATCGAGTGTTCACCTTTCTCTGGGATGGCTAGATGCACATGCATGGTACCAGTGGACTACTCTTTTGAGTAGATCTTATTATTTTTTTTCTTCTCATGTTTCAGGGATGAACCATGTTTAAGGGGGATGGAATGTAGTATACCTAGGGGGATAATATGGGGTGAAGAGGGAGATACCCATGGGAATAATGTAATAATGTGTTGTAATAATATAATGGGCCATATTTAATAAATAAAGTGGTTAACTTACATTATGTAAGAGACCTAAGGTAGTTAGGGAATAATGTGATAATCTCATTGTAATGGACGTATGGTATTGAGAGACCCATGGTATTGAATGTATGAAGCCTACCTATATGTAGGCTAGATACTCTCCATTGAGACATGTCAAGGATTGTTGTATGGACAAGCATATGAATTTTGTAGCATTCTCCTTCCTTAAGGAGTGATTGTATGGTGTTGCCCCACCTCCAGGGATTTGTTATTAATAAAGAATTATTTCTATTTTATATTCTTGTATCACTCTTCAAATTTATTTGGAAGTAATTTTAGTATTTTGGCAGATCTACTACAAAGGATATGGGTTTTTTTTAGCAAGTGTTCGTCTGTTTGTTACTCATTATGAGTGTTTAATTTCTTCACTATAAGGGATTGTTATAGGTATGGTTTTATTGTAATAGATACAACATTTTGATTGAATTAGAACTATTGTAAGCCAACAAGAAATTTTTACAGCATTTACTTGGATTTTTGTGAATTTTTCTTTTCAATATGAATAACTAGGGGTAAAGGTCCCAAGCCTAGGAAGGGTAAAGTAAAATCTGATAATTTGGAAATTAATTTTTCTTACGTTGGACCTACTACATGTAAATACTCTAGGTACACTCATACCAATGAGGTTGGTACTCTACATTTGGATTCTGGAAATAGTAGTTTGGGTGTCTCTCGGCTAGCAGGGGAAAAGAAGGTGACTTTTGTAGTTAATTCTCCCTTTGTGATTTACTATTCAGAGAAAAATTAGTTTTCATTATACATAGCATAAAATTCATTTGGAGGTAAGAATATGTCAAATCATGAAGATGGAAATGGTGAAGGAAATTGTTCTCGGAACTCATGAGAGAAATCCATAGAGAGAGCCCATTTTTGGGTTTCCGATCGTGGATCTTGATACTATTGTTCAAATGAAAAATATTCCTCCATCAGTTCTCCCTCATTTTTATGGTAAGGTTCATGAATATCTTGATAATTTCCTTTTTGAATTTGATATATTTTGAACGAAATATGATTATTCTTCATATTCCTAGAAACTTAAACCTTTCCCCGTTGCCCTTAAAGACTCAACCTTGCATTGGTTCATGGGGCTAGGGGAAAACACTATACATACCTAGGATGAAATGAAAAGAACGTTCCTTGAAAAATATCAAGAGTATTGAAAATTTCGTGACTTGCAGGACAAAATTTTAAGAATGACACAATGTGAAGATGAAAGTCTTAAGGATTTCCTTGAAATTTTTTTGTACAACCTCCAAACCTGCAAACATAGATTAGACCCTAACACTGTTGAGACTCTATTTTGTCGTGGATTTTTGGATGAGTCAATTAATTTTTTGAATTTATTAGGACAAAAATATATATCCCTACTAAATTTTTATCAAATTTGTTATTTTTACAGGAGGTATTCACGCACTCATTCCAAATCTGGTAGGGGTTCGAGAGACAATTATTTTAAAAATATCAAATATGGAACAATTGATGCTATTAGAGTTGAACTTGGGAATTTAATATAAAATCATAAAATGACTTGTTGGAAAATTTAAATGTAGTTATATTTTTTAAAATTTAAAAATAAACAAGAAGAGCATGTTACATTATCTATTTTTTGCCTAAAATGTAAAAAAAAACACCCATTGTGTGATTAACCTGCAGATGTTGCTAAATTTTTTGTTATTTCTGCAGTTGAATACTCTACAGATGAATGTCCCCCCATACCTGGTTTGAATTCAATCTTTCATGGGGGGAACAGGAACCTAAATCGTTACTTTCGATGGGAGCAAGAAAGCCATGGAAAAAAGTAAGTTCAAGTATGCATCCCTAACCTGCACAAAATTTTCCTGATTTTCATAGACAACAACAACACTCATTTCAGAATTGGAATTATTCTACACTATGGAAAGGGTACCCCCAGTAGTTTTTCTAGACTCCCCCTTGGCAAAAGGATGGAGAGGGCTTTCATACCTTATTCCATCACATCAGTTTTACCCTACATTGTATACATCATACTCACAAGCTCAGCTTTCACAGTCAGCTACTTTTAGCCCATGCCACCCTAGTTACCATTTCCTCCACCATTTAGGCCACTATATTTACCCATGCATCTAGTTCCCAACTCCAAGAATAAATAGGTGCATCATATTCTACTTGTTTAATCACCCCCTTTCTTACTTATCATATCACGCCGGTTGAGGTCCATGACCTTCAATTAAGATCGAGAAGGGTCATAGAAAAATGAAAAAATCCATGAGTTATCATTGAGGGAAAACAGAAGGAGGATACTCCTAATCATTCAAACAATGATATTGTACCACAACCTACCCCTACACACCCAAATACCTCACCTTATTCTTCAAACTCACCTCACTACCTAGAGAGGTTAGCTTTGGGAAAATTTATTTTGACCCCTGAGTTTGACTTGGCTTCTGAGCTAAGAAATATCTACATTAAAGTTCCTATACAGCAGGCTCTTAAATAGATTCCCATCTACTCTAAAACCATATGAGAACTCTACATCTAGAATCTAGGAAGGAAGAGAATATAGCTTCACATTATCCAGTTTGTTGGTAAGGGAGATGATTTGATGATAGAGAATACTTTTGTTGAAAAATATTCAAACCCCGGAAACCCGGTCTTCTCTATCCATATTGGTGGCATCCTTGTAACCAATGTTCTAATTTACCTAGGAGCAACCATCAATTTGATGGCCTAGAAATCCATGGAGAAACTTGGACTGACTCACCTTAGTCCTACACCCACTATCTTAGAGCTTGCTGATAGATCAAAAATCAAGACATAGGGGGTTCTAGCTGAAGTGATTGTCTCCATTGACTCATGGGAGTACCTCACAGAATTTATAGTCATTAATCCTAAAAATCCTATCAGGAGACATCCTTTGATATTTGGATGATCGTGGCTCGCCACAGTTGATGCTTATATTGGTTTTCACTACGGTGATAAGTTTATCACACATGGGGATTCAAGGAAGAATATCACCCTTTATCTTCCAGCCAAATCCATTCAAGAGATTTGTGACACATTTTGGTTAGATGATAGTATCATTGATGAGGATACTTAGTCCATTTCCTCTATATATTGGGTCCTTCATTTTACATAATGTACTAAGGAAATTCAAACTCGCAACTTTATCGTTAACTTGGACACCATGCAAAATTTGAGACTATTTCATCATAGCTTTAGTCCAAGTTTACATGGGAGTTATGATCCAAAAATATTGTCAACGTTACAAAACTTAGTGACCACCACAGATACTCACAAACCCGATGTTACATTTTTTGAGGTGAGTTTGAGTAAATCCATATGCTTTAACCCACAGCTTGAACCATCCCAATAAGAGTAGCGATAAAAATGTTCGAGAATCACCTTGGTGCACTCGCATGTAGCTAAAATTACATGAAGGGCCTCCCCCCTGACACCTGTACTCATCATATTTATATTCATGAAGGAAATTAACATGTCCAACAGCCTCAATGATGAATGAACCCCGCACTCCAGGACATTGTAAAGGAAGAACTTAAAAAACTCCTAGATATTTGCTTTATCTACCCTATTTCTAATAGCTGATTGATCTCCCCATTGTTATTTTTCCCAAAGAAAGATGGAAGGTGGCGGATTTGTGTGGAATATCAATAATTTAAGAAGCATGCCCTCAAATATTACTTCCTACTTCATTTTATCAATAAGGTATTAGATACCCTAGCGGGTAAGAAGTAATTTTCCTTTCTAGATGACTTTAGTTACTACAACCAAATTTAAATCGCTCCTAAAGATCAAGATAAGTCAACCTTCACCTATCCATGGGGAACATTCGCTTATCGGGTGCCCCCCTTTAGATTGTGTAATGCCCCTACTACCTTTCAGTGTGTAGTCTTAGCTATCTTTGTTGATCTTCAATGTGTTGAGGTATATATGGACAATTTTTGTGTATCAATGATTCTTTTCAAGGTGCCCTTCAAAATTTTGAAAACTTATAGATCATGTTCCAAGAGGAATACCTCACCTTAAGTAATAAAAAATGCAGATTAATGTTTAATGCGGGAATAGTACTTGACCACCTCATTTCCAACAAGGGTATACAAGTGGACCCTGCTAAATTTGAATTCATTATACATCTACCAATTCCCAAATATCAAAGGGAGGTAAGAGGTTTTCTTGGACACGAGGGATACTACTAGAGGTTCATTGAGAAATTTTCTAGAAGAACTACTCCTCTTTTCTGTTTGTTAGCTAAAGATACTAACTTCTCTTAGACTAGTGTTTTCCAATGCACTTTCAAGGAACTAAAGGATAAATTGATTAAAGCACCCATCCTGAGGGGAACTAATTGGTCCCTTCCATTCCACATCTCCACTGACGCCTCAAAAAATGTTATTGGCATAACATTAGGATAGGAAGAAAATCGGTTGTTTTATGCTATCTATTTTGCCAGAAAATAATAATAAAATAGAAAATGAATTTTTAGTTGTAGATTTTTTCCATTAAAAAATTCATATACTACATAAGGGAATATGAGGTATTTTTCACACTGGCCATTCTACTATAAAGTATCTTATGAATAAACCTTTAAATAGTGGTTGGGTTACTCAATGGTTATTGTTATTACAAGAATTTAATATTAATATTTTCGATAGACCTAGTAGATCTAATGTTGTAGCCAACTTTATTTCTCGAATTGATAATCCATGTTAGGTGATTCTTTTTTATGACTCGTTTCCTTATCAACACGTATTTTTTATTTCTACTAACTCACCATATTTTTCAAACATAGAAAATTATATGGTTATAGGGAAGACACCCTAGGGAAAAGAAGATAATTCTTAAAAATAGTGCCTCATATTCCTTGATCCAAGGAGAACTCTTCTACACCAGACCAGATTTGATTAATCGTAGGTGTGTACGAGAAGAGGATGTGTTTGATATCTTAAATGTAGCCCATGATGAACCTTGTGGTGTCCACTTTGCAAAGAAGAGTACAACATATAAATTCCTTTGTGATGACTATTTTTGGCCTTTTCTTTTTCAAGAATACCAAGCAATATGTCAGCTAATGCAATCTTTCTGAGTAAATGGGCCGCCTCATGCAAGATGATGAAATGACCTTGTTTCTAAAAGTAATGATATAGCCCTTTTAAAATTGGGTTGTTGGTTTTTTAGGACCTATTGCACCATCATCACATAACAAGCGGTATATCTTAGTTTGCACAGATTTTGTAACAAAATGGGTAGAAGCTAAAGTAATTCCTTATGCTACTTTAAGGTCTATTGTAAATTTTATGTTTGAAGATATTTTTACTATATTTTTTGTTCCTAGAGATCTTTTTACTGACTATGGATTGCAATTTAATTCTAATCTGGTGAAAGGCATTATATAACAATACAATATTAGACACCAAAAGTATTATCTATAACATCCATAGGCTAATGGCCAAGTGGAGTCTACAAATAAGGTGATTGAAGCCATCCTTACAAAAATTGTACATGGGCATTAAATGGATTGGGTAGCTAGGCTTATGGAAGCCTTAAGGTCTTACAAAACAACATGGAGAAATAATATCGGGCGTACACCATATGATCTAGTTTATGGAAAGTAGGTCTAGTTACCCATATAATTCCAAATCAAAACATTCTGAACTACATTCCAATTAGGACTCGATATTTTAAAAGAAAAATAGCAGTGTCTTTTGTAGTTAAATGAGCTTGATGAAATTAGAGGAGACGTCATTTAGTAGACCATCTTAGTTCAGCATCAACGAAGTAAATGACATGACTGATTGATAAAGAAGAAGTGGTTATGACCGGGCAATTTATTCTTCCTTTCTGATTCAAAGTTCAAGAACTTCAAGGGGAAATTTCATACGCACTGGTTGGGTCCATATGAGGTAGTTCGAGCCTTTGATAATGAAGTGGTAGAAGTAAAAAACATGGATGAGAAAGGGACCATATTCTTAGTGAATGGGAACATACTTAGATTATATCAACAACCCTTCACTAAAGAAGATTTTATCCAACAGAATAAGAAGCATTCAAAATTGGAGATGGTAGGTAGGAAGGACTTCCAACTTGTTGTGATCATTTCTTAACCCACTCTTTTATTTTTAAAAAGAAAATAAAAGTAAAGATTAAAATCATTTCTGGTCATGAAAACTAGCTTGAAGTCATAGAGTACCCTTGCAAAAAGGAAATCACACTTTGCATAAAGTAAATTGCAGAAAAGGAATCTAGACTTATTTGCAGAAATAAACATTCAAGAAGTAAGAAATATAAGAAATAAATAGAAGCCTAACCAAACCTCAGCTCAACAAAAGTGGACTTAGAGCCTTCATAGGCTATAAATCTACTTCTACCATGAATTTTGAGTGAATATAGGTAAGGAAAATCTCGAAAACAAATTGTTATAGGTCTGCTACAGGACTGCTACATGAGTGACAAGATTGTTACAGGAGTGAGATAATTTGTCGAATGCCAAAGAAAATTAGATGAAAATGAGATGGGAGAATTTTTTTTATGAATTAGGATGTACTCAGACTCCATTCCAAGTGGAATCACTCAAAAATACCCTTGTTAACATGTGATAAAAAATAGTAGAAAAGTATTACTCTAAAAACTGTAATTTCAAGAATTAGTGAGCTAGTTAACCTATAAAATTCCTTATGTAATCAAATTCAAATGCTATGGGGTGAATTTTTTTATTAACTTGAATATTTTTATGACCCATTCCAATTATAATCAACTCAAATTAAGGTCATTAACATGCTCTAAAAAATAGTGTATTACTACTACTTTGCTACAAGAGACTTCCATAAATTCTAGATTTGTGAACTAGTTAACCAACCCAAGTAGCTCAATGATGAATATGACTTTTTAAAGATATTCTAAAAATGCATCATGCTTGTGACTCTAAATAACCTACAAAAAAACTCACTTAAATAATTTAACTAATGTAACCAACAAAAGAGGCATGAACACTAAATGAAAAAATAAGAGATATGAGTGAAAAAGACATTCAAAGAAAATAAAGAAACTATACAAGAGGGCTTGGAGGCTTTTGGGATGTCCAAGCCCAAGGATACTTAGAGTCATATGAAGGAAAAAAAGATTTAGAAGCTGAAAATGGCAGCAAACATCATTATTTGAATCAATCCAAGTACATCCTTGTTATAAATGAAAGTGGAGCTACTAAACAAGTTTTCTCCATAAGAAGATTAAGAAATGCATACCCCTAGAGGAAAATTTGAATTGGTACTTATTACAAAGTGATTAGGAAGCATTCTCCTTCAAAGGAGGTAGCTATCCCCTCCAAAATACCTCAAAAAGTGGATCTACTTCCCAACACTAGGAATTTTCATTAAATGACAGGGAACACATTCTTAAATTTTCACAATTAGTAGAGTTCTAGAATTTATCAATAATTTCATGATATTTTGTTCATTTATTATCCAATATTGATCCTCCTGTAGCAAGGAGCAAGTCCTTATACTATCTTCTCCTCCATATATTCATAATCTTCCCAATATTCTCACAATATTCTACAAAAATAAATAATATTAGGAAAAAATATGAAATTATCTCTAAACCTTCCTAATGAACATATTAAAGTTAAAAATATGTCATCCAATGAAAAAAGAGAGGTTTAATGTGTTTAATGATGGTCATATGGGCCTTAATTTATGTCTAATTTGGAGGCCCATCATAGCCCCCTACTAAAAGTGTTGCTCATCCTCTGAGCAACTTAGTGACCTAACTACGCCTCATTCATGGTCATGGTGGCCTCCTTAACATCCCAACCTACCTCAAAAGGAATTTTGGCACATATCATTTTTATAAATCCTCTTCCTCTTCTTCCCCAACTTCTTCTCCTACTTCTTCTTCTTGCCTATGGACAAGGCAATTATTTTTTTCCTTCCTTTGGATGTTGTCCTTTGAATCCTACGATTTGGGGTGAAATTGTTCAAAATCAGGGTCTTTTGGAGCTCACTAGACTTTCCTGTAGCATATTGTCTTCTCCTGTAGTAAATTTTTCCCTTCCTGTAGCATCTTTATTTCTCCTGTAGCAACTTTGTTTCTCCTGTTGCACTTCTCTGCCTTCTTATAGTAGGGTAGAATCCTCTTTTCGTTGGTTATTTTTGGATCCTATGGTATTTGGATCTATATGTGAAGATTGGAGCTAATTTCCCTTTTCTTGGAGGGAGGTCACTCCTTAAATTTTCTTCTTATTTCCCTCTAATCCTTCCTTTAGGTGACTGGTTGATTTCTCAGTTGTCATTGGGGTTGCTAAGGGAGGTTGAGGCTTCCCTTTCTTGAGTCTAGTGCTCTACCTTCCTTTCCTTAGGCTTGTTTAGCGTGCCTAAGGCTATCAAAGTGGAAGCCACTTCTTTCTCAATGCTACCCTCTAAAACACTAGCTTGTTGCTCATGCCTCCTTATTTTTTAAGGTATAGAGGTTTCTTCAATGATATTGGAGGCTAATTTTTCCCCTTTAAATTCTCCTCCTTTTGTCTCCAATTTTTATTTATCCTTTGGATTTTTTTTGTTTTGTCCTCCTATTTCTCCCCCTTCCACTCTCTTCTTCCTCTTATCCTTCTTCAAAACCATCCATGGTTATCTCCTCAAGTTCCAATAGGATTTTACCTTGTGATTCCAGAAAAGCTCCTCTATCCATGTAAAAAAAAATTGTTCATGGCACAAGGTGTTGAATGTGTTCTCAAGGTTTTTGCAAGTGAGCCCCCTTCCTTGTAGAATCCTTCAAAATTATAGGGTTTTGTGGCCAATAATTCTCAAGAAAAGGCCCCTTTTTGCCTCTTGGTACAATCCTGTAGTAGGTAGACTATCTCTTGTAGCACCTATGCTATCTCCTATAACACATATTCTAACTCTCTTGAAGTAGCCTTGTTTCTCCTGTAGAATCCCTATTTATACTATAGCATCTATGCCTGACCTTGTAATACCTGCAAATCAACTTTGTATCTCTTCTATAACACCTTAGGAATCCCCTGGTAGTATATAGCTCGATCTTCGATGTTTTAATGAGCCTCTTTAACTCTTTTGGAAATGAGCATTGATACAACTGACTCTGAGCCTTATTATTTTATTTATTGTTGTGGTAGTGGGTTCAGTGTGCTTGGTAATCTGGTCCTCATTGCTCGTAATTATCATTTTCCCCACTTTGACCTTTCAATGTTGCATGGGTGTTTGAGAAAACTGTATTATTACTAGTCAAGGGAGGACAATTTTATTGGCAACCTTCAGCCTATAAAACCTTCTCTCTTGTGCATTGAAAACCATTTTTTAAACCATAATATGCTCAACAGGAGAGGTGAAGAACAATCCATACTTGTGCCTACCTTATATCGAGTTGTTGTAGATGCATGCATGCTAATGTTGGGCTGATGATCGATAAAATGTTCTCTGGAGGTGCCATATTCAATTTTCTTGCTTGTGGATAGGTCGTCATTAAACACAACAATGTGATGATGTATTTGACTGATACAATCTCTCTTTCATGTAGGTGTTTTCCATTTTTTGATCTACTTTTGTTGGAGTGAAATGTTGACCTTGAAACTACTCCTCATGGATGGCATGACTTATATAAGCCTTCGGGATGGCCTCTTGATGCTTTAGGGTGGCCAAATATTCATTTGTGAGTTGCAACACCCCTCTATCTATGATCTTTTTTTATCTGTGCAAGATGTTATAGGATTTATCTCCTTACTGTAGCAGTAAAATTCCCTCCCCAAAACCTCATTCAAATGTTATGTTGATTCATCAAATGTATTAAGTGACTTGGATGAATCATGGTGAGCCTAGGGAAAATAACAGAAGCTATGATGGTGGTGAAATTTTATGAAGAAGGGGTGAAGGCAAAGTCTCTTTTTTTTTTTTTCATGAACAGAGGTGGAATAATGAGAAGAAGTTGGTTAAATCGAGTGAATGAGAGGTGAAGGAGGTTTGATTTAATGTACACCTCCCCTCACATCTACCCAAGTAGTCGACCAACCATGGTAAACACGAGATGATGGAAGTTAAGAGTAGAGTAAAACTCCATGATGACTTTAAGGAAGTGGAATCAACACTTAAAACCATAACACAGACCCCCTGTACCTGATACAGGACCCCGAGAAGCTATCCCAGTCATCAATATGACTTTCCCTAGGTCCCACTAGATTTTAATGAATAAAACCCCTGGACAGTACCTTGATATGGGCAAGGGTGCATCTAGGAGGCTCTAAACACTCCCATAGTATAGTCATGCATGCAATCAGGGGCTCTTTTACCCAGACCTGTCCAATTGTCCATGAGATTTATGGCACTTTTTAAGCCAAGAATCCTGGACACTACCCAGAACTTCCTGTAGCTTCTAGAATCCAAAAAATACATGATGACAATGCTAATGAACGAAAAATTGGCTCCAGGACTATGCTTGACCATCCCAAACCGGGACTGAAATTTCATCAAAAATTTGGCATCAATAAAATATACAGGTCTAGGATACAAGACAAAGCATGAATTACTGAAAAAACTTATGGGACATTACAAGAAGGATCAACACCCTCTTCCTTGAACTGATATGACATCAATTAGGTCTTGAATCCATTATTTTAACAATTACAAGTAAATACATGAAATAACCATGAATTGAACCAACCATTTAACCATGCTTATAACCAGCATAAAACCATGGAAATAATGGTGAGATAAAATCCATTAAATCCACACATTAATAAGTACAAAAGCAAGAGAGCTTAGCTTTTATTAAACATAGGCAATATTCGACCAGGTTCGGGACTTCCACGTACCACCTGACCATAAACATGGCTTAGCCAAATCTCTCTTCATCCAGTCACCCTCGTTCCATATTCCAAGAATGAATGTGGGAGCTCATGGATAAACCAATCCAAAAACAACTAAGGGGATCTATAGGTTAAACCACCTCCACCCTCACCATACTGTGAAAACACCTAAAATAGTGCCCCGATCACAAAACCAAACAGATCTTCGAATGCCTCCGTTAATCCATCATTATCCTTGAGGAATTTTCTGCCTCCTTGTCTCTCAGGATTTACCACAATAAAATCTCATATCACTAGGCCCTAAACTGAGACACTACTCTCAGGCTTTAATGTGTATCCTGCCCAAACTAGTCAAGGGATTCCTAGACCTTTGGGAATTTTCCTTGAGTCCACCTCCGCCCTGAATTCCAAAATCCATCCATCAATTCCAAACCTCAAAACTGAGATCAAAACCCATCACACCATGGCTATCTGGAAAAAGGAAAGGAAAGGCTAAAAACCACTATCAAAACCTAGCAAAACCATGCTACCGATAGAAAGAGAACCAAATACCAACATGCATAAGCCATGCATGTCAAAACCAACTAGGAAATCACACATGCAATATGTTACCTACAAGTATTCATGTTGAAGCTACTAGATCCTTCTCTTCCTTGCTTGATCTTTGATTTCCTTTCCTTTCCTTGTCCTTCATTTTCTTTCTTTCCTCTTTCTTGGCTCAATGCTAAAATGATTCAAGAAAAATCTAAGTATCCAAGATTGACAGAGAGAGAATAATGAGAGAGCTCCAAAACTGAACTGACAAAAGGTACCAACTGATCCTCAGAAGCCTTTCTATCAATTAGGCTTCTATTTTATTAATTTTCCATTATTTTCCTTCATTTTCCTCCTCACATGCAACATGTGACCTTTTACTTTCATTTTCTCCTATTTTACTTTATTTTCATAACTAAATGTGCCAAAAATAATTTTTCCTCTCTAATGCCTTATCCATTTCCTTTTCCAATTTCCCTTTACTATAAACACATCATGTGATGCCCAATGGGATATATTTTCCAAACATTCAGTTTGGAATATGTGTCCCTTAATCGTGCTCTTATTTTTTCCTTTAGTAACTTTTATTACATGAACTTGTACCCTAGGTCTGTTACACTCTCCGAGAATTTCCCAAGGGAAAACATGATTTTCGACTCATTTTTCTAAGCAAGTCTTACTCCTATAGAAAATTTGAACACTCCTGCAAAAACTATGGAACACTCATGTAGCATAATTGTTTTATCCATATCTCTCAAACAGTAGACTGGATTGACCTAAAAAAATTTCAACATGTTTCCATCATCCTTATGCACCTCCCCATAAAACATCTTGTCCAATGGATGCACCAACCTTGAGAAAATTTAAAAATGGTTGTGGGTGATGGAGGCATATTTCTCAAAAATTGTGCACTCGAATTTGCTGAAATTCCTTGAGAATGTTACCATCATCCTTATACATCTCCCCACGAAAAAGTGCAAGAAAATGATGCATGGATTTTGATATATGGTCAAAACAATTTTTGCACTATGTATTTTTCCATCTTGTAGCAAAACAGAACCTTCCTGTAGCATTTTAGGACAACAAAGAAAATGAATGCGAAAGGATTGGGAATTATGCATGGATGTTGGAAATGGGTGAGGGTGATGGATTGGCATGGCCAAGGTACCGTTGGAGCATCTGGGAAAAGGAGGAGAAATCCCAAGTTTGACGTTCTTTGACTAGGTTTTTTATCAACTTTTTCTTTTGTTGCTAACTTTTTTTTTTTTTTGCTCACAAAGGTTGGAGAGAACCTGCATTCATCAGAGAGAGATACATGGAGAAAATATATTTTTTTCTTTTCATTTTTTTCTTAGGCCTGCTAGCTACCTCAATGAGGTTTTCAACTGGTAGGTTTTCCTAGGTGCCTCAAAGGAGGTTTTCACCTAGGATGTTTTATTTTTCTCTTTTTTACAACCCATTGATTACCTCATGGAGGTTTTTAATAAATGATCCAATCTCAGGCACCTCAAAGGAGGTTTTCACTTGAGATTTTATTTTTCTTCCTTCATTTTATTTTTCTCTTTTCCTTTTTTTCATTTATTCCTCTATCCTACCCTACTTGAAAAAAAAAAAAAATCTCTTTCAAGTATAGGATTACTTCCGATGGAACCATGTGCATAACAATATGATAGATAAACACATGTGTAGGCTCAAAACATATGCTTTGACATGTTCTTGAATATTAGATACCAACTTATTTGACTTTAATGATATGAAGCACTTTTGAAGAAGAGAGTGATGCTCCGTTTTGTTTATTTTTTGGAACCAAACCTCAATATAGCTTTGATGCCCTTGGTTTGCTTGCTCATCTGGATCATTCTTCATGTCTTTTTTTTGTATCATTCAACTATTCTACTATTTTTTAAGTAGCCCCTTGAACACATAAAGGATATGAAGATAAACACTGTATAAATTTTCAATCTTAGGCTCTAATGGCTTCTCTTCATCAAATTTGGTCCATGACTCTTTAGTCTCCTCTAAAATCTTCTTATTTTGGATGTTGTTCTTCAAGAGGAGCAAGAGAATTTCTTCTTTACAATAATCTTTCCAATCTAAGATGAATGTCATTTGGATCATGATGATTTTTTTTGGATATTTTGTATCTTAGAATTGTAAGTGGGCTTACTTTATTTCTTGGGTTTGGAAATGGTTGTGCAGGTAGTTGAGTGGGAGTGTGTCTTTGAAATGGTTGTGATTGAGGATATGGTTTTGGTGGAGGTGGATGGGATAGATAGCATTGATTTTGGTATTCAAGATATTTAGTGATATGAATATGGGAAAACTTGTTATTTCTATGCAAGCTCCCTTGTCAGTATTAAAAATACAATTAGGATCATCTCATCATAACCATTTCTGAAGGGGTTTATGTGTGTAGTTTCATGTGTTCTTATGAATAAAATTATAAGTTAATTAACAATTTAAAAATCATGTACAACAACTAAAATGTAGAAAAATAAGTCACAACAATCACATAACACAATGGACCTGCTTTAACTAGTTAGGCCCTCTTGGGATTATGAGTAAAATTTCTAGTTACAAGCACAATTATTGCTCCAATGGTTTTTTTTTACTGTTCCATTGGCTTCAGAACACTCAAATACCCCAAAAATGACTCTTCAATCACTGAATTTGGTTACCAGCTCCTCTAGGCTTAACCTCCAATCCCGGTGGCCATGGGCTTGTTTAATCTCCAAAGTGACAAAAGCACCTTTAGATTTTCTCCAACGCCTCTATAAATTATACCACTGTGTTTATAGAATCAAATACATCAAAAATTGATTATCCATTCTCTTAAATTTTCCTTTAGATGATCTGGGCATGGCCTTCCCTCCTGGTGTCCCTCGCTTAAAAATTCTTCAAGTGACCAAAAACACCTGTAGATGAGCTCCATTGCCTCTGCAAGCTTTTCCAATGGATTCAAAGCATGCCAATCTGCTAATAATTACTATCCTTGAGCAAAAATTGGTTGAAAATTGACCAAGATAGGCCTCGTTAAATTTTTCCCTAGATTCTACCTCTAAATGTGGAAAACTGCGAAACAACCCTGACAAATTTGGAAGTGGTGCCTAGATTTGGATATTCTGCTAAAAATACACCAAGTTAACTGCCAGATTAATGATGGCTAACTGCAAATTAACTGTGCATTAAGTGTTCACTAATCCACACTTAACAGGGCACTTAAGGATGGGACACTTGTCGCGTTTTCATTGGGAGGAGGGTTGGCTCGTTCCATTCTCGCCATCTAACAAACGTGTGCATTTAATTTCAGATCACACGTCATCCTAAAAAAGAAATGATGGCATGATGCATTTTTAAATCAGCGGAGTGGTGGGGCAGAGGTCACGAGGTCAAACCTTGACATCTACACCCATAATACGTTTTTGTTTGCACCATTTAAAACTTCGCATCATACGAACTTACCTTGGAAATTTGTAATATGCGCACACACCATTTATGATACGCTCTCCCACCTATTAAATAAAATGCATCCACCATAATATGGTTTTCAAAACATAATATATGGGTACCACCATAATAAACACATGCTCCACCATTTATGTAACCTCCACCATAATATGAATAGAATCCAACAAACTTTAATGCCAATGTAATGTTTTAACATAAGGTTTGACATAAAACAATTATATGTGGAAATTAAATATTAATTAAAGTTTTAAAGTTAATAATATAATATTAATATATATAATTAACATAATACAATATATGATTAAATAAAACCATATGGATATTAATATATATTAACCAACTTTAATATATTTAAAAAAAATGATTTCCAACACATAAAATTTCATGAACCCACATTCAACTTTGGAGGACATTGGTCAATTTTTACTTTCACAAACCAAACTAGTGAATCCAATTGTAACACTTGTCACATTGGGCTAAAAACTGAAGAATATTCTTGGCAAGCTGATTGTACTGCTATGTCATCAACTGTACCTGTTCTGCAATATTAAAAAAAATGCATGTTTTGAACGACAATCAACAGACCATAAGTCCTTCATCTGAACTTGGTTTTTGATGAAACAAGTTGCGTTGGATTCCTTGCGATGGGTCGGTCCCTTTAGTTTTGGTTTGGTGCAATTATGAGCACTTTCATTTTTTGAGCTCATTTTTGCCCCTGATACAGATTATGATCACTCCTCCCCACTGACATGCTTTTGGACCCACAAAAGATGTTTATCTCATGAATGTTGAACACTCTTCTATTTCCCAAGCTCTATCATCTTGATCTACTTGAAAAATCACTATGACAACCACTTGGTCACTAACATGCCTTGCCTTGCCTTGCAAATGGCTTGGCTCTTTAACCACTATTCTCCTTTTGTTGCTGACCCAATACAACACTTGTTGGTTGCTTGATGATATAACACTTTTCCTGTACCAAATCAATTCCTCGGTGCCTTCCCACTGAAAATCATGTTCCTACTTTGCACAATAAGTGAACTATAACAAATGACTTCCAATCATCAGTAAAACCAAGAAAATAAATGACCATTCTTTTACCTCCACGGTTCCAAATTCCACATCTGGAAGAATTCATTTGCCATCTCCTTCTCTTGTTGGTGTCAAAACATAAAATGGTCTACAATGGCTACAAAATCTTCTTGACATCTTGTCACAAACAACACATCATGCAAGAAACAACTTGATGACATATCCTCTGGCTCCTTCAAAGCAACTAATTTTACATCATGTGAACATTTCCATGTACTCTCACATCTTGGTGTCAAAACCCATCGACCAAACACAAGTCGACAAAAACACGCCTCTTCAAAATATTGACTCTCAAGTCAAGCATAAGCATGTATAAACAAAATGAATTTCACATCTCATGAAACACTTCGTCAACATCTCCTTTTCATCTTTGGAGACAAAATCAACTCTTCCAAGTCAATATGACATGCATGCAAAACACAATCGATCAACGTAAGTTGATACTCATGCATTTGAAAATGATCAACACTCTCAAATTGTCAACATACATGTTAAACAAAGCAATCGACCACACAAGTCAATTACTCATGCATGTTCAAGCACAATGAAACCATCAAAATTCCATTGTTCATACACACAAACTCTCATGCTTGTATACAATTCTTCAACTCTCTCACAAGTATAATAATAAGTAAAATAACTACATTATATGTACATGTACTTAAAGTTGAAATGAACAAACTTTTGCTGCAATTAAGTGAGTCAACATAATCCACTTTCAATCACCTTCTTGGAGTAAACATGCAATGTGCATTCCATTGGAAAATAAATGCATCAACATCAAAAGACATCCAAATCCTTAATTGGACAAGAAATCTAACCATCTCTTATCAAACCATTTCAATGGTGCTTCTTTCAGTTGCACATCATCATCATGCTAATCATCATGACCCATATCGATTATGGAATCTTCTTTTCCATTCTTGCCATTATCTTTCTCCACCTTCTTCAAATGTCGTGGATGACTTGCTGGATACAAAGTCCAACACTTGTTTACAAGATGACCTTGCTTATGGAAATGAGTGCAAAACAATTACCTCTTCTTTTCTTGCCTCCTTTGCTTCAAAAGTTTCCTATGCATGGCTATCTTCTTCCAACACCTTGAAACATTATGGTTATCCAAACCACAAAATGAACATGAAAAATTTCTCCAAATCTTATGTGAGAATTTTCCATGTTTATCATAATAAAAAACAACTTGATTAAAAGCATATTTATACCTTGAAAATTCACCTTTATCGCCTTCTTGAGGAGGTGAATTTGATGAGGTAGTGGCTCTCTTCGGAATACTGACAATTGCTTCAATGGTTTTAGAGCTTTCAACATCTTCTTGTTCACCATTCTCATTAGCTGCATGCTTATGAGAACCTTCTTGCAAAGTGGGTGTAAAAATTTTGCATTCCTCATGAACACAATCTTCACAAGCTTGAGGTAATTAACATGAAATGAAAGTCCTTATTGGAACACCTTCATGTGCCTCCTTGGCTTTAGAGCTTTCTTTATCATGTTGTCCAGAACCAAGACCCAAATACTTAGGCCTTTCCTCAACAACAATTGGCTCAACTATGCCTTGTGCATGTTTTCCTAATCCTATACCTTCATAGCCCATCTTCATCAATAATTTTGACCCTATTCCTCTAGTGTGTCTTTCAAAAGCACCTACACAGTCATTTTGAGAGGAAATTGAAGATAAACTTGAATTGCTTACGTCTTTTTCAAGCACATGCTTGGCTAAGGCTTCCTTGGCAACATGGAGCTAAGTCTCCATCTCATGCATCTTTTCATGAAGCTCTTTCTTCTCCTCCTTCATGGAAATAAACTGCTCTTGAAGTTTAATGTTCTTATCTTCATACTTATCTTGCACCATATCAATCATGATGTAGAGCTTCTGCAACATCTCTTTATCAAAATTTTTTGTAAGGAAGATTGACTAGAAGCATCACTTAATGAAGTTTCCATCACACATGAAATGCATATAAAGATTCTTTGCTATGTTTTGAGATTTCATATCTCAATTTTTACCTTCTCCTTCACACATAAACTTGGCAAACTGTTAAATTCTCCTTGAACAAATTCAACAACTAATAGCTATAGAACTAATAACTAATCCTTGGCTAAAATGAGCTAAACTTTTGCTTTGATACCAACTTGATCTGAATATGGGAAAAAATATTATTTCTATGCAAGCTCCCTCATCAGTATTAAAAATATGATTAGGATCGTCTCATCATAACCATTTGTGAAGGGGTTTATGTGTGTAGTTTCATGTCTTCTTGAGAATCAAATTATGAGTTAATTAACAATTAAAAACTCATGTACAACAATTGAAATGCAGAAACATAACTCCAAGCAATCACATAACACAATGGATGATGATGGAGTTCACCCCTCCTAGGCTACATCTACATGGACCTAATTTAACTAGCTAGGCCCTCTTGGGATTATGATCAGGGATCAGTGTTTTAGCTAAAATACTCAAAGTGCTCAGAAATGCTTCAGACCTGAACGACCAAATAGAGTTCATCATCAATATTCTAGTGCAACTCGTTTCATCAAAATCTGAGTTCGTATGAGTGAGTTATGATCTGTTGTTCACTTTCCAAAACAGGTAAAAAATGGGCAGAAAAGGTACAAGGTTGATGTGGCAGCCCAATAAAAAAAAAGGAATATGCAGGAATATTCTTGAAATTTCTACAAATGAGGCTATGACAAGTGGCACTTTCAAATTTTCCAGTTTGGTCTATGTGGATGAAATTTCTCTAATATTTCTAAGGTGGAATTGTATTTTTTATTTTATTTTAATATATATATATATATATATAGTATATGTTTTTAACATATTATATATATTATGTTAAATAATATATATGTTATATATATTTTTATGTATTATAATTAAATTATAATACAAACCATTAAACCAAACCAATCCACATTCTAAGTATAAAACCAAAACTTTGCAAAGTGCGATGGGTTAATTATCATATGGTTTAATAATTGAAAGGTTCGATGCATATTATGAATCCCAAGTCCGTTTAAGGTTCAATGGTAATAATACAAAGGCTGCGTATTTTAAAAGAGTTGGAGTATGGGAGCGGGGTTGGGGTTTGAACCCCAGACCTCCGCCTACCAATGGGTCGCGAGCCTTAATTGTTAAACATTGCCACCAAAATTTATTTTAAACCTTGCAGAGTTGGACCAACGAAGCACGGAGGGGCCAGCCCACGACAAGCCCCTCCACGACATGACCAAGTGCCGAAAACCAAGGTTAGAGGCCACGATTAAAAGCGTCATTAGTGCTAATCACGATCATCTCATAATTAACTATGAGTTAAACTAGCGGCATGTTTAGTAGAGCATGCCAATTTTGGCGGCACTTCCACTTTTAGTGGAGCTAACTGGCATTTAGCCAGATTTGGAGGCATTTCCCTAGGGAAAATAACTTTTTCCTAGAAACTCCAAATTTGACTCATTCAAAACCAAAACAAGGGTATTGGGGGTATTTTGGAGCCATTGAAGTAGGTTTCAGAGGTAGAAAATGTCATATATAGGTGTTTTTGTGCATTTGAATATTTTTGAAGGCCAGGGCCACTAGGTGTTGGAGGCATTGCCAGAGCATCCATAATCCAAATTGAGAAAAAAACAGTAATTTCTGGAATATTTTGATGTTTTAAACTCATTGGAATAGGTTCCAATAGAATTTTAAGCTTGTAATAGCAATTTGAGCACAATTGAAGTAAATACAAAGGCCCACACTATGAATCTGGACCAAGGAGATGTAGCCCAGGAGGGGTGAACTCCTTCAACAAAATTATGTGTGCTTGTTGTGTTTATATTTGATGTTGTTCAATCATTTAAAATTATGATTTTAAGTTTATGAAAAAAACTAAATTTCACCAAGTAAATTGAATTGAAAATCATATGCTCATGTACAAACTCTTCATGAATAAGCAAACCAAAGAAAAGAGAATTGTATATCTGGAAGTGATACTAGCACAACATTAACTAGCAATCATTTTCAGACCAAATTGGTATCAGAGCACAAGGTTTCTTTCTTGTTTTTCTTGAAGGGTTTTAATAGTTGCAATTTTTGTGATGCTTACAAGGTTAATATTGCAGAGAGGAGAAGGGAAGCTATTGGTAGCTAGTCCTGAGACTAGGACAAGAATGAAGAAGGCTGAGAAAGCATAATCCTCACCCAAAGGACCACTCAAGGTAGCACTTGAAGCACCTCTAATTTCATCTCCATCAATTGAGATAGAAGAAGTGCAATTTGTACAATAGGTTGAAGTGATTGAAGAGGTACAAGTTGTAGAGATTGATATTGAATCCAAAACCAAAATGTCAGGCTGTGAAGATACTCATGAACATTATGAAGAAGAGGATGTTAAGAAAGACTTCAAAGAGATGCAAAGAATGGTGAAATTTGTGTATGAATCTTTCATGGAAAAGGAAACTGGAGAAGGTTCAAAGAATCCTCATGGAGAAGGATCTTCAGACAGTAAGAAGGAGGAATAGAGGAGCTCAAAAGGTAATGGAAGAAAGCCACCTCCATCTCCATAATCCTCATCCTCATCATCTTCATCTTCCACATCCACCACAAAAACTCTTACCCGCACTCATTCCAAGATCCCAAAAGGAAAGACTCCATTACTCAAGTTGGACATCAAGCTTGAACTTCCCACATACAATGGAGAAGTTAATGGTGAGAAGCTAGACAAATGGATTCATCAATTGGAAGTATACTGCAGAATTCATAATCTACAAGAGGATGATATCAAGATCTAGTTGGCTTCATTAAGGCTAGAAGGAGCAACACTAGTTTGGTGGGAGGCAAAGACTCAAGAGGAAATGCGAACTCATGGTAAGATTTCCATTTCTTGGGTTGAATTCATTTCTTCCATTAAAAGATAGTTTTATCCATTAGCCTATATGCAAAAATAAATTATGAGTTGGAAAAAATTTAGGTAACTCAAAGGCCAAACTGTTCAAGAGTATACACAAGAGTTTAGAAAGAGAGCTTTTTTGTTAGGAGTAAATTGAATTCTCAAGATACACTCTTGAAATACATAGGAGATTTACATTCCTATTTGAGGCATACTATCCTTATGTTTAACCCAAGAAATTCAGATGAAGTTTGTGTACAAGCCACACACTTGGAGGCAAGGGGAAAAAACCATAGAGGAGAAAGGTGAAAGTGAGGATAAGAGAAGGGAGGAAAATGGAAGGGAAAGAAGAATGCAAGTATCAAGAAAGAGAAGGAAAGACTCATTTGCAAAAATTGTTCAAAGACTGGCCATGATGAAGACCATTGTTGGAAACTTCATCCAGAATTGAAACTAGATAGATTGAAAGCCAAGAGAAAGGCAAAAATATTGCTATAGCTGAAAAAGACTTAGGGCCAGATTCAGGAGATGAGAAAAAAATTACTACTATGGGTTTGAAAGGGAAACATGTTCAAAGTACTAGTTCCTCAAATAGTCACATCAACACTCCAAATGAAGACATAAGAGACGAATTGTTCCATATTAGAGTGATTTCTAATAATACAAATATTGAAACATTATTTGATACGGGATCACAAGCAAACTTGATTTTAGAAGATTTAGTCAAAAATCTTAACCTTGAAACCGTGGCACATCATAAACCATACCCTTTGGGATGGATAGTTAAGAATGCTAATTTACAGGTTACAAGGAAATGAATTTTTAGATTTTCTATTACTGCACACGTTGTTGATGAAGTCGAGTTAGATGTAATTACTCTTGACATTTCTAGGATTATCTTGGGAAGTCCATACTTGTATGACAAGAAAGCGGTGTTTTATAGCCATGAGAACAAATATCGTTTTCTTAAGGATGGAGTGGAGTATATTGTGAGAGCTCATCGCAAGAAATTGAATACTTTTTTAGTTAATGCAGGGAAAATGAAGAGGCTAGTCAATGCAATCCAAAACTTAACATTGATAATGATAAAACAAAGAGATGTTTTGCATCATACTTTTCTAACAAATGTTGATATGTATAATGATTTTTTTCAGATTGATAACAACTTGTCTTTGAAAGAATATGAAAAACATTTGCACCAGTCAACATTGGTATTGAGTGATGTTGAAAACAAGGCGTCGGTGCAAGAGGTTGCAAAGGTCAAATAGAGGACAAAGCAGCTTGGCAAAGAAGGCATAAGTTTCACAACTGTTCATTGTTGGTTTCCAAAAGGCACATTACAATGGCGAATATACTTGTTCAAGAATCGACACAAGTTCAAGACAAAAGGAGCTAAAAATCACCATAATGACAGAGTGCAAGGTGAGAAAGATTCCAAGTTTTTTTTAATTGTTGACCAAGGCAGAAATAAGATGTTTTCTGAAAAATTAGATTGTTGTTCCGCAAATTTAGAAATATTACAGCATGACAATGTCAAAGACATCAATAGATGGTCGTCAGAATCAAGGAAAATTTTGTCTTTTTATGAAAAGCTCCAAATGATGAAATTAGGAAAATTTCAATGGATAAAGACTGGAAGAGTGAGGGAACAGTCCCCTCATCTTCATAATCAGTAATAAAGAGAGATTTTGGGGTCCAAAAGGCTTCTAATGGGGAGGAATGAACAAGGATCAATATTTTAGCTAAAATTTAAAGTTCTTAGAAATTCTTTAGACCTGAACGACCGGATAGAGTCTGTCGCCGGGATTTTGGTGCAACTCATTTCATCAAAATCTGAGTTTGTGTGAGTGAGTTATGGTCTATTGTTCACTTTCTAAAATAGGTAAAAAATGGGCATAATAGGTACATGGATGATATGGCAGCCCAGTCAGCAAAAAGGAATCTACAGGAATATTCTTCATATTTATGCCAATGAGGCTATGACAAGTGGCACTTTCAGATTCGCTAGTTTGGTCTAAGTGGATGAAATTTCTCTAATATTTCTAAGGTGGAATTGTATTTTTTTATATATTTTAATTATGATTTAATATATATATATATATATTATAATTAAATTATAATACAAACCATTAAACCAAACCAATCCGCATTTTAATTATCAAACCCAAACTTTGCAAAGTGCGATGGGTTAATTATCATATGGTTTAATAATTCAAAGGTTAGATTCATATTATGAATGCCAAGTCCACTAAAGGTTCAATGGTAATAATACAAAGGCCACATATTTTAAAATATTTTGAGTATGGGAGCGAGTTTGGGGTTTGAACCACATACCTCTGCCCCACCATGGTCGCACCCTACCAATGGGCTGCAAGCCTTAATTGTTAAAAATTTCCACCGAAATTTATTTTAAACGTTGCAATGTTGGACCAACGAAGCACGGAGGGGCCAGCCCATGGCTAGCCCCTCCACCACATGACCAAGTGTCGAAAACCAAGGGCAGAGGCCATGATTAAAAGTGACATTAGCGCTAATCACAGTTATCTCATAATTAACTGTGAGTTAAACTAGCAACATTTTTTGCAGAGCGCACCAATTTGGTGGCACTTCCACTTTTAGTGGAGCTAACTGGCAGTTAGCCAAATTTGGAGGCAGTTTCCTAGGGAAAAACTTGAATGAGGCATAAATTTTTCCCAAAAACTCCAAATTCGACTCAATAAGAACCAAAATAGGGGTATTGGGGGTATTTTTGAGCCATTTAAGTAGGTTGCAAAGGCATAAAATGTCATATACATGTGTTTTTGTGCATTTGGATATTTTTTAAGGCTAGGGCCACCAGGTGCTAGAGGCATTGCCAGAACATCCAGAATCCAAATTGAGCAAAAAAAACAGTCATTTTTGGTAGATTTTGATGTTTTAAACTCATTGGAATATGTTCCAATAGAATTTGAAGCTTGTAACAGAAATTTGAGCACACTTGAAGCTAATACAAAGGCCCACACTATGAAGCTGGACCAAGGATATGTAGCCCAAGAGGGGTGAACTCCTTCAAAAACATTCTATGTATTGAGCTATGTTATGTGTGTTTGTTGTGTTTATATTTTTTTTTGTTCAGTCATTTAAAATTATGCTTTTAAGTTTATGAAAAACACTAAATTTCACCAAGTAAACTGAATTGAAAATCATATGCTCATGGACAAACTCTTGATGAATAAGCAAACCAAAGCAAAGAGAATTTTATATCTAGAAATGATACTAGCACAACAATAACTAGAAATCATTTCAGATCAGATTATGAGTCAAAAATCCGATTACAAGCACAATTATTGCTCCAATGGTTTTTCTTACTATTCCATTGGTTTTAGAACACTCAAATACCCCAAAAATGACTATTCAATCATTGAATTTGGTTATTGTCTCCTCTAGGTTTGACCTCCAATCTCGGTGGCCATGGGCTTGTTTAATCTCCAAAGTGAAAAAATCACCTTCATATATGCTCCAACGCCTCTATAAATTGTACCACCTAGTTCATGGCATCAAATACATCAAAAATTGACTATTCATTCACTGAAATTGGTCTTCAGCTGATCTGGGCATGGCCTTCCCTCTTGGTGGCCCTAGGCTTCAAAATTCTTCAAGTGACCAAAAAAACTTGTAGATAAGATCCATTGCCTCTGCAAGCTATTCCAATGGATTCATAGCATGCCAATCTACTAAGAATGATTATCCATGAACAAAAATTGGTCAAAAATTGACCAAGATAGGCCTCATTCAAGTTTTCCCTAGATTCTGCCTCTAAATCTGGAAAACTGCAGATAATCCTAACAAATTTGGAAGTGGCGCCATATTTGGATATTCCGCTAAAAATCTGCCAAGTTAACTGCTAGATTAATTATGGCTAACTTTGGATTAATTGTGCATTAAGTGCGGACTAATCCGAACTTAACCAGGTGCTTAAGCATGGGACACTTGTCGTGTTTTCATTTGGAGGAGGGCTAGCCCGCTCCATTCCTGCCATCTCAAAACGTGTGCATTTAATTTTGGGTCGCGCTCCATCCTATACAAGGAATGATAGCATGGTGCATTGGTAAATCGGCGAAGTGGTGGGATGGAGGTCACAGGTCAAACCTTGACCTCCACACCCATAATACTTTTTTGTTTACACCATTTAAAACTTTGCATCATACGAACTTACCTTGGACCTTTGGAATATGCACACATACCATTTATGATACGCTTGCCCTCCAATTAAATAAAATGCTACCACGATAATAAATACATGCTCCACCATTTATGTAACCTCCACCATAATATGAATCGAATCCAACAAACTTAATGCCAACGTAATGTTTTATAGAAGGCTTGACATAATGAAAATTAAATATTAATTAAATTTTTAAAGTTAATAATATATATCTATATATATAATTAACATAATATAATATATGATTAAATAAAACTATATATATATATATATATATATATATATATATATATATATATATATATATATATATCTTAGAGTGCCCTGCGTACAATCACATTTGAGCTCAATTTCATAATATTTGTTGCAATACTGACCTTTCTAACGTTTTAAGATGTCAAAATTATAGTGAGCTCGGGAGGCTTCTCTCCAAGCTTTTTGAGCATAGGAATAAAATCTTAAATCAAATTAAATAACTCTTTTCTTTAGGTCTGATAGACCAAAGATTGGTCTCAGTGGACATTAACCATCATCATCGTCATCATCATCATAATATATATATATATATATATATAAGTTGGTTAATATTTTTTTTAAATATTATGTGCTGGAAATATTTTTTTTTAAATATATTAAAGTTGGTTAATATATATATATATATTAACCAACTTTAATATATTTAAAAAAATATATTTCCAGCACATAAAATTTCATGAACCCACATTCAACTTTGGAGGACATAAGGAAATTTTTACCTTCACAAACCAAACTGGCGAATCCAATTGTGACACTTGTCACAGTCCCATTGGGCTAAAAATTGAAGAAGAATCTATGCATGTTGACTAGACTACCATGTCATCAGTTGTACCTATTCTGCAACATTTTTTTTAAAAATTGACTGTTCTAAACAGTGATCAGCAGACCTTAACTCCTTCATCCTTTGGTCGCTTTAGTTATGGTTTGATGCAATTCTGAGAAATTTTATTTTTTTGAGCTAATTTTTTCCCTTGATCCAGATTCTAATCATTGAGCATATTGAGGGAAATATGGATCACCCTGTTAGCGCAAGGATTCACTCTTTGACTGCATAAGGAGTAAGCCTTACACATCATAGTTCATTTTGAATTTTTAAAGGGGTTGTTTGAGTGGTGGGATGGCTTCTCAAAGATTTTGAAATGATTTTTTATGTTCTTTAAAACTTTCATGCATTGGGCAAGCTGTGGCAAGTATAAATTGTGTGGGTAAAAGGTAGTACAGGGAGAAGAGTTTAACTAATGGAAGAAGATGGATAGATGGTACCTATTCCAGGGAATATTCCTATCCTAAATAAGTCACACAGATATGATGATGGCTCTTTACACAAAATTTGTTTATGCAAAGAAAACAACATTTAGAAAATAGTTTGCATGTATAAAGTATTCCACAAATCCTTTATGAAATCTTCACTGACGTGTTCTATAACACACATGTAACTTGCAAAAACTGAAAGCAGATAATTTACTGTTAAATACTTTAACAACTTATCACTCACACCTTACTAGTTGTTGTAATTCATATTTTAGAAGAAAATAACAAAGAAAATAGACACTTCACACATTAGATGTTCCTTGAGTTACAACATCCTCCAGCATGAAGAAAAATGGTTTTTTATTATATTCAGTCTTCAGGTAGACCAACATCCAACTTAGAAATGGTATTTACAAGTGGTATATATAGCCAGAGAGGCATCAACTCCATCTCTTCTAAAAATAATGAAACGTTAATTCTAACATTACATAGGTTTCAAAATACATTACAACCTTATCTCATCGAAATCTAATAGAAAGGACAGATGGAGAAGAAAGAAGAGAATAAATCTGGGCTGGAATGCTAAGTGTGTTGTCATGCTACCCCTTTTTCTGTTGATTTATCTCCTTGTGTCTTGGGTCTTTAATAAGCATGTAGCTTCATTTAATAAGAACTCCAACAACCTCATAACCACATCTCATCGTCACTTGTATTATCCATTTCGTTATGGGTTCTTATCCATCCTTAACTGGCTCGGAAAAATTTGTTGAAAGGTGTCAAAATTCAGTTAAAACATGTACTACTAGAAATTATGGTAAAAACCTGTAACTGTGCAAAATATCGAATGCTACCAAAAATTATGGTAGTGCCCTCTTTCTTTCTCAAAAAAACACAAAAAATGTTGAAAACTTTGTGCAGATTTATATTCCTTGACACCTAAGCTACTGTTCCAGATTGTAACTCATAAGTAAAAAGGTACTAGTATCAAAAACCTTTTTATCTTCATTGTATGTGTGCTACAGCTTTAGCAAGCTTATCCAAGAATGTTTTGCTACCAACAGTTGATCTGGATCTGGTTTCTTTTGTGGCTGCTACCTTGACATCGGATTTGTCCTCCTTATAAACCTTTTATGTTTTTCTTCTTTTTGAGCACTCTGAGTACTATTATAAAGGGGTTGTGTTCTTGCTTTTCTTCGCGAATTTATCTATTTTTGAACCTTCAGATTTACCTTCAATATCAATGACCTTTGTCATTAGGCTTGGATTATGTAGAGCCTTGGAATTAAGCCTAAACTTCTTGTTGTCTCTGGTATGCCTCTTTCTGGTACCAACAACCTTGAGGAGTTCTTCATCTAATGGTGTGGCTGATACTCTTTCTGCAAATTTTGCAGAATATATGCTTCTGGAATTTTCGGTAGCACCCGCACTTGTGATTTTCTACAATTGCAGACCTTCCTCTTCTGGCTCTAGTGTAGAAATTAGGAAAAGGAGGAACATGGGGCACTATTTTCATAGATTTTGGTTTACTTGATGAGGAACTCTCTCCCTTTTCCAAATTTCTCTTAGCTTTTACCGCGGAAACCTTTTCTTTCTTACCCTTGGCCTTCTTATAGATATTCTCTTTTTTTTCCTTTCTCTTTATTCTTCTTTTTACAGGCTGAGAGTTTTGTTGTGGAACTGGAGGTGTAGGTACAAGTTGGCCAGCCCCGTAGAATAAAAAGTGATCCCAAGTTTGGTTTCTCTTCCCCAACTCCTCTTCAACTAGAACTTTGATTAAAGCTTGATGGTACAAGATATACTCAGAAACATTAGCATGAGTCTGAACCCTTGCTGACATATTTGTCAGGATTTTCAACAATAAAAATGGCAAATTTAATGTCTTCATCCCTACAATATGAAAAATAAACCTCATATGATAGAGGAATACAACTGTATACCTCCTTACACAAGTGAGGTATATCTTGATAATCTTGGTAGCTTTTGCCTAGTCATTCTTAAGATAGCTACTTGGAATTCCCTTTGTCCAATTTGGATCTCTGTGTGCATATTTGAGGACCTATTGAGATCTCCTCCTGTAATGGCCTGCCCTTTGAAGCACCTTTGTCCTTCTTGGGGAAGGTTAAAGGCTTCAGCAATGGAGTCTTCAAAAACCTGCAAAGTAAGGCCATAAACAATAGCTTCCCGTCCACTAAAAGATTTAGAAAACTCTTGAGCTACTCCTAAGTGATTTATCCCTAACCTGGTGCATAGAGAATACCACCTTGACATAATAAACAAACTTCTTACCCTCAAATTGGCTTCAACTATATCTGCACCCTGTGTAGAAATTTGAATAACGGATATGTTATCCACCTAGATTCTCCTGATCACACACTATTTTATCTTCATGCACAATACATAATCTCTTCTACCATTGATCAACACATGTAGAAATAAAATCAATTGCATGCACACATTAAAACCATAAAAATTCACACATATGAACACAGTATGTAATGGGAAAGCTTAAATCTGAAAACCCAAAAATATATGTATATTATATATGTCATAGAGATCATGTAACAATCATTATACAAAGCTCCTCACAAGCTCTCAGTACAATCTCCAATTGCTACACACTAATCAGGCCCGATCTTGCAAATCCCATGCACCAATCTTTGCCTGCATTTAGCCTTCCTCTATTGCACAATCCCTGCTGAAGAATGCCTCTTGATGAGAATTTTGTTATCCCAGCCTTGCTCACGCATTCTTTAAAGGCATCTCTACTGAGTGTTGGATGCAAATCATGCATCACTTATAGTCACAACTGATAGTCACACTTGCCCTTTCACCTATCTCTGCACTAATCTCCACTGAAACTGTCCATGCACTAAAGTTAACTGATGTATTCTTTAGTTGATTAATGAGTTTATAATTAGTGAATTAATTAATAATTGATTCACACCACTCTCACTAATTGTATCAATCAGTTAAACTAGATACAAATAGCTCAACTATGTTTAGATTAGTTAAACTGAACACAACTCCATTAACTTCCTCAATCAACTCCACCAAACTCTATCACATGAGTTCTAACTGAAGTATCCATGCAATAGCTCCACATAACCCTCAGGAATATTGTAATTCCTTCTGTCAGCTCTTGTGCCACATCTATGCACTTAACTGAAGTGCTCCAAGAGAATAAGATAATGTTTATAGTCCAAATATTATTAAGAGCTAATAATATTAGACATATCTATTTTTAGACTGGAAATCTAAAAATAGATTCGGCCCAATATGTCTAAAAATAGAAATCCATATATTTTTCCAACTTGACCAACCATCCACAAATAGCATCCTACATCTCATAGAATATGATTGAAATGTCTAAAAATAGACATAGTCTAAAAATAGACTTTGCGACAAAAATCACCTGTGTGGCCCCCACCTAGTTTAGGTGATCACTTTCCAACTAGGATCAGGAATGATGTTTCAAGATGCCTCCTTCACTATTTCTTGTTGCAATCTTCAACACTCCCTCTCAACAATAAAGGACTATCTTTGCATGTGACATGCAACTCCATGCATTCGCCCTGCAACCTTCACAAGCGCCATGAAACTCCATGCATCTACTCTGCAACTCCTCTGAAACTGAATAGGCTCCAAAAAACTCAATCAGTCTAATGCATCTATCATCAAAGTCTTCAACTTCTGCTGGTACCAACTGCACATGTCTTCAGGAACCACTGCGCTGTTGAACTCTTGCACCCATGCACTCTACACTTGCTGTCAACTCTGATCCGCGCTCCAATATCCAACACTATCACTTTGATCTTCCTGCATCAATCCAATTGATCATGCTACTGCTGATCTGTGGGCACCTCGTAGCCAGGTTCAATTCATGAGATCCACACCATCTCAATGAATCCTGCTCAGAAATCTCCTCTTGGGATTACTCATGCATGTCGCCCCACCTCTCACCTGGTGGTATAGCTGCATGCACTCCCTTTGCCCATTCTGACACGAAATTTCTCTGCATGAGTGGTTTCTCCCACTCCATGATCCTCATATTGTGGCTGATCCACATCCCGAGGTTCACTCTTACCTGCATGCAAATCCAGCTCCCTCTCAAGCTTCAATTTCATGGCTTTCTCGCACTTCCCAACAGTAGGAAGCTCCGTAGAAATCGCATCTACTTCAAGTCTGTAGAGATTATTTGCTAGAATCCCAACCTTCTTGACTTGTCCTTCCTCATCCAAACTAACTCCTACACTCCCAAGCTCATCCTTGCAGTGGACAAACTTTGTCAAGTATACCGAAATAGTGTCATTCTTCTCCATTTTTATTTTCCTTAGTTTATCCTTAAGTGCCAACTTCCTCTGGTCGCTCTTGCTTTGGAAAAAATCTGTCAAAGCTTTCCACATCAAGAATGGAGAAGCTTTACCATGGAGGCTGGACACTATGTGATCCTTCACACCTTCCAACAGAATCCTTCGACACCTTGCTACCTTCTTTTTCCATGCGTCAAGTACAGCAACATCACTAGAAGTAGGTTTTGGAATTTCTGCATCTATGAACTCCTTCAACCCATTTTCATCCAACACCGCCTCCATCATGTCCTTCCATGCAATATAATTCGAGCTGCCCTCAAGGGCATACTCCAGTCGCAATTCGTTGAAAGACATCTCAACTTTGACACCAAGAAATCACTCTAGCAATTTCGAATTCCACCAGCACAAAACTCAACTGCTTCAATTCTTTGCAATTGCTCCAATGATCAATATCGCTCTGATACCATGTAGAAATTTGAATAACTGATATGTTATCCACTGAGATTTTTCTTATCACACTCTATTTTATCTTCATGCATAATACATAATCTCTTCTACCATTGATCATCACATGCAGAAATAAAATCAGTTGCATGCACACATTAAAACCATAAAAATTCACACATATGAACACAGTATGTAATGGGAAAGATTAAAGCTGAAAACTCCAAACTATCTGTATATTATATATGTCATAGATATCATGTAACAATCATTATACAAAGGTCCTCACAAGCTCTCAGTACAATCTCCAATTGCTACACACTAATCAGGCTCGATCTTGCAAATCCCATGCACCGATCTTTGCCAGCATTTAGCCTTCCTCTATTGCGCAATCCCTGCTGAAGAATGCCTCTTGATGAGAATTTTTTTATCCCAGCCTTGCTCACGTAGTCTTTAAAGGCATCTCTACTGAGTGTTGGATGCAAATCATGCATCACTTATAGTCACAACTGATAGTCACACTTGCCCTTTCACCTATCTCTGCACTAATCTCCACTGAAACTGTCCATGCACTGAAGTTAACTGATGTATTCTTTAGTTGATTAATGAGTTTATAATTAGTGAATTAATCAATAATTAATTCACACCACTCTCACTAATTGTATCAATCAGTTAAACTAGATACAAATAGCTCAACTATGTTTAGATTAGTTAAACTAAACACAACTCCATTAACTTCCTCAATCAACTCCACCAAACTCTGTCACATGAGTTCTAACTGAAGTATCCATGCAATAGCTCCACATAACCCTTAGGAATAGTGTAATTCCTTCTGTCAGCTCCTGTGCCACATCTGTGCACTTAACTGAAGTGCTCCAAGAGAATAAGATAATGTTTATAGTCCAAATATTATTAAGAGCTAATAATATTCGACATATCTATTTTTAGACTGGCAATCTAAAAATAGATTCGGCCCAATATGTCTAAAAATAGAAATCCATATATTTTTCCAACTTGACCAACCATCCACAAATAGCATCCTGCAACTCATAGAATGTGATCGACATTTCTAAAAATAGACTTTGCGACAAAAATCACCTGTGTGGCCCCCACCTAGTTTAGGTGATCACTTTCCAACTAGGATCAGGAATGATGTTTCAAGATGCCTCCTTCACTATTTCTTGTTGCAATCTTCAACACCCTGTGGCTCTATTCAAGTTATTTTACCACCTATTTTAGTCATCTTGAGAAAATAAATGACTCTATCTCTTGCAACTGATAGGTGGCAGAGTAGGAGGAGTTTTACCTTACAACTGTTGCCTGTATTCACCTTTGGAAATCTTGTTTGAAATCCAGACTCCTTCTCAAACTATGACTCTCAGGAATTCGAACTCAAATTGCTGAAACTTCAAATGATAGAGTTTCTACTTTTTAGTTGGTTTTAAAAACAAACTTTGGTTCATCACCCCATGAAAATCAACCTTCATCATTAAAAATATTCTTCATTATGATGTGCACCATGTGATAATCCATCATCACCTTCATTTGGCTGCATATTTCCATATGGAGTGCTCTAGATGTCTTGAGATAAACGGATCTGTGACAAACAGTCACCTCGACAGTATTTATTGTTAACTGTCAAAATTTTTGGCACCACTGTTGTGCAGCCAGCCAAATGGTTATGGCATTGAGTGTAATAACCATGATCCCTTCCATTCATAAAAACAAATACCTAGACATATGTATAACTGAGTTGGGGTTGATAGGCAAGACGGGGTAACATTTAAGTTCATAACTTCGGGTGATACAAGGGTTCAACGTATATTACGACTTGACTTCTAACTAACTGCAATACGATACCTATCATGAGATATGAAAATATTTAAAAAATATTTGAGGCGTATTTACACTAAAACACGTGGCTTAACTAAAGCGGATGCACTTTTTCGTCCATTTTAAAAAAATAGAGTATGCTTCCGGAAATTCCAGCAACATCGGAATAAAAAGAAAAATACATAAACATGAAAATATCAGACTATCCAAAAAGCCTAAAATTGGTGCTTCCAGAAATTCCGGTAGCGACCAAAAAAAAATTTAAAATTTTGAATTTTTTTGACATTTGATCCTAAAAATAAAACTATGGAATGGACTCATGACTTAACAAAGAACTATGCTGACATTAGCTCCACAAGGGATAGTGTTGGGAAAAATACTAAGAGGGGGGGTGAATCAGTATTTAGAGCTGACTGAAAACTTTTCACTTTTTGTTTCTCTTAAACCCATATGTTACTTTACTGAACCCAACTCGCATATAAATGTGGATATCTTTAAGAAAACTTGCATATGTCCAAAGATCTTATTATACGTTTAATTCTTTACTTAGATCATTGCAACATTCATTCATCAGATGTTTAGTAAGTAGTAAGCATGTGCAGTAATAACAGAATAAACCATCACACATAAGAAACACACATGAACACCAGTATTTAAGGTGGAAACCCAATTCGGTAGAAAACCACCGCTGTTGTCGTCTCTATCTTCAATATTTATTATAAAGAAAACTTCTTACAATTTTGTACTAGCACAGACTCATACCAGCATGCAGGCACCCACCTGTAGAAAGGCTACAACCTTCTCTTGTTCTCCAGCCACTACTGGAAGGGAGCTCCAACCCCCTGATTTTAACACCAACTTCTACTGGCAGGATACTTCCACTTTCATACAGAAGGCTTCAACCCTCAGATCCACCAGATTTCTTCAATTTCTTCATCAAGATTTCCATCAGGTCTTCATCGTTTCTTTTTGTTGATCATCATAGAGATTCATCATTTCTAGATCATATCCATAGGTGCATCATATATCCAAATATCTCTTAAAGAGATTTATTTATTAACAACCCTTTCACATGCACGCCTTGTACTATAATCTTCCTCTCCTTATTTAGTTTTTTCCTTTATTAAAACCATGAGTCAAAACCACCGAACCGCTGATGGTATTCCTGGACGGGATCAATTATATAATCCAGCGCGGTCTACCCAAACCCCAAAAAAATTCTCATAATCAACTTCCTTTAGTAATGACCTTCATATGTCGACCCCCAGGTTTATTCGTTCCAACAACTTTGGAATAACATACAAAATGATGGCCCAATCGCTTTTCATCATAATTTATATTTAATTTAAACAACCTTGGTTAAACCCTCAAACCTCAATACATGCTTATGGGCCCCAATCGGTCGTCTCCATTCGACGTGGAAGACAACTGTGACCAACTCAGCATCTTGCGTCACTGTGGGGGCTCTCAAGGTACGGATGAAAATTTTTGGCTAGTGCCCCCGCATTTGTTGTCCCCGCAGTCAACTCGGTCAACTACGGAGGCACTTGTCTCGATATTCAGTGTGCTAGTTGTGTCCGCGGGTATGGGCCCCAATGTTAATGGTTGTCTCCAATCGACGGTTGTTATCACATCGCACCGCCTCATTTGATCGGACGGATATCGCTCGGCGAAGACGCGCAAACAATAATGCGCGATGGCCACCGTACTTTGGTTAACCTTCGCGCATCTTCCTTATACGACCACCGTCCGATGGCTTCCCTCCAGATCGACGGTGCTCAACAATATCGTTGGGCATCCTGGGTCAAACAATAATGCGCGATGGCGTGCAGTGACAAGTGGTTTTGTGGAGTCGTACAGGGACGTGTGTCGCTCGTTCTATGGAATCGCTCCCCAACTCGAAGAAACCACTTATCTCCGAAAGGTGGTGTGATATGGGAAATCCGGCTTCATAAACCTGCTCGTGGTTTTGGAACAATGACCAACCCATGGTTAAGTCGGGTTACGCTATTCCTTTTGGTCCCTTAACTCAGGTTCACAACTCGGGTTTATTTCAATAGATTTCGGTCCAATCATGCAGTAGGGAGTTTCATAGTAATACTCCTCCGCATACTATAACGCACTGCTTTATCAGGTTATACATTCCCATTGCTCACTGTATCATGACCTTAGAAATCAAATGTTCGACAATGCATTACTCGGAGAGAGATACTAGTATCAATGAACAATAATTTGTGTAATCGATAACGATTTGTCCAATCAATACTCCTCAAAATTACCTTATATAGGTTCACGAATCTACTCCTTCCACAGAGCTTATGATGTTTACAGACCATGCTTTCACAATGATTCATAATTGTCCACAGGGACTCAACTATCCTTCCTACTGAATTCTATCAAGAGTATACATATAATTCACAGAGAATTTAGACCCTTATTTACATCGAATTTCCCATTAAATACACAACTTCGTTCAATTCACATTCAGTCGTATATTCTTCTTTTATAGAACTGCTGATGGTTTTATTGAGTTCTTTATACAATCTGCATCCTTTGTCAGAGAGTTTCCATCAAGGAAAATCAATTCAATATACTAGGATACCAGAAATGCCAACAATCTCCCCCTTTGGACTTGATGGCAACCATGACCAAAAATACATTCAGCAATATTCTCCCCCTTTGACATCAAGGGCAAAGGATAGATCAAGATCCTTTGTACCGACAATACCATGCTCCCCCTGAGATAATGCTACATCTTCAAACATAATTAGAATGCCAACAATGCATCCTTTCCACTAGACCAATGCCCCCCCTTAACCTGTGCATCCAGAGATACCCAACAGCACCGCAGCTGTGCTGAAGAATGCTGACCCAAAAAAAAATTGTCAGCAACTACCCATACCTGGTTTTCTTTCCTTCAGGAAATCCGCGTATCCAATTTAATCTTCTGTATTTAAGTAGATCTGATCTTCTGCATGGTAGAGACTACTCCCAACTTCTGTCTGAAATATTCGAACGCTTCCTTGGGTAAAGATTTGGTAAATATATCAACGACTTGTTCTTTGGAGGGCACATATTCCAACTTCACCTTTTTTTCAAGCACTTGTTCACGTAAGAAGTGATACTTGATGGGAATGTGCTTGCTCTTGGAATGCATAATAAGATTCTTTGAGATATTGATGGCACTTGTGTTATCACACATAATGGATATAGGAGGTGAACATTTGATTTGAAAGTCTTGTAAGGTTTGCATCATCCATAGAAGTTGAGTGCAACATGATGCGGCAGCCACATATTCTACTTCTGCTGTAGATAAGGCAATAGAGCTTTGCTTCTTGCTGAACCAAGATACTAACCAAGGCCCCATGTAGAATGCACCACCACTAGTGCTTTTCTGATCATCAACATTTCCAGCCCAATCTGCATCAATGTAAGCATGAAGAGTGAGATCAACATTCTGTGGATACCATAGTCCAAAGTCTTGAGTTCCTTGTAGTTATTTGAATATTCTTTTGACAACCTGAAGGTGAGACTATTTTGGATTAGCTTGGAATCGTCCAACAATTCCAACTGCTGCATAATGTCTGGTCTAGTCCCAGTGAGATAAAGTAGACTTCCTATCATAGATCTGTATTCTGGTTGATTCATTGTGGGAGAATCATCATGAGAACTGAGATTACATCCGGTTACCATTGGTGTACTTATAGGTTTGCACTCTTCCATGCCATACTTCTTCAAAATTTGCTTAAGATACTTTGTTTGTGATAAGAATATGTCATCTGTTGCTTGTTGCACTTGCAAGCCAAGAAAGAATGTTAGTTCCAAAAGTAAAGACATTTCAAATTCTTGCTGCATATCAGAAGAAAATTTCTGACTCATAGACTCTTCATTACTTCCAAAAATGATATCATCAACATATACAACCACAATCAATAGTTTATCATTTTCAGTTTTTGTGTATAAGTTGCTATCAATAGACCCCTTTGAAAATCCTTGTTGATGAAGATATTTGTCAAGACGATAATAACATGCCCTTGGAGCTTGTTTGAGACCATATAGAGCCTTTTTAAGTCTACAAACAAGTTTTTCATCATTTCCCAAAATGAATCCTTCTCGTTTTTCTATATAAACTTCTTCTTCTAGATCACCGTTGAGAAAAGAAGATTTAACATCCATTTGATAAACTTTGATTTGTTGGAAGCTTGAAAAAGCAAGAAACATTCTTATGGCTTCAAGTCTAGCTACAAGAGCAAAAGTTTCTTCAAAGTCTATACCTTCTTGTTGAGCATACCCCTTGCAAACAAGTCTAGCTTTATTTCTTATAACATCCCCATTCTCATTTAACTTGCTTTTGAATATCCATTTAGTTCCAATGACATTTTTGTCATGAGGTCTTGGTACTAATTCCCAAGTGTGATTCTTTTCAATTTGATCAAGCTCTTCATTCATGGCTTGAATCCAACATTCATCTTTGCTAGCTTGATTGACATTGTGTGGTTCAATAGTGGATAGAAATGCCAGATAGCTAGAAGATCCTAAAAGAGTCCTTCTTGTTTGTACACCTGATCCCTTTTCTCCAAAAATTTGAGATTATGGATGATTCTTTTGAACATATCTGGATGGAGCCTTTTCAGATAAATCATCTTCAGGTTCTTCATTGGGTTCACTATCTACATCATTCCCATTTGATGTAGAAGGATATATGTCATCATCGTCTTCTGTTGTTTGTTTTTCTTCTTTTGGTGCTGCAGGAGACTCATCAATAACAACATCGATACATTCAACAATCTTCCGAAGTCTTTTATTGTAACATTTATATGCTCTAATTCTAGAGGAGTAACCAAGAAGTATTCCTTCATCTACTCTGGGTTCAAACTTGCCAAGTTTTTCATCATTATTTTTGATAAAGCATTTTCTTCCAAAAACTCTAAAATGCTTCACAGTGGGAGGATTACCATACCATAGTTCATATGGAGTTTTATCACTGTTTACACGAACATGTGCCTTGTTAAGAATATTTACTGATGTATGTGCTGCTTCTCCCCAAAATGTATCAGGTGTTCCGGAATCATCAAGCATAGCTCTAGCCATTTGTTGAACTATTCTATTCATTCTTTCTGCTACTCCATTTTGTTGTGGAGTACCTGCTACCGAAAACTGTCTTTTTATACCATGTTGTTCACAAAATTCAAGGAATTCATCTGATGTATATTCTCCTCCTCGATCAAATCTAAGACACTTGATTTTTAGATCTAATTCATTTTCAACCAGTGCTTTGAAGATCTAAAATTTCTCAAATGCTTCATCTTTGTGTTTAATCAACCCAATCCAACACATTCTAGAGAAATCATCAATAAATAAGATATAGTATTGTTCACCACATGGTGAATTTTTCTTCACAGGTCCACATATGTCAGTATGAATGAGTTCAAGAGGCTTACTTGATGATCCTTCCTTGGCATTAAATTTCACTCTGGTCTGCTTACCAAATTGGAAAGATTTGCATATGATACTTTCAAGTGGAGTAATATTGGGAAGATCATGAATAGCTTTAAGTCTTCTTGATTTGTTGATTTGAGAGAAGCTCAGATGCCCCAACCTTCTATGCCATAGCTAGTTTTCTGAAGATTTACTCAAGTAACATTTTTCTTTGCAGTTCTTCAATACATATAGATTGCTTGGAGTTCTGTTTCCTTTTATAATTGTTTTACCTGTATCAAGATCACGTACCACACATTCTTTTGAACTAAAGACAACTTCAGTTCCTTGATCAGACATTTGACTTACACTTAATAGGTTATGCTTTAATCCATCTACATACATGACATTATTAGCTTTCACCTTTTCTTTTAGAAAAACAGACCCTTTTCCCTTAATAACAGCAGGAGTATCATTTCCAAATGTAACATTCTTCTCTTTTTCTAGAGCACTATATGCAAGAAGTTTGTTTTTGTCACCTGTCATGTGTTTAGAGCATCCACTGTCAATGTACCATTGATTTTCTTCACCTTCTGCAAATAAAGCTATGCCACAATTTTCAACCTGTAATTCCTTATTTTTCCACACTTTGGAGCTTGAAGGAAACTGCTCTTTTGGCTGGACTTTGCTCCTGCATTCAGATTCTTCATGGCCAAAGTTATTGCAATAAGCACATTCAACTTCATTTTGAAGAGGAGAAAATTTGTTATAGGTATTCTTCTTTGTTCCAATATCCCTCCTTTTCTTTCTTGCTTCTCTTGTCATAATGGTTTTGTATGCAACACATTGAACAACTTTATGACCAAAATTGTGACATGAGAAACATTGTCCATTGAAGAAGAATTTTCTATGATCATGAAATCTTCTACTTGAATTTACCTGTTGGTTGGTGTTTCTTTGAAAGGTATTTTTGTTAGTGTTCTTTGAATTGAGCTGGTCATGCTTTACCTGTGAAGATTCTTTATTCCCTTGCTGAGTGGCAGAATGTTGTATACTGGCTGTTGCTGCTTTTAGATAGTTTGGTGCTAAATTCTGAGAAGATTCTCCGATATATCCAAGACCTGTCTTTATAAAAGGAGAACGTTGTACCTTGATAATCTCATCTAAGGTTTCAGATCCTTTAGCAAATCTAAGATTCAAAGTCTTCACTTTCTCAATTTCTTTTCTTAGACTTACTATTTCACATTCTAATTTTTCATTGTGTTTCTCCTTTTCTTCAAGCTGATTTTTTAGAGTTTCTATGGATATTTTACTTTCTTCTAAGCATCTTTTACTTTCTTCTAAGCATATTTTGAGTTGATTGAAATCATCAAGAAAATAATTTTCCTCTAAAGCATCCATAAAAGTATCTTTTTCTTCTCTAGATTCCTTTTCAAATTCCATGAGAAGTCTAAGATCTTGTTCACATTCTTCCTCACTGTCAGATAACCCATCACTGTCTTCATGAGTATAGTAACTTTTTCTAGTGCTAAACCGGTTTTTATTTCTTCTTGCTACTTCCTTTCCTTTTTCATGTGTTTCTTTGTGAGGACACTTAGTAGCATAATGACCAACTCTTCCACAAGCAAAACATTTGAAAGGAATCTTACCTCTAAACCACCCTGTACCAAGTTGGAGTTTCTTTACAAAATTTACCTCATCTTCTTCTGAGATATACCCTGATCTTTCTGTTTCTTGTACTTCTTTCCCTTTTGTAGAAGCTCTAAAGACGACTTCTTTAACTTCAGATGGTCCTCCTCTTCTCATTTCATATGCAGTTAGTATGCCATGAAGTTGCACCACAGTAAGATTTTGAAGATCCTGTTTTTCTTCAAGAGCAACAACTTTTGATTCAAATTTTGTCGTTAGTGATCTTAAAACTTTCTCAACAAAAGTAGATTCGGTTATTGTTTCTCCCATATTTCTCATACGATTTACAATATCATCAAGATGTAAAAAGAAATTGGTAATGCTCTCCTCATTATGCATTTTTAGATTCTCATATTGAATTCTGAGAGTTTGGAGTTTAGCACTTTTTACCTTTGCATCACCTTCATAACTTAGAATGATTTTGTCCCATATGGCCTTTGCTGTATTCAGCTGCATGACTTTGAAAAATTATGATTCAGTTAGACTTCCCAATAGATCATTGACCGCTTTTGCATTTGTTTCGTAATTCTTTCTTTCTGTTGGATCTGTTGGTACTGCGACTGGATATTGATATCCTCCTTCAACAATAGCCCATACATATGCTCCCAGAGACTGAAGATAGGATCTCATCCTTGTTTTCCAGAAGATTAAATTGTTTCCATTGAAGAGTGGAGGCCTGATAGATGTTGTTCCATCTTGATTGCTCATCTTGATTGATCTTCCTTCTAGCGGCTAAGCTTTTTTAGAAGGACCTGCTCTGATACCAATTGTTGGGAAAAATACTGAGAGGGGGGGTGAATCAGTATTTAGAGCTGACTGAAAAATTTTCACTTTTTGTTTCTCTTAAACCCATACGTTACTTTACTGAACCCAACTCGCATATAAATTTGGATATCTTTAGGAAAACTTGCATATGTCCAGAGATCTTATTATACATTTAATTATTTACTTAGATCATTGCAACATTCATTCATCAGATGTTTAGTAAGTAGTAAGCATGTGCAGTAATAACAGAATAAACCATCACACATAAGCAACAAACATGAACACCAGTATTTAAGGTGGAAACCCAATTCGGGAGAAAACCACCGCTGCTGTCATCTCTGTCTTCAATATTTATTATAAAGAAAACTTCTTACAATTTTGTACTGGCGCAGACTCATACGAGCACGCAGGCACCCACCTGCAGAAAGGCTACAACCTTCTCTCGTTCTCCAGCCACTACCGGAAGGGAGCTCCAACCCCTTGATTTTAACACCAGATTCTACTGGCAGGATAATTCCACTTTCATACAGAAGGCTTCAACCCTCAGATCCACTAGATTTCTTCAATTTCTTCATCAAGATTTCCATCAGGTCTTCATCATTTCTTTTTTCCGATCATCATAGAGATTCATCATTTCTAGATCATATCCATAGGTGCATCATATATCCAGATATCTCTTAAAGAGATTTATTTATTAACAACCCTTCCACATGCACACCTTGTACTATAATCCTCCTCTCCTTATATATTTTTTGAATTTATTAAAACCATGAGTCAAAACCACCAAACCGCTGATGGTATTTCTGGACGGGATCAATTAGATAATCTAGCGGGGTCTACCCAAACCCCAAAGAAATTCTCATAATCAAATTCCTTTAGTAATGACCTTCATATGTCGACCCCCAGGTTTATTCGTTCCACCAACTTTGGAATAACATACAAAATGATGGCCCAATCGCTTTTCATCATAATTTATATTTAATTTAAACAACCTTGGTTAAACCCGCAAACCTCAATACATGTGTATAGGCCCCAATCAGTCGTCTCCATTCAACGTGGATGATAGCTATGACCAACTCAGTGTCTTGCGTCACTGCGGGGGCTCTCAGGGTACGAATGAAAATTTTTGGCTGGTGGCCCTGCACTTGTTGTCCCCGCAGTCAACTCAGTCAACTCTTCCATTCATCTCGATATCTGGTGCGCTAGTTGTGTCCGCGGGTATGGGCCCCAACGTTAACGGTCGTCTCCAATCGACGGTTGTTATCGCGTCGCGCCACCTCATTTGATCGGACGGATATCGCTCGACGAAGACGCGTGAACAATAATGCGCGATGGCCACCGTACTTTGGTTAACCTTCGCGCATCTTCCTCATACGACGACCATCCGATGGCTTCCCTCTAGATCGACAGTGCTCAAAAATATCGCTGGGCATCCTGGGTCGAACAATAACGCGCGATGGCGTGCAGTGACAAGTGGTTTTGTGGAGTCGTACAGGGACGCGTGTCGCCCGTTCTATGGAATCGCTCCCCAACTCGAAGAAACCACTTATCTCCGAAAGGCGGTGCGATATGGGCAATCCGGCTTCGTAAACCCACTCGTGGTTTTGGAATAGTGACCAACCCATGGTTAAGTCAGGTTACACTATTCCTTTTGGTCCCTTAACTCAGGTTCACAACTCAGGTTTATTTCAATAGAGTTCGGTCCAATCATGCGGTAGGGAGTTTCATAGTAATACTCTTCCTCATACTATAACGTGCTGCTTCATCAGGTTATACATTCCCATTGCTCACTGTATCATGACCTTAGCAATCAAATGTTCGGCAATGCATTACTCGGAGAGAGATACTAGTATCAATGAACAATAATTCGTGTAATCGATAACGATTTGTCCAATAAATACTCCTCAAAATTACCTTATACAGGTTCACGAATCTACTCCTTCCACAGAGCTTATGATGTTTACAGACCATGCTTTCAAAATGATTCATAATTTTCCACAGGGACTCAACTATCCTTCCTACTGAATTCTATCAAGAGTATACATATAATTCACAGAGAATTTAGACCCTTATTTACATAGAATTTCCCATTAAATACAGAGCTTCGTTCAATTCACATTCAGTCGTATATTCTGCTTGTATAGAACTGCTGATGGTTTTCTGAGTTATTTATACAGTCTGCATCCTTTGTCAGAGAGTTGCCATCAAGGACAATCAATTCAATATACTAGGATACCAGAAATGCCAACATAAGATATCATAATCAATCAATATAAAAACAAATGCACAAAATATGTTCTCTCCAATAGAAACTGTGTCGACAAAGAATTGAATATCAGACCCTTGCAACAATAAAATGATGAATAATACAAATACCATCATAAGAAACATGGATATGTGCTAAATGCATCAACATCTCTTGCAAAACAAGTGTGATAGGATCACCAACATATACTCCAATAGCATACCAAATTCTCCCAACTCAAACACTACACCAACAACTCTAATTATGAACAATACTGAATCATGCTTCATATATGATCATTATTCATTCGTATATGATCATTATTCATTCGCAGATAGAAGAATCTAGGCTCTCCACTAGATGTGAAGCATACACTTCTTCTTTGAAACCTTCTGACTCACATACACATGCTCCAACTCACTCAAATCAAAATCAACCATCTCACAATGAGCTATCTCCAATATAAAGATGAACTCAAGGGATCAACTCAATATTTACATAGAACTATTGAGCATAACAACTTTGTTAATATTCTTGATTGTATTCAAATTTAACTCATTGAATCAATCAATCCACTATCTCCACTTGCATTTTGATATTTTCAATATTAATCATTTTCTGGAAGCAAATCTAATTTGGAATTGCAATTGGGGCAATTTAGAAAATGATCACAACAGAAAATATGCAAAAATTTCCTTCGAATAACCATATGATTCTCTCAATGTAGACCAAATTTTGAAAAACTACTCATTTAAAAACTAATTTGTTCTGTTGCACAAAACCAATGTCTCATAATTTTGATATTCATCCTCATTTTTCCAGAAAATCGTCCACAAAACTTTCACTGCTTTATCCAATGAATTTATAAGTTGGCATATTTGACAATTTACTCACACAAATGAACCAACCCAACTTTTCTTATCTTACTCTATTATTTAATTTCTAAAATGGTTAAGTCAAATTATTATCAACAATCAATACCTAGGGAAAATACCATGGTTATCCCAATACCATGGTAATATCCAACTCAATACCACGGGTAGATACCTTGATTATGTAAATACCAAGACTATATGTACCAAGGTAATATCACATGCCAACTTGCTCCACATACATACCAATACCATGGTATTTAAAATACCAATAATACTTGTACCATGGTAATACTATACTCATGCTCAATTAAATACCAAAGTAAATCATTTAACTGCAATACCAAATACCATGGGAACCATCAACCAATGTATAGTCAACACCTCAACACATCCAACACTATGTAATAACATGATCATGAGGACCATGACATCCTCTGTATGCAACACCAACAAATCACAGATCCATCTACACATCTCCATGCTAGTAGATATGTCAAAGCCAATGTAATACATCATTTATGCAAGCCACCTGTAGCCACCTATACACATGCATAACCAACACACCCCATGGTCCATCAATCTACAACATGAGGTTGAGATAAGTGTATGAACTTAAGAGTTGAGATCAATTCCAAAAACAAATTCCACCAACCTCCCCCCTTGGCATGAATTTCAACCTCATCAACATGTGAGGATGAACTCTATCCATCCAAGAACTCTCCAAATTCCCCCCCCCTTTTACATCAATGGAAATTGTCAACTCGATATGAATAGGTAGCAAGAACTGGAGTACATACTAGAGCATACATCTCACGGCTGAAATATAAAGCATTAAGAATCATCCATACCACCAATCATCATAGCAACAAGCAACATAATATCCAATCATCATTTAGAGCAGAAACCATCCAACACCACTAACAATCAAGCAACAATATTCCATCATAAGAAAACCATAAGCATCATATGCAACATCATCATAATAGAAACTATGAGCAACATCAAGTATGCATATGAGCATCATCCATCAACTCCACATAACAAAATCATATGAGGCAACTATTATCTCACTAAAATTTCTCTAGGTTTTTTATGTTGTGTTAAAAGAAATATCAGAGGTAACTATCAACCACTTTTGGAGATTAGGATCTAGCCTTCCTAACGCTCAGAGAGGGCTCTCTCTTAATGATTTAACTTTTTTGTTTTAATTTATTTTAGGCTAGTTATGTATACTTGATTTGGTTTGATTTTGATTTGTTGGTGGAATTAGTGATTTAGATGGATAGGTGCTTTTATATTTTCCATTGGGCTATGGAGTCAATATATCAAGAAAACATAACAGAATCAAGTTCTAAAGGAAGTGTTATAGGGCATGGTAGCTAAGCAAAATTAGATCTTAAAGGCTGAATGGTGAAGTGGTTTTCAATCAGGATCAAGGAGCAGTTGAGGATTCCTTAAACCAGATAATGAAGGAAGGTGAAGGAGGTCAATCGGGATCAGAGAGAAATTAAGGATTCTCTAAACCAGAAATCAGAAGAAAACATATAAATGTTTAACATTTCAAAAAAGAGTGTATTTAAACAAATACTGCAATAAAATTCCTTTTATAACATTAAAATTTAGAAAACATGTAAGTTTATGGAATACTTAAGAAAAGAACATAAAAAATTGAAATATAATTCACTGAAGTAGCTCAACACATGAATCCTGTAAAGAAATGCTTTATTACTTGTCATGTTTGTCAACCTAGAAAAAGGTACAATAAACCCTCAGGTAGTAGATTAATTAAACTATTGAAATATTCAGGAATCCACCCTCAATACTTCGAATTGATGAAGTATTTATACAAAACTTAATACCAAATATCCTGTCAACCGACTAGGATTTATTTAAGGAAAATAAAAAATCTTCATGCAAGAAGATAAAGACACCTATTAACTAACTGCAAGTTGTCCCTATTTTATTTGATTTGCTGTTTGTTTCTTTGATATTTTTTGTCTTTCATGCTGGCTTGTATTTCACACTAGCTTGCCATCTAACTTTTATTTTAACTCTATCTTTCATCTGTCTTTATCTTTTTTCTCTTAACCCGTGAATTATTTTACATTACTGTTTTGTTTGTTCTTTAACTTGTCTTTCTTTTACCTGTTTTTGCTTTCATCTATCACAGTAAATCACACCATTTTTCCTATTTTTCTTCATCTGGAAGTTTGATCTTTACCATCCTCTGGTAAATCTCATCTACCTCAGTATGCTTGGAAAATGTAGGCTTGTTCACAAAAAAGGTGATTTACCTCATGCTGGAGGTAAAAGAAGTTTTCTATACTTTGAAGGAGTACTTTGCCTGTGGGAACTCCTTTCATTGTTGAAGTGTTGGAAGTATATTTTGATACTTCCCTGATATTATTATCATAATCTTCATGTCTCATTAGTTTATCATTGATTACTAATGGATTAGGCAGACCTTTCTGCCTCGAAAAATCAATTTTTTTCATAAATATGTTCACTACCAGTTCCATTGTTTGGAATTTGTCTTCAAGCTGTATCATCAGATTTCTCTTGGAAATAAATTTCTTCACCTCTAAGATATTCTCTATTCTGTCTGTTATCCCAAGTTCTTCCAATTCCTTCTTGTTTTTATAATTTATGAATTTTATTATTTCTGTGGCTTCCTCTAGTTTCTTTCCAAGCTCTTCTTTGACCTTTTGAATTGCATCACCAACCTCCTTTATCAAGTCCTTTTGTTCAAATATAACCTGTATAGAAGGCTAAATATCATTAATTGAGTTAATGATATTGGCTCACAATTTCTATTTTGCTTGGGCCAAAGGCTCTTTTAGTGATAGCTCTTTTTCTAGCTTATGGATTCTATCAGTCAATCTATTTTCTTTCTGTGATTCTGCTTTATACATTACTTCTGCTAATTTCTTTGTATCTTCTAAACTCTTCACTTGTTATTTGAGTTTATTGATTTCAGTAGTTTGAATTGACATACCTTGCATTGCCCTAATTAGTTTGCTGGCCTCATCAGTGGGATGAGCTGATGATATTGTTGGTGTAGTAGCTGGTGTAGTTGTTGATGTAGTAGTTGGAACTTCTGTTGACACTGGAACTGCTGTTGGCAATGGGGCTAATGTGGAAGCTATAGGAATAGCAGTAATGGGAACTTCTTCCATGCTAGCTTTCTTTTCTTGTACTATTTTTTCCATTGCTGTTTCCATTTCTTTCAGTTGAGATGTCAATTGAATGATGAGATTCATCATTTCATCCTTTTGATTTTCTTTTTCCAAAACCTATTTAGCTTGTGGATGTTCTTTATTTGGTAAATTCAACTGTTTCTTCAATGCAACTATGTCTGCATTCTTCTTCTTGATAAGATCTTTTGCTACTTTGATATTATTTGGATCATAACCAACTTCCATAACCAAATCTTCAAGTGACTTTATCTTGTTATCCTTTGCTTGTGAAGAAGCCTTTTCTAGTTTTAACTGTGTTCTTGTATTTTCTAGAGAATTTTGTAACTTCTGTACACTTAAAGCTTTGTGTGCCATGGTGGAATATATCATTTCTCCCGTCTGTTTATGAAACTCAATCTGGTCTATGGGATGTACATCCTTGGTAGGAAATTCAAAGGTTTTTTTAGTATAATCTTCTGAAGTTTTAGGAGCTTGCACCTTTGGCTTTAGAAATGTCACCTTCATCTTCCCTGTTTTGAGGTCATAGGCTGAAAGTAACCTACTCTGATCACTAGGAGTTTGTTTCCAATACTAGGCATATGAAACAACATTTAATGCTTCATTTCTGATTTTGATTTCTTTGTATTTCTCCATTATATCTTTCTATTTCTCCACTGGTTTTCTAGATGATGAACCCTCTGCACTATGTTGTTTCTGAATGATTTGTGCACTGGAGGTTGATGGTAGCTATGTTTCTTTTGAAATGGTTGGAGGTGCATCATCTTTGAAAACTATATCTGTATCAATGACTTCAACTATATCAACTATCTCAACTGTTTCTATCATTGGATTTAGTTTGGATTTCTTCCTATACATAAGCTTGAACTTAGTATCAGAAGTGGTTTCCGCAGAATATGAGCCTTATTCTCTTGCCCTCTTTGAATTTCTATCCTGTGGGGCTAGAGTAAGCAAGATGGAACTAGTATCAACCTGCTTCTCCATCTCTTGCAAAGTATTTTCCAACCAGTCTGACTGGTTGGAATACTTTTCAACCTCAGGCTTTGACTCATGAATGAAAGGAGTCAATTTGAATTTGACTCTTAACTTAATTATGACACCCAAGGGGTCATAGTTCCATTTGAAACTGATACTGAATTTGAAATCTTGTAAAAATTTGTCAGCTTGCTGTCCAACATTCCTACTACTGCAAATAAAATGACTTAGCTGGTTCTTGATCTTGAATTGCGTTTTCTTCTTTGCTGAAAGGAAATTGACTTCATCTGAGTTCAGGATTTTTCTGATGTATTCTAATGCAAATAACCTCATTGGGAGGTATTTGGGGAGCTTGTATGGAGTTAGCTGACTTCCATACACTCTAATTTCTGTATGATTCTGGTATAAATACCAGTATCATGTTTTACTTTGATATGACAACTGCAACACTTTATTTATCTCTTCACTGATTATAGGATGAATGCTATTGCTTAGAATATTAACAATTGGATAAAAAAAAGAATCAATGAAGTCTTTATAGCTCAATTCAGTGGAATCCTAGTTGATCAAGGATGTCCAAAATACAACAGATTGGGGATTACCCTCTGTGTCTAGTTTTTGGAGGCTATCTACAAACCTTTCTGATTGGAAATATAAAAACATATGAAATAAAATTGAGGAGTATTTAAATACTCCTTCTTCTGGAAATTTAACCAGCTGATCATGGATGGCATTTTCCACATATTGGGAAAATTTGAAGGTTGAAGCTGGAGGTTGACCTGGGAAAAATATGGATAGGAAACCAAGGATATATGCATCTACATGTTCATCAGTGAAATACCCTAAAATACATGACAAAATTGTAACAATATATTTGGTTCTCTCTGAAAATATGGAAGCTGAATATGGAGGATTAATTTTTGGGGTTTCTACTGATGGAAGAAGGAAAGTCTGAAATATTTGGAATCTTTTGGGAAAGTCCAGCTTCAAGTAAAGTTCAGTAAGGGTTTCAATGGATAAAGAAACTTCATCAGGATGTGGTTGAATTTGTAACATATGATTTATGGATTGAGAAGTGATTGTGAAAAGTATTTCTTAGTTTGGGGTCACTAAAGCTCTTTCATTGGGTAAATAGTTTGTCTGGCAGAGTCTGATGAGTTCTGGGAACTGAAAGGTCCGTGGGAATATATATCTGGGAAACTTTGAATCCCACAGATGGATATCATTTTCTTGGTTGATGAATTTATCATGGCTCCAACAGCGGAGCTCCGAAAGGTTGAAATCAATGACAATATCACTGATTTTGAAGTCTTTATCAGCTAGAGGAGTGTGGTCAACATCTAATACATGTGGTTGCAGAGGATTTATGGATATAATGCTATGGGAGACCATTAATTCCTTCGATTATTAATTTATGTGTTTTAATTTGATAAAATAGGCACTCAATATTACCTGGAATGACGGAATTTGGTTGTGCAAGAGTCGAGGCGGTGGCAGGGTTAAATTATGGTTGGCAAAGGCTTCTTTGGCTTCTCTTTCACAAATAACAAAAATAGTGGGAAAACAGTTTCGGGCAGGTTTTATTACTTTTAACTGTAGGTAGTTAATCACATGGTGCGAGGGTTTGATCTCAAACAGTGGCTGGTTTCATGACACTACGTAGGGGTGGTTTAGCAGTTTATTGCATCGTGAAAAGATGTTTGGCAGTTTTGGGCTGGGGGGTGCGATAAACTGTGGGAGTGCCGCGTGGCAAAGGAGTGGGGGTGCTAAACCACCCATTTCTCACCACCCCCCCCATTGGTTTTAAATATCAGACATGCAAGGGTGTGAAATGATTTATTGGTCATTGGATATAATCAGTAATGATCGGGTAACTGGTAGAAGTGATGGGATTTCAAAGAGGTGGGGTCGGGAGATTAGATAGGAGGGGTGTTAGAAATACACTAGAAATAGGTTTTAAAATGATATTGGGGAGGGGTTTTTTTGAAGTGGGGCCCGATATATTTTCAAGTATTTAAAACTTTGGATAAGTGTGTTTTCATGTTTTTTTATGAAAAAGAAAAATAGTAAAGCGGAAGGGGTTTTAGTAATGGAAATGAGTTTTTAGGAAGTGGAAAAGGTTAGAATGAGGGGAAAGGGACTTTTTACAAGGGGAAATGACTTCCAAGAGTGAAAATAGGGATTTTAGCAAGGGGAATGTGTTTACAAGGAAATTAGTGATAAACTATAAACCATATGATGCCTTCCATAACATGTGAAAGTATTATACCTACCCTTTATTTACCCTAACATTTTTTATTTCCTTTATTGGGTGCATTTGAGCTTGTTGACCTTTTATTTTATTTTGATAAGAAAGCTAACCTATTTCTAACCTTATAACTTCCAATGGCTCAGATTAAACTTATGAGATAATTTTTATTCTCTACCTAACTACTGATCTACCAAGATTAAATTGTTTGGTCAGATATTTATTCACTAACTATCATGACATGAAATTTAAAGGCATGAATGTATCAAGATTAAACTGTATGATCATCATGAATTGTGGCATTTTGAACAAGCTGCACACAATTTTATTTGCAAAAAGTAAACTAAGAGTAGTGGCATTTGAATGTGCAACACTTTCATAATTTATTTTTGTTTCTTTTTTGTGGGGTTCATATTTTATATCCTTTTTTGATCTTTCTTTATTTTGGTCCTTTGATTTTTCTTTTAGGAAATACCCTCTTTTCATTTTTTAATATGTGAAAAAATTTGCAGAAAGTAAAAGGTATGTACAATATTACAACACTAAACATAGCCAATTCAAAATTATGATACCTATTATTATAGGACCCTAATAGTGGCTCCACTTGTGGATGATATCTCTTGGTGAGATGTCAAGAAATTTCTGATCATTGGCCCTGGAATTTTGACTTTGCTTGCCTTGGAACTTCTTTTTGTGATCTCCTTTATTCAAACATATGATGCTATACCTTTTAAAGCTTAGGGCCTTCTCTTTGGGCTTCAACTTTAGAAGCCAATCATCCAATCCAATCTAAACTTTTGCTATGGTATTTACAATGAGAAAAGTAAACAAAGTAAAATGAACTGCTAGTTAATCTAGTGAAAAATAGTGCTTTAGTATTCTACCATTGATTGGTCCACCTCGTAGATCTGTTCCATCTAACTCTTTCAAGAAAAATGCATTGTTTCCTCTGTAACCATAAATGATCTATGGGCCCTTCTAGAGAAAGTCAAATTTCCCATGTTTTCCTTTTTCTTCTCTTCTGGAATCCCATTTGAGTACTTCATTACCTATAAAAAAATCATCTTCTTTAGTTTTATTATAAATTTTTTTCTTGATTTTGTCTTGGATTACTTGAGATTTGATATAAATTTCTTCCCTGGTTTGCTACAAATGAATTGTTTGATTTATCCTTCTTTGGATGCCATTTGGTTCTACTTGCAGCTCTTGAATCATTTTCATGACTGGTACTCCTAATGAGGATGGAAAAAAAACATCCATCCCATATACCAATTTATAGGGAGATGTACCAATAGATTTATTGATAGTTAGTCTATTTGCCCATAAGGCATTAACCAATTTTTTATTCTAGGTTTTCTTGTTATCTTCTAACATCTTTTTGATGATCTTGACTAGGCTTTTATTTGAGGATTATGCTAGTCCATTACCTTGAGGGTAATAGGCAGTGGAATGGCCAAGGTTGATATGGTATTTGTTACAAAAGTCTATCATTTTCTTGGATTTGAAGGCAACAACATTATCAGTGATGAGCTTTTGTGGGCATCCAAATCTAGAAAGGATGTTGTTATCAAGGAATGAAATAATGACAGAGTCTGTGGCTTGTCTAGAAGGGATAGCTTCTATCCACTTGGTAAAGTAACCAGTGGCTGTCAAAATCCATTTATGCTGGGCAGAGGAGGGTGGGTGAATTTCACCAATGAAGTCTAAACCCCATTGTTGAAATGGAATTTCTGTTGAGATAGGTTTGAGGGGTAATGGTAAGAGTTTATTATTCCCTTCAAATATTTGGCATTTGTGGTAGGAGGTCACATAATTTTTGACATCTACAAAAAGAGTGGGCCAGTAAAAACCTGGCCTTAAAATTTTGTCATCAGTTTTTTTCCATTAAAGGTGTCCTCCATAGTCTCCTGCATGAAATTCCTACATGGCTTTGTCAGCTTCATATTTCAATAAACAGTTTAATAGAATGCCACCATGATCCTTCCAAAATAAAACATTATCTAAAATACAATATTTCATTGATTTCAATTTTAAGAATCTGATTTTGGTTCTAGATAAACCAAGAGGAGCTTGTAAGTTGTGTAAAAAAAATATAATGTCTGCATACCAGGGTGAATCTATAAAATCTTCACTGATTTGTGGAGTCAACATCTCTTCTTGATCATCTAGTTGAGAAATGAAATTTATGTCTAAGGTTTGACAGTTCGATTCTGCCATAAGTTTGGCTAAACCTTGGCCTTTGATCAATTTTGTAGGCTTGATTTCAATGTCATATTCTAGTATAGTGGAAATCCATTTGCCTCTCTTTCCATCAGGCCCATTCTGAGTTATAATGTCCTTTACTACTGAGTTTGGAAAATATGCAATTATGTGAGAGTATAGAATGTATACTCTGAAATATTTTATGGCTTTCACTAAAGCAAGTGCTTGTTTTTCCATGATATTATACTTTAGTGTGGAATATCTCAAAGATTTACTGAAGAAAGAAATGGGTTGTTCATAACCCTCATCATTCATTTGCATCAAGACTGCTGCAATGGTGTGTTATGAAGAAAATGAAAAAAATATGAAATCTTTTTTGAAATTAGGACTTATGAGGACAGGTGTTTTAGTAAGTTCTTCTTTGACTGCTTCAAAAGACTATTTAGCCTATACTTTCCACTTACGTATTGAATATTTTTTCAACATGTTGTTCAAATTTATAAGTAATTCTACTAAGTTAGAGATGAATCTTCTAAGAAAGTTTATTTTGCCTTGAAAAGCTTGTAACTCTTTAATGTTCCTAGGATGACTGATATTAAGGATTGCTTCTATCCTAGCTGGATCAATTCTAATTCCCTCTTTTGAAATAATGTGTCCCAAGAGTTTTCCTTCTTCTAATCCAAAGAGTGTCTTTTTAGGATTCAAGGATATGCCAAACTTTTTTCACTTTATGAATACTCTTCTCAAATGATCTAGATTTTCATTATATGTTTTGGAAAATACTGTGATATCATCTAGGTAAATGACTATAAAGTCATGGATTTTCTTGGAAAAGGCTATGTCCATAGCTCTTTGGAATGTAGCTCCAACATTCATCAGTCCAAAAGGCATTTTAAAGTACATGAAATTTCTCCATGGAGTGGTAAATGCAGTATTTGTTTGATCTTCAGGTGGACTAGGATTTGGTTATATCCAGAAAATCCATCAAGTAATGAAATTCTGGACGACCCTACTACCCTCTGTAGAATGTGGTCCATTTTAGGGAGAGGATAGTTATCTTTCAATGATACTTTGTTTAAGTTTCTGAAATCAACACAGAGTCTGATTTCTCTTGTTTTCTTTCTAGTGGGGACTAAATTTGAGACCCAATTAGAATATGTAATGGGTGCTATGATTTGAGCTTCATACATCCTTTTAACTTCTTTTTCTATCAATGGCATAATAATAGGGTTAATTCTCCTAAGATTTTGTTTAAAGGGATTATGATTTTCTTTGATTGGTATCTTATGCTGGATAATGTTGGTATCATAAGATTTGAGGTCTTCATAACTCCAGGAAAAGACATCTTGAAATTATTTAAACAAACTAATGTACTTCAACTTTTCAGTTGGTGGTAATGCTTTGGATAACTTGACAAGCTTGGGTTTTTCTTCTATTCCTATATTACATTCCTCTATATCTGATCTTAGGGGCTCCATTTTTGGTTTTATAGCTACATCATTGGTATCAAAGAGATCTTCTAATGGGGCTAATCCCTTAGGCAAAATGTTGTCTTTAAGGTTTAAAAATTTCGATTCATCATTAATTAGTTCTTCTATTTCTACTGTTTCTAATTTGTCTATTTCTACTTTGGTAAATCTAGTTGGTTTTATTTTATTCACATCATTTATATCTAATTCATTATTCATGGTATAATATGTTGTATAGTCAGTGTCTATATTTCATTTATGAAATTCTCCTTCACAATTCATAAAATCATAAATTTGTGAGTCTTGTGAAAATATTTTCCAATATTTCAAATTATTAGGTATGGTTGGCCTATGTCTTACATCGGCAGTGTACTGATGATTTGGTTGAAAAGGTAATATGCATGTGCTAGTAAAAGTGGCCAAACTATGTGCCTGCATATTTTTCTTTCTTGGAATAACAACAAAGTCAATTTCAAGAAAACAATTTATTAAGTCTAGAATGGTTTCTCTATATTGGCTAAGTCTAGGATTATTCACAAGATACTCTCCCTTGATTTGTTTTATGATAAGTTCCGAGTCTCCCATGACAGAAACAATTTTGGCTTCAAGTTTTCTCACAATTTTCAGTCATAACACTAATGCTTTATACTCTGCCATGTTATTAGTGCATTTAAAATTTAACTTGAAAACATGTCCTTTTGAATGATCGTTCTCTAAATTATAGATCCATACTCCAGCTCTTGCTCCTAACATGTTTACAGAGCCATCAAAATATAAATGCCACATAGACTCATGAGTTATGTTGTCACTGTCAATTTCTTTGTGTTTCTCTTCTACAACTGTGATTTTGTCTTTACCATTGTCTGAATTACATAAGATAAATGAGTCCATGTCAGAATGCAGGGAATAGATAGGATAATTCTATGGTTTTTCGGCACTAATGACCATGTATTTCATCAAAGTTTCTCTGTAAAGTTTTCTTTGCTGACCAAATACTGAAATGGTAGCATATGGCATATCTAATTGCAGTGATCCTTGTAATTTTTCTCCCCATGAGCGGGATAGAAACATACCATATTTGGGAGGGATATCAACAACTACTATGTCCATTACAATAGTTTTGCTGGGCACTGGACTAGAGTTGCACAGAGGTCTTTTATTAGGCCAAGGCATTTAACTTGACTAGAATCAAAGAAAAACAAGTCTTTGTATGGTCTTGTGATATCTAAGTTAATTTTTTTCATGACAACTTTAGGCATTAAGTTATAAGATGCTCCTAAATCTAACATAGCATTGTGAAAGATTTTATCATGAACGTTTAAGCTAATGTAGAATGGAGGGACACCTCCTTGTTGATGTTTTTCATTAACTTTAGGACCGAATAATAACTTATGTTGATCATCATTTAGGTTAACAACATCTTCGCCTTCTCCTATGTTTAGTGTTTTAGTGATTTGAGCCTTGTATGAATAATTTTTCACCAGCTCTGTTAAAGGAATTGGTATTTTCAATTTAGCTATTTCAATTTGGATATTAAATGAGATTTGAGTTTTTCTTAATTTAATGATTTCATATTTACCAATTGTAGTTTGTGTATTTTTATCTTTTTTATCAACGGTTGGTAATTCAATTTGTGTTTAAACTTTCTTATCAGGAAAAATTTGAATAAAAGTTGAAGCTTGAGTAGCAGATGATGTTATGTCTACAAAATTTGGACTGGCTTCAATCTTTGGACTAGAAGTATTCTGAGTTTCTCTAGGGAGAATTTGTAGAGTTTTGGTCACAGGAGCTTCTACTTTTTTCTTAGTTTGGGTTTGGACTGTTTTATTAGTAGGAGATTTTGTGTTCTTTTTACTCCTAAGGCTATACTGTTTATGGACTTCGTAGATAGCAGATTCATAGCCTTTTTTATAGTCAAAGGACTCTCCTGAATTGTTGGCTCGAGGGGTGCTGACCTAGGTTCAGTAAGCAAGGTTTGCTAACAAACCCCTATACTACTGGCCCTTTCGGTAGTGACCTGCTTTCGCAGGTCAAATTCTCACTTGAAGTAGTATGGGTGGGTGCTGGAACCAGGTTTCCGCACCCTGAGAAATGATGGGTAAAGAAAGCAGAGCTGCGCTAGGTCCTGTAATCCCCGATTACCTTGTTCTCTGTAGGGTTAATTAAGTCTCTATTCGCATCCACGTGCACTAGATCTATAGTTATATAATTATTATAAAATCGTCACAACAGTACATAAACAGAACATAACAGATCTAGATCCAAGAACACAGTACACAGATCTTTCGCAGCTTAAGGATAGAAAACACACAATACCACAATTATCAGTAATTCACATAAAAGTACTCACAGATTCAGTTCTCTAACAATATTCTGGATTCATTCATTCATCAATTCTTCCTTACAATTACAATTCCCTTCCCAACCTACGCATACAGCAGCAGGGTCCACACACAGCTGGACTAGGATCTCCACGCACACAGCCAGTAGGAGTCCATTCCCCAAAACCCAAACAGATAGCTTAAACAACAAATCGCCTCAATAGCTCATCATTTCTTATCCTTTACAATACAAAATGCATCTCTATTTATAAAAATCTAGCCTCGACTTTCTTATGGTCCGTAATCCATAGTTTTCGGACCCCTAGTTTACCCTTTGACCCATTACAATGAGTTCGGGGCTTTTACCCACCCCAAAACCCCTCCGCTATGCTAAATATAATAAAAAATATTCAAAATGGACCAGTTTCGTAGCTTGTTAGGAGACCCCGTTCCCACAGTCCCCCAACACAATATTGTGACTCATCCCGAGTCACTGCGGTGGTGCGGCTTGTATCCGCACCCACAAGGTATCAAGAGATCGTCTGAGGTGAGGGAGTACATCCTAACTTTGGGCAGCAACATTTTGTGCAAAAGCGACCAGCTTCTAGGAAGGCGGATCTTCAGGGACCGTGGTAACACTTGCAAGAAGCTGATTAAGACGCTTGTTTGCGCCATCGATGTATTATGTTAACCAAAGGGTGGAGGTAGTCCAGAGCTTTAAACGTTCGGCCATGACGTGCTGTTTATGTCTGATTTTCTAAATCTTGTCCTGGAGGTCGGTGCTGGTTTTCAATCGTGCCAAGCGCTGGGTAAGTACCAAGGTAGGCAGCGTAGCGTTGATCTTTTCAACGGATTCTTCTTTTTGGCGTAAGTCTTGATTGATTTGTTGGAGGACTGGATCACGCTGGACCCGAGTCCAGAGCTGCATGGCTGACTCCAGCAGTGTGGCACCTTAAGAAATTTGCCCCGTGATGGTCGTTGTTGCATCTGTGATTAGATCGGCACGCTGGGCACAGACTTCTGGGGGAGTGCCAGGCTGTAATCTGGCCTGTAAGTCCGCAATCTATTTTTCCAGCTGAGTCCTGACAGTGTGCATTCCAAGTCGAGAGGTTTTGAGGGCAACAACCAATTTTTCCACCTTATTTCAAAATGTATCCTCAGCTGGTGGATCATAGTCTCAAGCTTCGCCTGTTGTGACACAGCCTGGATTGCTTCATCATTCTTCTGTGCAATGGTGTGCTGGGCTGCCGCAAGCTGTCATGTTGCGGATTGAGTGCGGTCACTAATATCCCAGGAGACAGTGTGAAGGAGACTTTCTAAGTCGGTGTGGGGCAGCCGAGCGACGTCCAGCTGAATTCCTGTGACCTTCGGGGGCTGCGTTCCAACTAAGGCACCGTTAGGGATACTCCAGAGTCGACTGGCTTCCCTAATTTGTGTCGAGCTGCTGTCGACTGACAGGGGTGGTGCTTGGCCTTCACTGGATGGGGGGTGATCCTTTTTGATCTGGAGAGCATGGAGGTTTGCCTGAAGAGAGTCGACCCCTGCCTTCCACTGGGTCATGATAAGTTCCCACTTGTCCTTCGTAGCCATGGTGACCGCGTCTGCGATCTACTCCAGGTCTCCGCCCGTCAATGTGACTATCGTGTCGTAGTGCTCACGACGGGTGTGCTGTTTTGTGGCCAACAACAACTCCCCTTCTTATTTAGTATTATCACTAATACTAAATAAGTGGGGGCCCTTATTCAAAAAATTTAAAAAATTGATTAGTGATTGTATTTCCTTTTTCAATAAAACTTACTATCATATACTTAGGAGAATACCCCTTGAAAAATCTAAAAAACTTAAGTTTTATGATAGCATAGAATAAAATCATTCTTTAAAGAAATATCGCATCGCAAAAAAGGTAATGAATACCTCTTTACAAGCGGAATTCTAAGATTGCGAGATGCGATACGAAACTACGCATTAAAAGAACATTCATCGCATCGCATGCTTCAAATATCATATGTTACGCTGAAAAATCTCACAATCACTGATATGCGATGGCACATATCACAAATCGCATTTTTCAGAAAAACACATTAACGGAAACTTGTCATTTGATACGCTCCAGAGATTTTGCGATATTGTGATCCAGCGATATTGCGATCCAACGATATTGCGCTATTGTGATATTGTAATTCCACAAGATTGCAATCTGCGATACTGCGATTTGCGATATTACAAAGCAAATTGCAGATCGCCTTATCACAGATATTTATGGCTCATTATACGAAAAAATATTTCCATAAACCGAGACCTGGTTATGCGCTTTAATGTTAATCAATGGATTGCTTGTCAATCATTAATGAAATATGGTTTTGTTCTTATCGAAGAGGTATTTCACGTAAGGTGGTATATTTTATACGTCTCCAGCATTTAAAACTTTCCCGTCACATTTTTCTTATCATTATTCTCACTTAATTCGTAAACTGCAGGAGCGAAGAGCAGAGAACTATAAAAAGCAGTATTCAGGGTATTATGGGAAAGAAAGATAAGGCTCTGAGTTCTGAAGATAAAGAAATGACGCCCTTGTATACAGACACCGCTTGTAACAAATACGCTGGTATTACTACTTGGGAGGGCATCTATAATCTACTTGAGGAAGAGAACCCCAGAGTAATGGAGGTTACAGTTACTGCAGGCTCACATGGGTCTTCTGATGCGTCCATTACAGAGCTAGGTTGCTCATTCTTGCACCAGATAGTGGCAAGGCCCAAAATTCTTCCCTACACGGACATGGTTAAATGGGTACTCGACAACACTGATATTACAAACAGACAGTTTAAGACTCAAGGTCAAGAACTCATTGGCTCATTTACTCCACAAGATTTGAGACTCATGTATCATTTGCCGGAGCCACAGGCAACTTATAACAAACAGTTCATGGAAAAGTTTGCCAAAGAAAATGAAAACATGGCAGAATGCACCAAGGACTGGTCAAGGACAGACGAACCACTAAAGAAGGATAAACATGGTATATATAGTACCGGTTCTCTCACTTCTCCGTATTGCTTTGCTGTTGCTATGCTCTGTAGGCTTTTTGGAAAGCCAGACATTAATAAGTTTTCATCTGAATGGCTACCATTATTGAATGCTGCTGTTAATGCTAATATTGTGGATTGGGCTAAGATATTATCTGACAACTTAGCCACGGCCATTTTGAATTACCAGTCTAAAAGAACTGTTTCTCAAAGAATTTATCCCCCTTTTGACTTATCTGGTTATGTAATGGATTCAATCTGTTATATTTCCAAGTTTCCTTTAATGGGTTGGAAATGGACGACTCAAGACCCCTTACCCATTCATATTTATCACAAATAATTGTGGGATTCCAAGTTCATTCCCTATTTTTACAAGATTTGCCATGGAATCATATTACCCCTGTACAAAATGTTATATGATAAAGATGCTCCAAGGTTTTCTCCTGAAGCAGAGGTAGACATACTTCCTGTTGCGAGATGGTTTGGAGAAGAATTTTTTACATATGTTAGGGTATTTGGATGTTTTGATTCCCCTCATGTCTTACCTTTGTATGTTCCTGATAAACTCATGGCACGAGAAATTGCTTATCAAACCTGCGGAGAAGGAGGTTTGACTAAAGATTTGAAGGACAAAAAGAAGGCTATCTGGCCACAATTTCCTGTGGCCTGTGGGGCCTTTTCACTATTTGATGTTGGTCATGCATTCAAAGAAGTAAACAAAATTACATGTTTATGTTTGTTCAAGTTTCCAAGAAGACCGTTCAACCCCTATGATATTGTTAGAAATTTCACTACTGCAGTCAAAATAAGAGTGTTTTCTAAAGAAGATGATCTTTTTGACGACATGTTCCAAGAAAAAGGCACATTTAAAGAGATTCTACATTTAGCCCAAATATGGTTTCCTCCAGCAGAATTTCAAGAGTTCAAGATATACAGGGAAATGAGGTTAACTACTATCCCTTTGGATAAATTACGCTTGGAACTCGTAAGGGAACCAACTCCCAGTATTAGTCTCAGTGGAAGTTCAGGTACAGACAGATCTAAATTCAAGTCTGAGAGAGAAAAGTCTGAACACTTTAAGAGCTCTGACAATGACCATGATAAAAGTGAAGGGTCGGTAAGGGATACTGCCCAGTCAAAGGAGCTCTCACAGCAACAGGTTTCGACCTCTCCTCAACTAAATCTTCCCCCTCTCATTGTACAGCAACCATCAGTCAGAACTGAGTTAGAAAAAGAATGGGAGACATTCAATGATTTAATCAATATTGAAGGATAGAACACATAGACACCTGTGAGTAATGTACAATCAACAAAAGATATAATCACAAGAATAACTAGCAATATCTTAGAAATGGAACATATTCCCATTACCCCATCCTCTGAAATTATGCTCAAAATAGAGGAAATTCCTCCTCTTGATGTATTTTATAGTCCACAAAACAAGGCAGTGGTAAGAAGACAAAGGAAGAAAAGGAAATTGGAAAATGTGCTCTCTCATGATGCAGAACAATTAGACGTCCTATGGCAAGATCCTACCACTGATCCAACTAAAAATCTCACCAAATTATCTCAGATCACAGGAGCATATGCCTCTACAGTCATTGATAAAGCATCTGAGGTACGACAATTACTGAATGAGAAAGAAGATCAAGTACAGATTTTGCAACAACAACTGCAACAAGCCAACGCCAACAATGAAGCATAGAAACAACTTGAAAAATTACAGCAAGACTTCCAACAAATGCAGATAGGGTATCAGAACAGTTTGGCTGAAAAAGAGAAATAGCTATAGGTTATGCAAGAGATGCACAAGGATGATCCCAAGCTCACATAATTCATCACAGAGTCTATTTCCTTAAATGATCAACTACTGCAGCAACAAGAAATATTATGCCAAAGAATATCACAGTGGAGCTCTTATTGTGAAGCAAGTGATAAAATCACTAATCAAGTCGTAGACTTACGACATGATTATGATTTAATTGATAAAAGAGTTACTGACTATTTGTCTTGGCAAGAAACAGAGGAGGGGAAAAGAGCAGATGCACCGATAATCAATGACAATCACAAAGAAATGCTCTTCAATAATTAGGATGCACAAATCAGGAAAGCAGAGCAAGCGGCAGAAGAAGCAGCTACAGCAACAAGCAATGTTATTGATTGCATAAATGAAAATTTGCACAAGGAAAATCTGATCTCAGAAACTACTCCAGGGCACCTACCGAAAGCACAAAAATTGCAGACAGACTGGAAACAGAAGGTTCAAGAAAAGGCAAAATCGATTAAAAGATTAACAAAGTTAAATTGGGATTCTTACTGGGCGTGTCTGGTAAAGCTACACAGCCAGTGCATGACTCTAAAGTGTATCATCAATTCTGCTGAGCAGATGGCGCCAGCTCTTGTCGATTCCATTTTCACAGGACAGTTGAAGTCTGAAGTCGGCCAGCCTACTCTTCTCAAACAAATTCTGAACGCTTGCAATTTCAAAGAACAGATTCACAAGTAGTTAGTTGTTAAGTTTTAATTTTAGATTTAGTATTAATTTTTCTTTATTTTTGCCTTAAAATAGGACGGTCATTTAAACCGTATCCTACATTTTTGTAATAAATTATTTTTAGATTTAGTTAGTAGTATTTAAACCCTTCTCATGCATTTAGAGAAAGGTCCTGAAATTTGTCAAAAACTTGTCCTCAGAACATGCAATTTTGCACCCTCTGAGGAGGTTTTGATGAATGAATGGAACATGATTTATTGATATCTGTGTTTAATATCTACTACTGATGTTGCACTTTTGTACTCTTAGTGGATGTTGGATTAAGAAGAGATAAGTCATTATTGCTTGAAGCTCATGAGTAGAACTAGTTATAAATGGTACTTTTATCTCTTAACTATTTCTACCTCTTTGTTAAAGTGATATTTATGTTCAGTTGTTTATGTATTAATGCTTGAATGCTTGAGTTATCATTTGGCACTTTTGTACAGTGATAGCTATTTGTTTATGCTTAATATATGAGTAGCTTATTATGTGATATGTTTTTCACAACTGTTTTGTCTAAATTTTTATACGAAGTGGTTTATCTTTATTGAATTCTTTTCTTATAATAGTTGAATGATCTTTATTACCAATTGTTATTTGAAATCATTTTAGATCGCATAACGAAAAGATTACATCCCGGGTTAGTTTAGAATCAGATATTTCTATTTATTAGAATACAATTGCATGTTATAGATTAGAATTAGAATAAAAGCATTTCACTTAGGAACTTTTAGAAAGGAAATATCAATTCTCAACACACACACACACATATTGGGAAAGTGGTCCCATTATCCCCAGTCGGACCCACTATACCAAACGGAAAAGGAGCTGCCAACCAAGGTCCAGACCGGGTGGGTATCCCCCTTGTTGTAGACCCGATTTTCGGGGCCTCAACATATTTGGCGCTAGAAGGAGGGCACCGAACTATGAATGGAAAGTAAGTCAAAATCTAAATACCATTCTGAGAGTAAATCGCCCTCACCATCTCCCCCGACTTCTCCATCGCACTTAGAATCTTTAAATCTAGAGCCAGAAGTCGAAAGAACAACAACCATTGCCACAAACCTTGAATTTTCAGAAGAATATGCTATTGAACCTCTTGAAGTTGAATCTTTGATTTATAAAATTCAGCGATTTTCAATATCACCTCAAATATTTGATAAATCTCAAGGCAGTGTGACTTCGCAATATAATCCTGCTCATCCCCTTACTAGATTACAGAGCGAAAATTTTGGTGTTTAGCCAACTGAGTTACCTTTACCTACAAGGAAGAGAGCAAGGAAATCACCTAAAGAGTCTGATAGCGAGACTCTTTTATCATCATCATCCATCTCAACCTCTTCACCGTGAAGTCAACCGTCCACCCCTCCACTTCAGACTATTGTCCGTCAGTCCACTGGAACTTTCACATCTCCTTCTCAAACATCTGGAATCGTAATATCCTCATCTTCCCAACCGTAGGGATCATCTTCTACACTTTCCTCTGTTGGTAGTTCAGCGATGGCTCAATCTCCATGGAATAACCCAGGGGCAGTCTTAATTCCTGCACCCTTGATTCAATTAACAACCCATCCTGAAAAATGGTTGCCTAAGTTTAATCCTGAAGCAGGCATGCTAGCGGAAGAACATATAAATAACTTTCTGTTGTCCATAAATCTCAATGGAGTTACTAATGAAGATGCTGTCGTCTGACTTTTTCCCTATACTTTATAAGGAGTAGCTGAATCATGGTATTTCTCATTACCATCTGGATCTATTACTAGTTGGGATATCTTCCAAGATCAATTTTTGACTAAGTTTGGTGATGATAGGTCTACAACGACACTGATTAATGACTTTTCTAATCTTAGATCCAAGTCAAAAGAACCCATCAAGGATTTTAATTCACGTTTCAATAAACTTTTAAATAAAATTCCTACTGCTTCCAAGCCTAGCGAAGAAGTGCGAAGTGAATGGTACATCTCTACTTTACCATCAAATATAGAAATCTTCATTGATAGGGCTAAAAAAACAACTTTAGCTAACAATATGAAGGAAGAAATAGCAGTATAGAAACGTATCATTGCTTTATAAAATAAAAATGCAATAGAAGAACGAAAATTCAAGAAGGTTACTTTTAAGGAAGACCCCAAGAAAAAACAATCGAAAGATCCATTCGATTTAGAAGGATTGCAGAAAGTTTTGAAAACCATGTCTAATGAAATGGTTGACATTAAGAAACAAGTAGCAGAAACATCTTCTAAAAATTCTTTCAAGCCTTATAGAAGAAACCCTTCAACTAATTCAAAACCACCAAATGCTATCACAAGTGCTGAATCAGAAGAAGAAGAAGAGTAGATTGCTATTGAAGAAACTACCGATGAAGAAGAAGTTGTATAAGTACAAGGTATGTGGGATTTCATCCTCCCAGATGAAGAAGATCAAGAAGCATCCCCGGTTAGCACTCGAAGTAGAAATCAACTTGATCCTCCTCAAACTACTCCTAAGCCAAAGAGCACAAGCTCAATGACTAAGGATAAAGTTGCACCCAAGAAAAAAACATCTAAAGCAACTCAAACTAGCCCAGTCCAAACAGATTTATCAACTCCATCAAAAACATTGATCGTTTCGGATGAAATGGAGTATAATATCATAGAAGACATGAATAATACTAGGGCTAACATAACGTTTTATGAATTGAACAAGTTAAAACACCAGAAAAAGGTACTTTTGAAAGAATTAAATGCTATACCAGAAAAAACTTTGCCTGATCCTGTAATTTCTCAAGATTCCAACGAGATGGGAAGACCTCCAACTAATGCGATTAGTAAAGTTGATCTAGAAAATATCTCTTTAATTGGAGGAAGGTCGAGATCTCATACTCCTCCATTTCTTCTTACTTATGAATTTTTCAATAAAAATTTGCATAATTCTTTAGTGGATTCTGGAGCTTCATCTAATATTCTACCAAAATCAATATGTGCAAAGTTGAACATTCAACCACAAAAATCTGCTGTGTGCATAGTCCAGCTATATCGATCGCAAGTTGAAGTGATTGGCGAATTAAATCAGGTTACCATAAGGTTGTCATCTAATCCAAAGGTATGTCAAGTTATCGACATTTTAGTTGCAGATATTCCAAAATTTTATGGCTTAATTCTTAGCAAAGATTGGCCAGAAAAACTTCATGGATACTTTGCAACTGATTGGTCACACATGTGGCTTCCTTACAATGGTAAACCAAATCAGATAAAGGTTGAGCGAGAAAAACATCAAAAATACATACTAACAGAATTGGAAGGAGAAAATGAACCAGTTGCATACAGTAATAATATCATTGGCAACCATTTAGTTGATTCTTTCTTAGGAAATTTTAATGCTCATACTTCACCTTACTTAGAACATTCTGTTTTATCTCAAATATAATTTTTTTCTCAAACAGATAGTTCTAAATGCATTAATTTTGTAGATACTCCTGTAAATAAATATTTATTTTGGAAGTTATTTTTTTGATGGTTCTAAGTCTAATGAAGGAGCAGGAGCATGATGCGTGTTGGTTAGTCTAGAGGGAAAAAAAATTATGCTAACTTGCAGACTCAAGTTCGATTGCACCAATAATACTGCAGAATACGAGGCTTTAGTCCAAGGATTATACAAAGCAATCAGATTAGACATAAAATATCTACAAGTTTTCGGAGGTTCTGAAATTGTAATCAAATAGGTATGCAATACTATACATTGTTTATCAGGTCATTTAAAGCATTATCAATCTTTAGTTCAAGCTCTAACTGAACACTTTATAGCATTTAATATTTCATCAATACCCAGAATCTAGAATGCTAGTGCAGACCTTCTAGCTAACGTAGCTTCCAAACTCATTCCTTTAGAAGACTATAGCCCTGATCTATTTTCAATCGAATTAATCTTCAGACCCTCGATTCCTAATAAAATTACCAATTGGAGGATTTTCAATGATGATCCTGATATTGTAAGCTTCCTCACATCTGAAGGATCTTACACCAATCATATAATTGATGAATACCAACATGACAAACAATTGCAACAAGATAGCACTAATAATGCTATGCCAAAGTTAGTAGTCAATTTAGAAGACCTTTATGATTTGAAAGATCGATTCAAAATATCTACCAATTCAAAACTGAAAAGTTCAACATTCGACATTCTAATGTGTTTCCAATATGGTTCCCATTAGAAAAAAGAACGGAGACATTAGAATTTGCATTGAATTTCGAAATCTTAACAAAGCCTGCCAAAAATATCATTTTCCTTTGCCTCCTATGGAGCAAATATTGCAGGCAGTTGCAGGATCAGAATTAATGTCTTTCTTAGACGGTTTCTCTAGTTACAACCAAGTGTTGGTTCATGCCGATGATCAATTGAAAACCACATTCAGAACCAAATGGGGCACTTATGCATATCAAAATATGCCTTTTGGTCTGATCAACGCTGGTGCCACATTTCAAAGAGCCATGGACATCGCCTTCAAGGGATTAGTTAACAAATCAGTGGTAATTTATTTGGATGATATAACTGTATATTCCAAGAAACGAGGCAATCATATTAGATATTTAAAACAGATTTTCCAACATTGTCAAAGGTATGGAATTTCACTTAACCCAAAAAAATCCTTTTTTGCATTAAGTGAAGGAAAACTTCTTGGATTCATAGTATCAAAATTTGGAATTCATATTGATCCTGATAGAATCAAGGAGATTTCTGAAATACCCTTACCTCACAACAAGAAAGTTATGCAATCTTTCCTTGACCAGATTAATTTTGTAAAGAGATTTGTGCCAGATTTCTCAAGAATTTTATCTCCTTTACAAGCAATGATTAAAAATAATTCAAACTTCAAATGGGGCCAAAATGAATATGAGGCATTCAATCTGATCAAACATGCAATTGTTAATGCCATCTTTAGCAACTCCAAATTTTTCTGATCCTTTTATTTTATATACATTTGCCTTTTGCTAAATCATATGCTGTGATACTCACTCAAGCAAATCAAGATAAGGCAGAAGCCCCAATTGCATTTTTCAGTTCAAATTTACAGGGAGCTGAGTTGAATTATTCAGATGTAGAGAAACAATCTTATGATGTTTTCAAAGAAATTAAATATTTTAGACCCTTTCTACTTAAAACCCATACAAAAATCATAGTACCATTTCCAGCGGTAAGAAATCTCTTAGTATAGAAAGATGTGGGTGAGAAAAGAGCCAATTGGATTACTACCTTACAATAATATGATGTAGAAATCAAACCAGCAAGTATTGTAAGAGGTCAAGGCTTTTGCAAAATACTAGTGGGAGAATCACTTATTTCTGAAAAACCACCTGCAAAGATACAAATGTATGAGGTAAGCCTAAACGATGTTGAATCATTATATGCTGATATCATATATTATCTAAATAATGGATATGCTCCTCCAAATATCGATTACACCAAGAAAAGAGCTCTAAGGTTGAAGGGAAAACAATATCAGCTTGTGAATGATGTTCTTTTTAGAATGAATTATGATTTTGTTCTCCTTAGATGTCTTGAGAAATCTGAAGCTGAAAAAGTCTTACAGGAACTTCACAATGGGCCAGCAGGTGGACATTGTGCTAGAGATACTACTGCACATAAAATCCTTCGCGCAGGCTATTACTGGCCCACATTACTCAAAGACTCACATATCTACGTAAGGAAATTTCAAGTTTGTCAAACCGCTGCTGGAAGACAAAAGAAACCATCATTGCCGTAACAACCAATCAACATTGAACAACCATTTTATCAATGGGGATTGGACATAATAGGTGAGATCGTTCCTCACTCTTCTAAGCAACATAGGTATATCCTTACATCAACAGATTATTTTACTAAACGGGTAGAATCAGTTCCTCTCAAGACGGTTAATGCCAAGCACATCATCAACTTCATAGACCAGTTCATAATCACCAGGTTTGGTTTACCTTCTACTTTAATGTTTGATAATGCATTGTATTTTTCTGGTAATGCTATGACTGAATTTGCACTCAAAATGGGTTTCAAACTTAAATACTCTGCCAATTATTACCCACAGGGGAATGGGTTATCTGAATCTACAAATAAAAACTTAATCAAAATCATTAAGCAAACCATTGATCAAAATCACAAAAATTGGCATAAGTCTTCAATATATGCTTTATGGGCAGATCGAATAACGTAGAAATCCTCCATTGGCACTTCACCCTGTAATTTAGTTTATGGGAAAGAAGTGGTTCTTCCAACTCATCTAGCAATTCCCTCTTTGGCCTTATTTCAATATATTGATGAAGCACCAACTTATTCCTTACAACTAAGGCAGCTGGAAATAATTAAGCTAGAAGAGAAATGAGAACAGGCCAAAATAACTCATGTTCATCACCAAGCATTAGTAAAAGATTCTTTTTATTCAAACATGATATCCAAAAAGGACTTTCAATCGCAGTTCTAGTTTTAAAATGGGACAAGGCTCATGAGGAAAAAGGAAAACATACGAAATTTAAACGAATGTGGCTTGGCCCTTTCCAAATCGCAGAATTCATAGGTCCATCTACTTTTATGTTACAGGACTTAATAGGAAAAAGAGAGTCTTTACCTGTTAATGGACAGATCCTCAAAAAATATTTTCCATAGGAGATCATTTTTCTATTTTGTATATTAGTTTTCTTTGTTTTCATAATAAAAACAGTTGTAAATGGTTACATTTGGAATTCACGAAAAAGATACAAATTCTCTTTTAGATTTTGTTTTTTCACTTGTATAAATATAATTCTTCTAGAAAATTGATCATTATTATTGAAAGATACAGTTAAAGGCATTAAGCCTAGAAATGATACTAGTTTCAACCTTGTAAATTTTGATAAAAAGCGACCTTTAGTAGGAAATTGTTTTATATCAGTCCAATGAAAGGTATCGATAACAAAACGAATATTGTCTATAGAAAATTTCTTTCCAAAAACTCTACCATTGTCGTCGAGATCTATCTTAAGGAAACAATGATTTCCTCCCCACCTAGGAAATTACAACGTTCAGGGAATAATCCAATGATACACTTTAACGTAAAGAGTAAGAGGTCTCATCACGAGCCGACTTATCATGATCATAGATATTATAGCTTGCTCACTTTTCCAATACTGCATACCACAACAGGGAAATGACTCAAGATTGTTGCAATCAAAAGACAAGGGGTCTCATCACGAGCCATCTTGTTCAGCAAAGTTATAAATCAAGTGAATGGCACTGTCATAAATTGGCTACCAAACCAAGACATTGTTCTTTAAGGGTAAAAAATAAAATGAAAGCAATAAGCGTGGATATGGATTTCTCTTTGAAAATTGTATATTTCTCTAAGTAGGATACAGGATCATTGTTGGGTAACAGGTAACCCTGTCAAGGCTATAAATGCCTGCTGGCAGAAGAGGCTCTACCTACGACAAATGAGCATATTTAAAACTAATTTACAGAGAAGCCTTTGTTTTTATCTTTATAAACCAAGTAATGACTGATGTAGATGCAAGGACTAGCTTGAGGAATTAAATAATCAAAGTTAAATATAAAAGAAACGAAATATCATTGATAAATAAAAGCATAATGTACTTTGTCTTTCTATAATAAAGTTTTATTTTCTGAAAAAATTTCTGTTTTGGAAGTTTAGAAAATTCAAAAGAAAAGCAGAGATAACTAGTTCTTCCAAGTGAATCGCCAATTGTTATGGCCAGCAACAACCCCCCTTCTTATTTAGTATTTTCACTACTACTAAATAAGTGGGGGCCCTTAGTCAAAAAAATTTAAAAATCGATTAAGACTTGTATTTCCTTTTTTCAATAAAACTTATTATCATAAAATTAGGAGAATACCCCTTGAAAAATCTAAAAAACTTAAGTTTTATGATAAGATAGAATAAAAATCATTCCTTAAAGGAATATCGCATCACAAAAAGGTAATGAATATCTCCTTACAAGCGGAAGTCTAATATTGCGATATCGCGATGCGAACTACGTATGAAAAACATTCATCGCATCGCATGCCTCAAATATCACTTATGTTGAAAATACTCAAAATGCCGATATGCAATGGTGCATATCGAAAATCGCACATCACGGAAAATACATTAACAGATGACTATTATATTTTGCGATTTTTCGATATTAAGTTTTGCGATATTGCGATCCAACGATATTGCGCTATTGTGATATTGTAATTTCACGAGATTGCAATCTGCGATATTGCGATTTGCGATATTGCAAAGCAAATCACAGATCGCCTTATCACAGATATTTGTGGCTCATTATACGAAAAAAATCTTTCCATAAACTGAGACCTGGTTATGCACTTTAATGTTAATCAATGAATTGGTTGTCAATCATTAATGAAATATGGTTTTGTTCTAATCAAAGAGATATTTCACGTAAGGTGGTATATTTTATACATCTTCAGCATTTAAAACTTTCCTGTCACCTTTTTCTTATAATTATTCTCACTTAATTCGTAAACTGCAGGAGCGAAGAGCAGAGAACTATACAAAGCAGTATTCAGGGTATTATGAGAAAGAAAGATAAGGCTCTGAGTTCTGAAGATAAAGAAATGACGCCCTTGTATACAGACACCGCCTGTAACAAAGATGCTGGTATTACTACATGGGAGGGCATCTATAATATACTTGAGGAAGATAACCCCAGAGTAATGGAGGTTACAGTTATTGCAGGCTCACATGGGTCTTCTGATGCGTCCATTACAGAGCTAGCTTGCTCATTCTTACACCGGATAGCGGCAAGGCCCAAAATTCTTCCCTACATGGACATGGTTAAATGGGTACTTGACAACACTGATATTACAAACAGACAGTTTAAGACTCAAGGTCAAGAACTCATCGGCTCATTTACTCCACAATATTTGAGACTCATGTATCATTTGCCGAAGCCACAGGAAAATTATAACAAACAGTTCATGGAAAAGTTTGCCAAAGAAAATGAAAGCATGGCAGAATGCACCAAAGATTGGTCAAGGAGAGACGAACCACTAAAGAAGGATAAACATGGTATGTATAGTATTGGTTCTCTCACTTCTTCGTATTGCTTTACTGCTGCTATGCTCTGTAGGATTTCTGGAAAGCTAGACATTAATAAGTTTTCATCTGAATGGCTACCATTATTGAATGTTGCTTTTAATGCTACTATTGTGGATTGGGCTAAGATATTATCTCACAACTTAGCCACGGCCATTTTCAATTACCAGTCTAAAAGAACTATTTCTCAGAGAATTTATCCCCCTTTTTACTTATTTTCTTATGTAATGGATTCAATCTGTTATATTTCCAAGTTTCCTTTAATGGGTTGGAAATGGACGACTCAAGACCCCTTAACCATTCATATTTATCACAAAGAATTGTGGGATTCCAAGTTCATTCCCTATTTTTACAAGATTTTCCATGGAATCATGTTACCCCTGTACATAATGTTATATGATAAAGATGCTCCAAGGTTTTCTCCTGAAGCAGAGGTAGACATACTTCCTGTTGCGAGATGGTTTGGAGAAGAATTGTTTACATATGCTAGGGTATTTGGAAGTTTTTCTTCCCCTCATGTCTTACCTTTGTATGTTCCTGATAAACTCATGGCACGAGAAATTGCTTATCAAACCTGCGGAGAAGGAGGTTTGACTAAAGATTTGAAGGACAAAAAGAAGGCTACCTGGCCACAATTTCCTGTGGCCTGTGGGGCCTTTTCACTATTTGATGTTGGTCATGCATTCAAAGAAGTAAACAACATTACATGTTTACGTTTGTTCAAGTTTCCAAGAAGATCGTTCGACCCCTATGATATTTTTAGAAATTTCACTACTGCAGTCAAAATAAGAGTGTTTTCTAAAGAAGATGATCTTTTTGACGACATGTTCCAAGAAAAAGACACATTTAAAGAGATTCTACATTCAGCCCAAATACGGTTTCCTCCAGCAGAATTTCAAGAGTTCAATATATACAGGGAAAGGAGGTTAACTACTATCCCTTTGGATAAATTACGCTTGGAACCCATAAGGGAACCAACTCCTAGTATTAGTCTCAGTGGAAGTTCAGGTACAGACAGATCTAAATCCAAGTTTGAGAGAGAAAAGTCTGAACACTTTAAGAGGTCTGACAATGACCATGATAAAAGTGAAGGGTCAGTAAGGGATACGACCCAGTCAAAGGAGCTCTCACAGCAATAGGTTTCGACCTCTCATCAACTGAATCTTTCCCCTCTCATTGTACAACAACCATCAGTCAGAACTGAGTTAGAAAAAGAATGGGAGACATTAAATGATTTAATCAATATTGAAGGACAGAACACATAGACACTTGTGAGTAATGTACATACAACAAAAGATATAATCACAGGAATAACTAGCAATATCTTAGAAATGGAACATATTCCCATTACCCCATCCTCTGAAATTATGCTCAAAATAGAGGAAATTCCTCCTCTTGATGTATTTTATAGTCCACAACACAAGGCAATGGTAAGAAGACAAAGAAAGAAAAGGAAATTGGAAAATGTGCTCTCTCATGATGCAGAACAATTAGAAGTCCTATGGCAAGATCCTACCCCTGATCCAATTGAAAATCTCACCAAATTATCTCAGATCACAGGAGAATATGCCTCTGCAGCCATTGATAAAGCATCTGAGGTACGACAATTACTGAATGATAAAGAAGATCAAGTACAGATTTTGCAACAACAACTGCAACAAGCCAATGCCAACAATGAAGCACAGAAACAACTTGAAAAATTATAGCAAGACTTCCAACAAATGCAGATAGGGTATCAGAACAGTTTGGCTAAAAAAGAGAAACAACTACAGGTTATGCAAGAGATGCACAAGGATGATCCCAAGCTCACATAATTCATCACAGAGTCTATTTCCTTAAATGATCAACTACTGCAGCAACAGGAAATATTATGCCAAAGAATATCACAGTGGAGCTCTTATTGTGAAGCAAGTGATAAAATCAATAATCAAGTCGTAGAATTACGACATGATTATGATTTAATTGATAAAAGAGTTACTGACTATTTGGCTTGGCAAGAAACAGAGGAGGGGAAAAGAGCAGATGCACCGATAATCAATGACAATCACAAAGAAATTCTCTTCAATAATTGGGATGCACAAATAAGGAAAGCAGAGCAAGCGGCAGAAGAAGCAGCTACAGCAGCAAGCAATGTTATTGATTGCATAAATGAAAATTTTCACAAGGCAAATCTAATCTCAGAAACTACTCCAGGGCACCTACCGAAAGCATAGCAAGTGCAGACAGATTGGAAACAGAAGGCTCAAGAAAAGGCAGAATCGATTAAAAGATTAACAAAGTTAAACTGGGATTCTTACTGGGTGTGTCTGGTAAAGCCACACAGCGAGTGCATGAATCTCAAGTGTATCATCAATTATGCCGAGAAGATGGTGCTAGATCTTGCCGATTCTGTTTTCACAGGACAGTTGAAGTCTGAAGTCGGCCAACCTACTCTTCTCAAACAAATGCTAAATGCTTGCAATTTCAAAGAACAGATTCACAAGTAGTTAGTTGTTAAGTTTTAATTTTAGATTTAGTATTAATTTTGCTTTATTTTTGCCTAAAAAGAGGACGATCATTTAAACCGTATCCTACATTTTTGTAATAAATTATTTTTAGATTTAGTTAGTAGTATTTAAACCCTTCTCATGCATTTAGAGAAAGGTCCTGAAATTTGTCAAAAACTTGTCCTCAGAACATGCACTTTTGCACCCTCCGAGGAGGTTTTGATGAATGAATGGAACATGATTTATTGATATCTGCATTTAATATCTACTACTGATGTTGCACTTTTGTACTCTTAGTGGATGTTGGATTAAGAAGAGATAAGTCATTATTGCTTGAAGCTCATGAGTAGAACTAGTTATAAATGGTACTTTTATCTCTTAACTATTTCTGCCTCTGTGTTAAAGTGATATTTATGTTCAGTTGTTTATATATTAATGCCTAAATGCTTGAGTTATCATTTGGCACTTTTGTACGGTGATAGCTATTTGTTTATGCTTAATATATGAATAGCTTATTATGCGATATGTTTTTCACAACTGTTTCGTCTAACTTTTTATATGAAGTGGTTTATCTTTATTGAATTCTTTTCTTATAACAATTGAATGATCTTTATTACCAATTGTTATTTGAAATCATTTTAGATCGCATAACGAAAAGATTACATCCCGGGTTAGTTTAGAATCAGATATTTCTATTTATTAGAATACAATTGCATGTTATAGATTAGAATTAGAATAAAAGCATTTCACTTAGGAAATTTTAGAAAGGAAATATAAATTCTCAACACACACACACATATTGGGAAAGTGGTCCCATTATCCCCAGTCGGACCCACTATACCAAACGGAAAAGGAGCTGACAACCAAGGTCCGGACCGGGTGGGTATCCCCCTTGTTGTAGACCCAATTTTTGGGACCTCAACACCTTCCACTGGGTCGTGATAAGTGCCCACTTGTCCTCCATAGCCATGGTGACCGCGTCTGCGATCTGCTCCAGGTCTCCGCCCGTCAATGTGACTGTCGCGTCGTAGTGCTCACGACGGGCGTGCTGTTTCTTCCTTGGTCCTGATGCTGATGCCCCCATCCTCTTAGAGCCGGGAGGAGGGATGGTGGCGGTATCTACCTGGGTCAGAGCTGTATCAGTTTGTTGTGGCGATTTTCCTCTGGGCTTGGCTGTAACTGATGCAGGAGTGTCGGGGAGACCTTTTTTCCAGGTGGGGGGCCATAGTGAGATCAATAGATCAATTTATTCATCGGGTACCATATAAGGGAAATCCGTCCATGTCTGACTAGCAAGGCTACAAATTCGGACCTGTTGCATGGTGATTTGAAAAGCAACAATATGCTTGTATTTGTCATATATGGTGGGGGATAATCGGGGTCGGGAGTTTATGGCAGTGGCAACACTGCTCTGGAAGAGGACCCAAAATACCTTGTTATCCTCGATGCGCTGCTTATCCTTAGATTCCCATAAGTGAGCATATCGAGCCCCTTTGCACATCTCCGCAGGGAGCTCTGGAACGACCAACTCCTCTGGTTTGTCCCAGGTGACTAGTGCGATGAGGAATAACAACCACGAATAGAAGAAAGATGTCCCATGCTCTTGAGACTCACGGAAATTAGCGAGAAGTTCATCGCACAAGTATTGAACCCAATTAAAGAACACACCCTTCACGCACTGGCCGGCTAGCTGGATGATATGGGCGGGGACAGTCGTAACCTGGCACCTCCGCATGAGTTGGCAGGCTAACAGTCGAGTGCTCATCTATTTAGCAGGGTCGTTGATGGTTTGGATCACAAACCCTCACTGATTTCGATGTACTGCATAGGTCTCTCGAAAAAACAGAGTGGTAGTGGCTTCAAACTTCTTTCCGACTTTCACGAGCATGTGCGGCCCCTACATCGGGAGGCCTGTAATCTTGTGGAACAACTCAGCATCGATAGGGACCCTGTCACGAATCCATAAGCAGCCATTATGAATGAGGGCGAGTAACTGGTGTGCCAACCTATCTGTGATGTTGTAACGGTCAAAGTGGGGCATACGAAGCAGATTCAGGAGTCCGGAGCCCGTCAAGCCATATACCCATCGTTGAGGTACTACTGTGATTCCATCATCCTCATAGATTATATCAAAGTATAATTTAGAGGCCAATTTTGAGAGAGCGTCATGGTCCACCAGATCATGATCCTCGAACTTGACCTCATGGAGGCGTCCATAGGGGTCACCGATGATGGGGACCTCTCTTGGGGTTAGCAAAGTTTGCAAGTAGGTGATCAAGCCATCCAAGTTTTTCAGTATTTGTGTAGACGGTATGCATGGTCGAACGAAGGGGGGTAACCAGTTGATTGGGTTAGCCGGCAGAGCCCCCTCCTGGTCATCTTTTTCTGAGGGCAGATGCCTGGCACATCTTGGGGAACTTTGGGGCCTTTTTGCTGCCTGTGGGGTAGTCCCCGAACTCTGAGCTTTCTCTTTGCCTTTCCTTGTGGTCCGTGGAGAGGGGACTTCTTCTAACTCAGGCTCATCTTCCATAACTTCTTTAAGCTCAGGTTTTGTTGGGGCAGAGGTTTCGGCAGGGGTAGTAGTTGGCATCCTTGTGCAAAAAATGAATCTTGGCTCTGGGTGACTACTACCTGACGGAGGAGGTTGACTAGTCATGAGAGGGGTGCAGAAATTGTAACAAAGTTCGCTGCTCGATTGCTTCCATGAGACACTTAAAGTAGGCTGCTTGTTCACATGAGACAATACCGCTAACGAGAATATCCCGCCCCTTTTTAAGAATTTTCCATTGGATGATAGGGAGAGACATTTTACGTGGGGCGGGTTTCCCAAGGAACGGTAAAAACTTCCTGTAACTTGACCTACCAACGGCTCACGAGCCGCTTCTCTCAACGGTAACTTCTGCTTTTTACCAGAGGGTACAATCCCAATGGCTAGTTGTTGCATCCTCAGTAATTTAGGCGTACTCGTTATGATAGGGTTACCGATATGTGACAACTGCCTGTCTTCCCCCAACACAGGCTTGCTCCCTAAGTAGCTCTTGGCCCAAGACCAAGATATTTTTAATATTAGTTCTACTAAGGCTTTAAGGGGGGCTGACATTGAAACCAACTGCCTGACCCCTGGCTGTGTCGCCGTCGTGGGGGTGGCTCGATGCATGGGACCGATACCTGTGGAACCTACTGGTGTCATAGGGAACCTATTGCTCACTCGTGGGTCGACCGGTCCCATACAGAGGGAGTCCTTTGAAATACGAAGACAACGCAACGTAGAGGCTTCTCCTAGCCGGGCCTGCCAAGCTTCTAGATCCTTACTGGGATCCTCAATATCCCCCTCGTAGCATGGTACAGTGTCCTGGGCTAGGTTGTCCCTATTGCGCGTTGTCAATTTATAGATATAATCCCCATCCCTTTCCTTAGGTATAGGTTCTGCATAACACTTGCCTTCTACCGGGTCTAGTAGTACAATGACCCGTGTGCCCTTGTTTTCAAATATCATGCTGTGATTTTTGAGATTGATGATGCCCCCCATGTCCATAGCCCAGTCCAGGCCGAGGAGCACAGGGTAGGGATACGAATTTTCCACAATTTATATCACTTCAAAGTCAGCTAGGATTCTTACCCCTGTAATATCCACCACGACGCTGGGGAGTCTACCTAGAGGAATGATTTTTTGCTGATTTTCCATTCGAAGCTGGATGGTGGGTCGCTCTAGCTTGGGTTCCCCCATGCATTGCCAAGTGTGCTTAGGTAGTATATTGGCGTCCGATCTGAGGTTTAAGATAACCCGATCCATCTCATAGTCACCGATCTGGACTGTCAGCCGCATTTCCCTGCCAGTGCGTCTTTGATATTTGTATAATTTATGCACATCCTTGATTTTGGGTGACCCACAGCTCGTGTTGCGTAGCTTTCTAGTAAAGTCTGCAGATTTCGTACTACCTGAGGGTTGTGTAGTAGCCTCACACATTCTTGTAAGAAAATTTTAACTTCCGCAGTTACTTCCTCATCTCTCGGGTGTGCAGAGGGCAGAATTTTAGTCTCAAGGAAGTCCTTTCGAGCCTCCATAAACATCTCCCTCGCTTTGCCCAGGTCCAGTCCTTCTTGGTTGCTAACTACCCTGTAGATTAGTGAGTTAGTTTCATCTTTCTCCTTAGCCCCCCCAGTCGCCAATCCACTGTGCATTACTACATTTACCTTGGTGTCCTTTCCCCTTAGCCCGGTCTGGACCCTTCGCACCTTCTGTGCAGATGGGAGCTGCTTTTCTTGTATCTTTGATTTTAAGGTTGGGCACTCTTCCAGTGTATGGCTCCACTACCTACAATACCTGCAGGACTGTTGTAAAGGGTTCAGGAAATCCTTCGCCAAATTCCCATGCCTCCACAGTTATAGCAGAGTGACTAGCCTCGACCCCGACCTGTGCTTCCGCTCCGACTCCCATCCCTTCCTCCAGGGGGGGAGTCATCCCTGCCCGAGGGGGTTCTTGGCAAGGTAGGGTCTTTTCCCCTATTTATTATTTCATTAGGGCTTCGACAGTCCTACTCCTCATGGCCTATTGATCGCAAGACCGACACCAACATCGCTTTGGTTCAGAAACAGGGGTGCCATTACAGGGCCATTGGTGGATACGACGCAACCTTGCTGAAAAACTCCCTCCATGCTAGAGCGCAGGTTCCCTTGAGCCCTGCTGTCCCGGACCATGTGCTCCTGGTCCTGGGTGGCCTACCGTGTGATCTAGTTTCGTGCCAGCCCCTCTTCCTTTCTCCTGCTATAGATTTTGCAATTGGATCATTTCCACAAACTTCACATACAACTCTCCAAACATTATATCCACAAGTTAATAATTGATATTTTATATTTTTACTCCATACCTTGTAAATTGTAGTAGTGAGGACATCCATTCTGAAAAAAAAAAAAAAATTTCCACCAACAAACCCCATATCTACTCTCCAACGATCAAGCTGCAACCAACCCCACTTTGATACCAATTTTTGGAAACCTTTGAGCACTATTGAGTGGGGGAGGGGGGGGGGGGGGTGGGGGGGGTGAATCAATAATGTGACTTATATACAATTGTTTCCTTTTATCAACCTCTTATTGAATCATACAATTATTCACCAGCAACACATTAGATTATCCATGCATAAAACCATATAATCAGCTAAATCATAAACCATGCAAGAAACGTAAACAATAGAAAATTCACATCACATAAAACACACATGAGACACAAGATTTGTGGTGGAAACCCTTCTAGGAGAAAAATCACCCTTGATGTTGCTGCTCTACTATGAATTCTATTATGTCAAACATTCAATTGTTTACATAGTGTGTTTAATCCCACCATCATGGAGATTCTACCTCATATACAACATGCCAGCCACCATTGGCTATGAGACTCGATACTACTAGATCAACTTGGAATACTCTATTCTCTACAGATCTCTACAAACTACCATCCACTGAAGGCCACCATGATCAGTCGATCCTTGCCCAACTTCCATTGGACTATCCAACCACCATTAGACTATGCAACCACCATTAGACTATCCAACCACCATTGGATTGAGAAAATTATTCTTTTCGCTGAAGCTTCGCTATCATTTCTCCATCTCCATGAAGTCACTGCTCCTCACCACCATGCAGACCTCCTTTCATGTACTTTCAAATTGGATCCCAAGACACTATGCTCGAACAGAAATAGGCTCTGCATACATGCTCCCAGAAACAATATCTCATCATCAATCAATATAAAAGCAAATGCACAAAATATGTTGTCTCCAATATAAATTGTGTCGACCAAAAACTGAATATCAGACCCTCACAACAATAAAATGTTGCATAATACAAATAACATAATAAGACACATGAATATGTGCTAAATGAATCAAAAACTCCTGTAAAACATGTGTGAGAGGATCACCGACATATAATCCAGCAGCATACCAAATTCTCCCAACTCAAACACTACACCAACAACTCTAAATCTGAACAATACTGAATCATGCTTCAGATATGCTCATTATATATTCATAGACTAAAGAATCTAGGCTCTCGACTAGATTTGAAGCCTACACGTCTTCTATACAACCTTCTCATTCACATATATATTCTCCAACTCACTTAAATCACAATCAACCATCTCACAATGAGCTATCTCCAATATAAATATGAACTCAAGTGCTCAACTCAATAATTACACAAAACTACTGGGCATCACAACTTTGTTCATATGCTTGATTGGATTCAGATTCAACTCATTAACTCAATCAATCCATTATATCCACTTTTGTTTTTATATTTTCAATGTTAATCACTTTCTGGAAGCAAATCAAATCTGGAATTGCAATTGGGGGAATTTGGAAAACAACCACAACAAAATATTTGTGAAAATCTCCTTCAGATAACCTTCCGTTTCTCTAAATGTAGACCAAATTTTGAAAAAAATCTTTGTAGGAAAAATAATTTGGTCCATTTTGCACAAAACCCATGTCTCAGAATTTCGAGATTCATCCTCATTTTCCCAAAAAATCGTCTGCAAAAATTTCACTTCTTTATCCAATGAATTTATGAGTTGGCATGTTTGAAAATTTCCTCACACAAGAGAACCAACCCAACTTTTCTTCTCTTCCTCTATTATTTAATTTTATGGAATGGTTAAGTCAAATTATTCTCAACAATCAATACCTAGGTAAAATACCATGGTTATCCCAATACCATGGGCACCTGTACCATGGTAATATCCAACTATATACCATGGGTAAATACCTTGGTTATGTCAATACCAAGAATATATGTACCAAGGTAATATCACGTTCCAAATTGCTCCACATACATACCAATACCATGGTAATTCCAATACCAATAATACTTGTACCATGGTAATACTATACTCATGCTCAATCAAATACCAAGGTAAATCATTTCACTTCCATACCAAATACCATGGGAACCATCCTTAGTAACAATCTTTATCCAAACAATCATATGCATAACCAATGTATTGTCAAACACCTCACCACATCTAACGCTATGCAACAACATGATCATGAGGACCATGACATCCTATGCTCACACTTTGTATGCAACATCAACAAATCACAGATCCATCTACACATCTCCATGATAGTAGATATGTCAAAGCTAATGAAATACACCATTTATGCAAGCCACATGTAGCCACCTATACATATGCACACACCATAGTCCATCAATATACAACATGAGGTTGACATAAGTGTATGACCTCAAGAGTTGACATCAATGGCAACAAAACAATGCCAAAAATATCCGTTAAACCATATTTTATACTTGAGCACTGATCCTGTCTCTGATCTTGATTGTTTCCTTTTTGATGAATGACTTGATTCACTTTTCCCTTGAAGATCCTTATGTTGGTCCTTGTCATTATCATGTGGTTCTAAAACCTTGTGGATGTATCCAAGACTTGTCTTAATTAGTTGAAATAATTGTTCATTAATAATATTATCTAATGATTCAAATGCCTTAACCCATTTGAGATTCCAATTTGATTGTGATTTTGTTTTGTCATAATATTCCCTTAGAGTCACAATTTCTGATTCTAACTATTCACAATGCCTTTCCTTTTCTTGAAATTGTTTCATCAAAAATTCCTCTCTTCTATTCGCTGCTTCAAAATGAGTCTTTAAAATGTTTATTTCTTTAGCAATACTGCTCTCTTTAGTTTCCAGATATTTGTTTGCATTCCCGAGTCTATCGATTTATTTTAATGCATTCATTAAATCATTTGTTTCACAATTATCAGATTCACTAGTCAACTGTTCTTCAGGAGCCATAAGTATTTTGTAACTAGTGATAGAATCTGAATCTTCCTAATCATTCGATGTGTATTCATTGTCTTCATCAAAATACAAGTTTTTCTTTGAAGATAATTTCTTTTTGATATTTTTCTTGGAGACATCCTTTCCTTTTTCTTTCTTATCATGATTCTATTTGTATGGACATTTACCATCATAGTGACCTACTCTTCCACAAGAAAAAATGTTTAAAGGGAAGTTTACCTTTGAATTTACCATTTCACACTTGCAATTTCCTTACAAAGTTCTCCTCTTATTCAACTGAGATGTAACTAGCATCTTTAGGCTCATCCTTTTGTTTTCCTTTACGTGTAGCTTTGAAGGAAACTTCTGTTATTTATGTTGTATCCAATTTTGTTCTCATTTCATAGGCTGTCAAGATCGCTTGGAGTTTTTTTAAATAACTGTTTGAAATCCTGAATTTCCTCAATAGTTGAAATTTTTGCATTGAACTTAGGAGTTAGCAATCTCAATATATTTTCAAAAATCATAACATCTTCATTCTTATCACCACCACCCTTCATTGTGTTTACAACTTCGTCTAATCTAAGGAAAATTTTGCATTGCTTTCATCTTCATGCATTTTGAGAGATTCATATTGTAGTATATAAGACTGTAAATTAACTCTTTTTACCTTCATATCACCTTATTAGCTATTGAATAGCTTGTCCCACATTGCCTTCATGGTATCAAGCTGCATCACTTTTACGAATTCAGATTCTGCAAGTCCTCCTAGTATGAAATTTTCTGCTTTAGCATTGCTCCCATATTGTTTCTTTCTTGCATTATTAGTGGGAATGGATCCCATATATTGATATCCCATTTCAACTGCTACCCACACATATGCTCTAAGAGACTGCAAGTAATATCTCATTTTGATATTTCAAAATACAAAGTATGTTCCATTAAAAAATGGTGACTTGGTAGAAAATACTCCATCTTGAGTTTTCATCTTGTTGGATCTACCTTCTAGTGATAAAGCTACTTCTAAAGGGTCTGCTCTAATACCAATTGTTAGAAATACTTGGGGGGGGGGGGGGGGGTCGTTAATCAATATTTCATTTCAATTAATCTTCAATTGCACATTCAGGACTTTATACATGACTTCTCTTCAAGTAAATTATGTGTGTACACACTTTTAATGAACACAAATAACGTATTTTTAGTTTACTTATTTTCATCAATTTCATTAGCCATTATTTCATTACTTATTCATTATGCAGTAATCATGAGTAGTATTCAACATAAGAGTAGATAAACCATAAAACATAAGAACTCAACAACACATAGGGACACTGATAGTTTTAGGTGGAAAACCTATTTGGGAGAAAACCACCGTTACTGTTGTATATTCTTCTTCTTATTATAAAGAAAAATATCCTTACATATTGTACTAGTGCAGACTCTTACCAATACATAGGTTCCTACATGCTAGAGGGTACCACCTCCACAAAATCTCCAGCTCTGGCTGGAAGGAAGCTACTACTCCATGATCAAGTTTACCGACTCCTACCTAAAGGAAGCTCCTACTCGCTGACTAAAGGTTCCAACCCTTGGAACCTTTGTGACCATGCTAGAAAATATTTCACACTGGATCCACCTATCTCATTTACAAACCTGCACGTTCCATAAAATTTTAAAAGTGGACCTACAACCAATAATATGTTCAAACAATAAATATAAATAGCCTCTCTAAAACCAAACACTGAATAACCAAATATTCTCGTTGAGTACCAAGATACCAATTACCCGTCTACAACCAAATCGCTTATCAAATATACCAAGAAAATCCTCAAATTATTTGCTCATAAACTATGTCAAATTCTTTGCTGATCAAATGACAAATCATACACCATACTCAAGACAACCATCAACATACTCATCCAAAATACAAAACTCTCTGAGTACAAATTCACTGTCATAATCAACTTAGGATATATATGCGACTGTAATTAACGAAACCCGTGTATATACACGTTTTTTATTCACAACAACAACATAAAAATCTCAATTTACCATGCTAAATAACTGAATACCAAAACCTTTTTGAAATAGGTTCATCAAGATATCACAACCCAAGTCATTCAAACCTTATCTACAACAATTTTATCAATATTCCAAATACCAATCCATTCAACACTCATCTACCATAAATATACTCATCAATCAGTAGCAAAACAACTAACAACTAAGCTCGCTCATGCATCATCGTAACAATAATAAAATAAAACCAACAACAAGCAACAATATTAATCAAGATACATTAACTTAGATAGTATACACTATTGTTCTAAAGAGGAATCACATATGTATGTGCTATTGAGGAACAAAACCTGCATAAATATCTTAGAAGATTAAAATTGTCATCAATGCCAAAAAAATATATACAAGTATAGCTTAATGCAATACATGACGGAAACCATGTGATTATTCTGCAACAACGATCAGACACAGGTTATTCCATACTCTATGCAAATAATATGAACAATAACAACTCGAAAAATGGCAACTATGTAATAGGCATCCATGAAACCAATCTCAGAGGACAATGGAAAGACAAGCAACAACATTATTCACTTTAGATTCATGGAATTCTGCCCTCTGTCCTACATACAAATTATATTAGAACATTCAAATCGACAAACCCCTGCAACACATGAATCAAAATTTGTAAGACAATGCAGAAAAATAGCTATGCCTCATACGGTCTCCTTGATCTGCATCATGTCTACACACCCATGTAATATTCAATCCTTTCATTCTGGTGCATGCCTATTAAAAACAAAATCACGTTGAATGGATCATAAAAAATGCACACCCAACTACTTGATCTACTTATCCCTTTATAATATCATTAGCTTGGTTTTAAATTGTAGTTGTTGTTCTTTGAAGAATATGGAATATGATTTGGATGGTTTTCTGCATTGGATGGCCTCCATCGCCAAGCTTTCCATGGTGGAAAGTTTTGCTTCCTTCTCCTGTAGCTGCCCTCTTACCATCTGGTTTTCTAATTGCAACTGCTCCTTCATGAATCGACTCTTTGAATCTTAAGTCATCCATTATTCACCCATTTTCTTCATATTTTCTTCCATGAGGCCCACATCCTCAACTTTCTTGGACTTAGAAATCTGCATCCACCTATGACTCTGAATTCACTCATTTTCTAGCTGAAGTAGGATGGGGACTGAAATTTTTTTAGGTATGATTCATCCAAGTTCATAAAACTTATAGTAGGACCCAAGATAAGGATGTGGATCAGGCTCTTAGAGTTATTGTGGTCCTCCTTCTCCATGTTGAGTTTCTTATACTCCTTCGTGTAGTGGTGTCTCCCTATCTTGTAACAATTATGTCCCTTCCTATATAAGTCCTTTTTCTTCCTGTAATTGGGAAGTTTCTACTTGTAATTTCTTGACTCTAGCTGCCCTAATGGTTGGCATTCTTATGTATGTATGAGGCTGCTTTCCCTTGGCTTTGAGGGAGGTAAATTCCTCAATTTTCCCTTTTCCTCGTCCCAATTCTCCTTCTTGGTGGCTGATAGTTTCTTCAATTATAATTAGGAATATGAAGGAGGTTAAATATTCCCTTGTTTGATCCTAGTGCTCTTCCTTATTTTGAAATATAAGGGGCCTTTCTTGGGATTCCTCCTTTTGGATTTGATAGGTGTGCTTAGGGCTACCAGGGTGGCATCCACCTCTTGTTTTGTATTCCCTTCTGAGGGCTTACTTGCTTTTTCTTTCTCTTCTCCCAAGGTTTAGAGGGATCCCCAAGGGTCCCTTTTGATGCCTCTGGTCCCCCCCCCTTTTTCCTCCTTTCCTTATCTAGTACCTTCTTCAATATCTTATTCTTCGACTTCTTGTTTAGCATCACTTTGTTGGGGTGGCCCCTTCATGTTCTATCAGAGGTTGGGCTTGAGTCTCAATGAAGGTATCCCTATCCATGTCCATAAACTCATTCCATAACATAGGGTTCTTGAGGTGACTCAAGGGATTCATAACAATGAGCCTGATGAGGCCATGATGAGAAATGTACTAGTTCTTCCCTTCTCTCACTCTCTAGCTCATTTCAATCATAGATTGAAGGAGAAAGTGGGGAATATTGAACCTGCCTAGGATGGGCAACTATGTCTAGAACCTTAGCTCATAGAGTAGCCTAAACTGATAGGCATACACAACACTTAACCTTCCTTCACAAGATATGTATTTTAGGATGTGATAAGCCACTTCATCCCATGGGTAAGGAAGGCTCTCCCTTCCATCACCTTTCTTGTCTTCAACTACATTTTATTTAGGGAGGAAGAAACTCTTCTTGGCTATGATGGATTATTTCCTATCTTCCTTGCCCCATCCAACTCCTAGGGGTAGTGTGGTCACTCTACTAATGTGCTTTAAATTCAAATGGATGACACACCCTCTTACAAAAATGGTGGAACTATCTTCCCCTTGAGAGTGAAGGGCTATGGAAAATTCATGACCCTTTAATGGTGGAACTATTTTTTCAAAGAACCCCATCCATTGGTGGCTTATTGATCCTAGTGTCTCCAGAGACGCTCAGAGGTCAAAGAGGGCTACGAATAGCTCAAAAAGTAAAAGTGGTTAGATGGAAGCGAAACCAGAACTAGATCGTAGTGGTCGTCGTCTTGATTCCAATTGTGTGAACGAAACTAAAATCTGAGTTAGCCAAAGTGCAATTTTCTTGGCTAAGAACCATGCTTATCATTCAAAGACAAAGCACATTGATGTTCAATATCACTTTGTGAGAGATATGGTTGAGGCTAAAAGGGTGTTGCTAGTAAAGGTGGACACTTTGAAGAATGTTGCAGATGCATTGACGAAGTCTGTAAGCACTCAGAAGTTCTCTTGGTGTAGAGAAACAATGGGTGTTGTAGAAGCTGAGCTAATGGTAGCTCTTACGTGGCCCCTTGCGGAAGAAAACAACCAAGTGGGAGAATGTTGGGTTTGTGTTATATTCTTTCCATGAATAATCACGTGTGGGGGGGTAACAGGGGGAGTGGTAGCCCCCACTGTTTGGGTCTAGGGCAGTGCCCCAAAAAAAAATTTTGGTCCTTATTTTCCGGTGGGCGGACCTGCCCATGGTTTTGTGCATGGCTTTGCACATGGTTTTGGGGCATGATGGTTTTTGGCCCCTAGTATTTTGTAGATCCGGTCAAGGGAACTACGGTTATGTTCTAATCCAGGGTTAATGGATTGGGGTTTATGTATGCTTCAGAATGTATATATATGTGTTGTAACACTAGGAATATAATGAAAAATCAAGCTGGTCGTACCGATTTGGGATCCAGGGGAGTATCTCTGTGTTTATTTGTTTTATGTTTTATGCTCTCACTACTATTTATTTTTTGTCTTTAAGATTTGTTTGCAGATAATTTTTGTACAGGATTAAAACCTACAGTTTGACCCAAACTTTGACCATGAATAACTTAACCATACTATCACAATATATCCTTTTAGCTTGCTGCACCAACCCCATACTTGAACACAATCTCTACAACCAAAATTATTCCTTGATTGCATGAGTGGCTGCTATGTATTCAGCCTCTGTAGTTGAAAGAGCCACTACAGACTATATTTTACTCATCCAACTGACCGCACCTCCAAATAGGCTAAACATATACCCACTTGTAGATCTTCTTTGGTCCAGATCTCTAGCCCAGTCCGTATCAAAAAAACCATGAATGTCCAACACTCTTTCCAATCCTGGTCTTCCCTGGTAGCACAAGCCATAATCACTAGTGCCATGTAAATATCTGAAAACCCGCTTCACTATTGTCCAATGCTCCTTCCTTGGGTTTGACATAAACCTGCTCAATACTCCCACTGCATGTGCAATGTCTGGTCTAGTATAGACCATTTCATACATCAGGCTACCCATTGCACTTGCATATGGAACATGGGACATATCCTCCTCTTCTTCTTGTGTCTTGGGACACTGTTCATCAGACAACTTTGTACCTACAGGAATCAAAACATTCACTGGTTTACTATCTTGCATATTGAACCTCTGCAATATAGTCTTGACATACTTCCTCTGGTTTAAACAGAGCTTCCTCTTTGTTGGATCTCTCTTAATTTCCATGCCCAAAATATAGTTTGCAACACCAAGATCCTTCATGTCGAATTTGGAGAACAGTTGGGTCTTCAAATCTTGGATAATTTCTTTGTCATTTCCAATAAACAACATATCATCCACATACAAGACCAAATAAATAACACGATCACCAATTAATTTAAAATAAACACAGTGATCCTCCTTGCTTCTGGTGAAGCCAAGTCCCCGTATGTAGGTATCAAATTTATGATACCACATCCTTGGTGATTGTTTTAACCCATACAGAGACTTCTTTAACCTGCATACTAGTTATTTCTTCCCCTTCACTATAAAGCCTTCAGGTTGTTTCATGTAAATCTCCTCTTCCAGATCCCCGTGAAGAAATGCTATCTTCACATCCATTTGTTCTACCTCAAAATCAAATGCAGTAGCAACAGATAAAAGCAATCTAATAGAAGTAACTTTGGCAACAAGAGAAAAAATATCACCAAAATCAATTCCCGGCACCTGGGAATAACCTTTTGCTACCAACTGAGCTTTTTATTTCTCCACCTTACCTTCTACATTCATCTTCTTCTTAGACACCCATTTGCTCCCAATGGGCTTCCTTTCCAGCCAGCAACTCCACCAGATCCCATGCCTCATTTTTATACAAGGATGCCATTTCATCAACCATGGCCTCCTTCCAGAGTTTTCCATCCTCTGAATCTACTGCCTCCTTGACAGTTCTGGGATCATCATCAATTATAGTTAAAGAAAAATTTGAACAGAAAGAAGATGGACTATACCTTTTTGGTTGTCTTCTTTCCCGAGCTGATCTTCTCAAAGCTGGAGTTTGTGGCTCTTCCTTTTCTAAGTCTTCTTCTGTTGTAGAGTCTGATTCATCCTCCTTTAGCTCAAACTTTATCTTCTCAGGTTCCTTTGGTAGGAATTCATGTTTAACAACATCTTTCACCTCTCTAAACACCACATCTCAGCTGTACACAACCTTGCTTGTTTCTGGGTTCCAAATCTTGTAACCCTTTAAACTATCCTTATACCCAATAAAGATGCACCTTTTAGATTTATTATCCAACTTGGTCATTTTCTCCTTTAGAACATGTACATATGCATCACATCCAAATACCCTCAGATGTTAAAGAGAGGGTTTCTTACCAGTCCATACCTCATGTGGAGCCTTATCCTTGAACGCTGATGAAGGTGATCTGTTAACCAAGTAACATGCAGTCTCCACTACCTCTGCCCAGAATTCTTGTCCTAATCCGGTACCACTAAGCATGCTTCTTGCCTTTTCCATCAGCGTTCTATTCATTCTTTCTGCAATTCCATTTTGCTGAGGTGTGTATGGAGTAGTCTTCTGCCATGCTATACCACACTTCTTACAGAACTCTTCAAATTCCTTCTTGCAGAACTCCCCACCATTGTTTATCCTCAACACCTTTATCTTCTTCTCTTTCTGGTTTTTCCAATAGAGCCTTAAATTCTTTAAATCTGTCAAAGACTTCAGATTTCTTCCTCAAGAAATATATCCATGTATTCCTTGAGAAGTCATCTATGAATGAAACATAGTACACATACTTACCTAGTGATGGAACCGACATAGGTCCAAACACATCGCTGTGCACAAGCTCTAATATCTTGTTCGCCCTCTTAGCACCAGAAGGAAAATTCACTCGATTCTGCTTCCCATATAGACAATGTTCACAGAAATCGAAATCCAGAGAGCTATTAGACATACCTTCTACCATACCATTTCCATGCAGTAGCTGAAAGCCCTTCTCTCCAATATGTCCAAGCCTTTTGATGCCATAACATGGTCTTTTCTCCAGAGACCGCTAGGCTTTCTGCTCCACTTTCAGAAACCACAGAACTGTTGCACCCAACAATAACAGTGCTACCCTGAAGCTTGTACAGAGTTTCAATCTGAACTCCCCGCATTAATAAAAGTGCTCCCCGAACCATCTTACAGGTATCTTTCTCGAACACTGTTTTTACACCTACATCATCCATCTTGCTTACAGAAATTAGATTTCCAGCCAATGAAGGAATGTGCAGAACACCAGGAAGTGTTCTAATCCTTCCACCTTGCAGTTTCAGCTTGAATTTTCCACGTCCGACGATTTTGGCCTTCCTATCATCACCTAAGAAGACATCACCGCCATCATATTTCTCATACTCGCAAAACCACTCCCTATGGGGAGTGAAGTGAAAGGATGCACCCAAGTCAATCAACCATGACTCATGATATACATGTGTATTTGAAGAAGAAGCCAAATACACATCCCCACCTTCATTCGAGGTGGTTTTTGCCTCTGCAGAAGGAGAATCATCATATCCCTTTCCTTTCTCAAGAGCTTTAGATCTGCAGTCCTTTTTGTAGTGCCCTTCCTTTCCGCATTTCCAGCACATCTTTACAAAATTTCCAGGAGATTTAGATCTCCCTCTAAATTTAGATCTCCCACTCGAAACCTTATTCTTGTTTCTGTTCTGGGACCTTCCTCGTATAGATAAGGCATCTCCATTCTGACCCTCTATATTTCTCCATCTCATTTCCTCCGATAGTAAGGCTAAGACAATGTCATCAAAATTCAAGGTAGTTGTATTGCTACCTATTGCAATAACCAGACTGTCCCATGAGTCTGGTAGAGAACACAACAAAATGATGCACTTAGCTTCATCTGAGATTTTAATATCAACAAATGACAGCTGACTTACCATAGTATTGAAGGCGTTTAGATGCTCTGTCACTGAGTCTCCATCCTTCATCCTCAGGTTATACATATTTTTCCGCAGGAACAATTTATTCACCAGAGACTTAGATTGGTACAAAGTCCCAAGTTTGTCCCATAAGGTCTTCGCCGTAGCTTCCCCAGATACATTCAACAATACTAAATCTGAGACACACAACCGTATTGTGCTCTTTGCCTTCCGATCCAGCTTCTTCCAGTCTTCATCTGACATTGCCGTTGGTTTAGTACCTGGATCTACCGTAATCCACTGATCTTTATCCACCATGAGATCCTCCATCTTGAGCTTCCACAACTCAAAACTCTGATCATTAAATTTCTCGATCTCTATCTTCCCACCGCTTGCCATCTTCTTTCACCCGCAAATATCCCACTAAACAGGGTCTACCTCAGGCCTGAGAAAAAAATCCCTCAGTAGCAAAGGCGTCCCCTTGAAGCCGAAACTACTCTGATACCAAATGTAGGCTTTAACCCTGTACAAAAATTATCTGCAAATGAATCTTAAATATAGAAAATAAACAGTAGCGAGAGCATAAAACATAAAAGAGATAAACACAGAGAGATTCTCCTAGATCCCAAATCGGGACGACCAGCTTGATTTTTCATTATATTCCTTTTAGTGTTACAACACATATATATACATGTCGAAGCATACATAAACCCCAATCCATTAACCCTGGATTAGAACATAACCATATTTCCCTTGACCGGATCTACAAAATACCAGGGGCAAAAAACCATCGTACCCAAAAACCATGTGCAAACCCATGCACAAAACCATGGGCGAATTCGCCCACCGAAAAATAAGGACTAAATTTTTTTTTTGGGGCGCTGCCCCAGACCTTGACAGGGGGGCTACCTCCCCTCCTGTGACCCCCCCGACGTTGCACCCAGCGCAACGTACAGGGGGGGCTATCGTTCCCCCTGTGACCCCCCCACGCGTGATTAGTCGTGGAAATAATATAACACATACGCAACACAAACTTGGCCAAGTGGTAGGCTTAAAGAGTCAAAAAATTGACCGAGACCCAAGGCACAAAATCTGGCACCGAGATGGGAAAAAATGTTGCCTACTTAATTTTCCCAATAACCCTTATTTTCAACAAAATTCAAAATGGCCAAAGTTGTTTATCAAAAAAAAAAAAAAGGGAGGTGGTGGGCCACCACCCCCACCACCCCACAACGAAAATGTGTTACCAACACATTATTATAAAGGTGGTGGGTGTTCAAACCCACCACCACTTGATAATTCAAAGGCCCAAACCATATATGTAATATATGGTGGCAGGTGGTCAAACCATGCCACTACTACAACCATTCAACATATATAACAAAACCAGTGGGAGTCAAACCCACGACCGATGAGTCCGTTGACCCTGCATATGTGGTAGTCCCACAGAATATTATATAACCATTTTCCATCATAAAATATGTCGGCATAACTACCCGTTAAAAAATAAAAAACATGCCATATGAGGGGGGTTGGTGCGGTTAGAACCCCCGACCTACCTACGCCAAACTTGGAGCTATACCAATAGGCCAATAACCTTCTTGTTTATTTTGTTTGCCTCACCTATACTTAACCCTGTTATTCATTCGACCAGGTAGAGAAGGTGGAGGAGCGGAAAAAAAAAATGGAGCGAGAGCGGAACCCTGAGTGGGTGAACCATGAGCCGAGTGGAACCGTGATAGAGTGGAACCTTGCCTAGGCAGAGATGTGGAGCCATGAACCAAGAGAATCTTAAGAAGTTGAAAAGATTCCCTTGAGGGCCAGAGATTCAGTGACATGATTTGACATGTGGATAGTCTTTTTTGCACATTTTCTCACTAGAAATCCAACTGTGTAGTCAGAATCTCCATCTAAGTAGCGAAAATGTAGGGGTCCAACATCTAAGAATCTTTGGAGAATCCTAAGGAATCTTTAGATTCCCTTAGAGGCTGATTTTTGCTAGTGTCGGAATGTTGCCAAATTTATACTCATTTTTCTCATAATTTCGCAAGGAGCACAGTGGTGTGCTCGGAATATTCATTCGAGCAACGAATTTTCCAACCACCTTTAGGAAGGAATATTTGGGGGAATCTTTAAGATTCCCGTGGGTTCAAAATTTGACGGTGTCAAAACTGCACAAGTTTACAGTCGATCTTACACCACTCATCGCCAGGAATTTAGTGGTGTAGTCCATTTCAATAGCTGAGCTTTGCATTTTTCGGCCATATTAAAAAATGGATGTATATGATGCAGGTGATTATTTTCTTCTGATTTGCTGAGATGATGTTTGTCTTATTGAGATTCCTGATTAACATTATGTTGAGGGATACTTATTGCCACAATACTTTGAGAATTTATTAGCTTGTCATTCTGAAGGAAGACCCATTTGAGTGAGAGTTCCTATAGGGAGAACGTATCGTGGAGAGGCATGCCACTCTTGTTGAGGTAATTTTTCCATATGAGTGAGAGTTCCTGAGAAATTTTCATGGAGAGACATGAGACTATGGTTGAAGGTATTTTTCATTATAATGACAAAGAACATGCCATGTACATCATCATCATTTGCACCATTAAATGAAGCGACCTCCACTCTCTTGACACTAGGCCTAGAGACGTAACCCACACTCGGTGAACGCCATTATTAATGTTTTGTGTACTTTGATTTGCTGATAATCATTATGTTTCCTCTTCTTTAAGAATGCAAATGTGGTTTTTTTATGGTCTTTTAAATGAAATTATACTAACATCATAGAAGTAAAAGGTTTGGTTAATTCTGGTAGCATGAAGAGATCCATATCAAGTTTTGTATTAGAGCGGTCTTCTCGTTGATATGAATTGCAAGTGTGAACAATTGAAAATGGTGGAAATAATGTATGAATATTATGAGAAGAAAATAGAGGAACGAGAGAAATAAAGAGCAGAGCATGATGCTCCATATACCCCTTCCAGTGAACATTCATCGCCTTCATCGTTTTCTCATCATTCGAATGAGGAGATAAACCAGAGCCTTCAAGAAGAGAATGCTAAATTAAGGAGGCTTCTACAAGAAGAGAAATAGGAGAAGTAGAGACTGTAGCTTCAACTATGAGCCATGAAAGAGGCCTTAGAAGAGTTTAAGCGCAATGAAGGCTTGGAGAATTCATCATCACTTGCTCCAGAATCGACAACTAAGGTAAAACATGTTGATCTTTCTTCAATTTTATTTTCACATGAAACCATTTTTTTTTGGAGACATGGAGGTACCACTTCCAAGAGCTGGCATGAGACTCCTTACCAAGATGGGGTATAAAGGAGGAGGAGTTGGTGTTAATGGCCAAGGAATGACTAAGCCATTGGAGGTTGTGAAAAGACATTGATTTGCAGGTTTGGGATACACTGAAGGTGAGTGCTCAAAGGTGTCAGAAGCTTCCAAGACATTTTTTAAACCTTCAATGAAAGATAATTATGGGAACACATCACCATCCTCCCATGGTAGTGCACATTGCAGAGGAAGAGATGAGGAAAGATATCATCACCATAATTGCACCAGAGACAAACAAGAAAGGTAGAACAAGCCTTGGTATGCTAAAGTTCATTTTGATTACAAGCATGTTACTAATGATGAAAATAAATCACGGCATAAAAAAAATATGTAGTTTTTGTGGTTTACATAACCATGTGTTTGTTGAGTGCTGAAAGAGAATTCCAACAAGGAACATGATGAGGAGTGAAAGGCCTTCCCCACATCAAGGAAGGAAGCATGTTAAGTAGGTCTAGAAGAAGAATAATTATTGTAGTCATTGCAACAGAGGTGGTCATCAAAGAGCCACATGTTCGACGCTCCATCTAGAGAAACATCTTAAGGACAAAGTGCTTGTTCATGAACTAGTTGAAAAAGTTGTTCGACAAGCGAATCTACCACAAGGAGATGACCCATTCACTTTGATAAGTGAGACATGGTTTTTCTAGATGTGGTAGCTTGTCATGGCCATATTTTTTAAATCATGTGTTAAAATTTATAATGTAAAAGTTATGATGAGTTTTCCATCGCTTGTTAAAGCAACAATGATGTTTTGGCCTTATATTGATAGCTGGGGTAATGTTTCTATTATGATGTAAACTTTACCACAGAGTATTTGTTATAAACTCGTGGTAAGTAAGGAGATGCTTGGGTCATTATTGGTCATGTAATTGTGCATGTATTTTGCAAATATTGTACTAAAAGTTTGCAGAGGATGCAAGTGTAAGCTCATCGTTTATGGCTCCAAAGAACAAAGGTGATGGGGAAGGAAGGGTGATCTGTCAAGACACTTGTGGTGCAGATGATGTACAAAAAATTTGCAGATTATGTTCATGCTTTTGGTGGACCAAAAGCTCCTAAGTGTGGAGGAATGATCCAGGTGGTTCCAGAGACACTCAGAGGTCAAAGAGGGCTAAGAATATATCTAAAATTAAAAGTGATTAGATGGAAGAAAAACACATAACCAGATCGCAGTGCTCGTCTCCCTCATTCCAATGGTTTTAACGACACTAAAATATGAGCTCACATGGTCGAGTTATTCATAGTCAAAATTTTGGGTAAAACTTGCCCAAGTGGAAGGCTTAACGAGGCAACAAATTGACCAAGACTTGGCACATGGAATCTGACCACCGGAACGAGAGAAATTGTTGCCTACTTAATTTTCTAAATAACCCTTATTTTCAGAAAAAATTTAAAATGGCCAAATTTATTTATAAAAACAAAATAAAAATAAAAAAAGGGAGGTGGTCGGCCACCACCCCCGCCTATTATGAAACCAAATCCAAAAATAGAAGAAAAGAGATATCAATGCCTTAGAAATTAACCACTTCAAGGGAGCAACCTCCAATACATTACATAAATGAACAATTCTTGGATGATACAAATGAAAAAACCTCCTTCTATATATAGACGTCCACTGGGTCACAATATAATCCTAGTCAACCTAACAATAATAATGTAAGGGCACAATAATAGAAATAATGGGGCTACAGGGGTACAACAATAATAAGGGGGTTACACTAACAACAATAAGGGACTATACTAGTAATATAGGGATGTAACATGCCCCTCTCCTTCAAAAAAATGTTTTCCTCAATGCTTGAGTAGCTCCGGATGCTTTATGGTTGTGGGGAATTTCCATTCCTTAATGGCTTTAATTTTGAGTAGCCCCGGGGTCTTAATTATTTTTCTGGAAAACCAAACATTCCACCACAAACTTTTGAATATCAGATTTAAGGCCATCCCAAAAAAAATCTTTCTTCACCCTGTGGTAAGTTTTTAAAAATCTTGAGTGTCCTCCTAAAGGAGAAGTGTGCAATTCCAAAATAATCTTTTGTTTTAGTTGGGAATTCTTACAAATATATAAGCGATCTTTGTACCATAAGGAATAATTTTTCCAACTTAATGTATCAGATGTACTAGGATCTCGCTACAAATTTTGAAAGTGTCCACACTTCTTCGTCCTTCTTCCATTCATCCCTTTCTTCAGTTATCCGATCTGGTTGGATAATAGAAATGGCACAAAGCAATGCTTCCACCTCTTCATCCTTTCTTGAGAGTGCATCTGCAACAACATTTAGCTTCCCCTTTTTATAGATGATATCAAAGTCATAACGCAATATCTTTGTGACCCATTTCTACTGCTCTTCTGAAGATAGTATTTGTTCCAAAAAGTGTTTAAGACTATCATGATCAATTTTTACCTTGAAGTGTCTTCCCATTAGATAAGGTCGTCATTTCTTTAGTGCATATAGTATTGCCAACATTTCCTTCTCATAAATAGATTTCTATAAATAATTTCCTTTGATTGGATGAATTTCAAAAGAAATGGGTCTTCCTTCTTGCATTAAAACAACACCAATTCCATTTCATGAGGCATCACATTCCACAATAAAGGTTTTTGTGAAGTCTGGCGTAGCTAAGACCGATGCTAGGCACATTGCCTCTTTAAGATGTTCAAAGGCCTTATTTGCTTAAGGAGTCCATGAAAATGCATCTTTCTTCAATAATTTTGTTAGAGGTGTTGCTATTCTCCCATAATTCTTAAAAAACTTGCTATAATACCCTGTTAACCCTAGAAATCCTTGCAATTGCTTTATGGTTGTGGGGAATTTCCATTCCTTAATGGCTTTAATTTTGTTAGGGTCTACCTAACACCCTCATGAGATATAATATGACCGAGATATTCTACCTCTTATACTCCAAAGAAACATTTGGATGTTTTTTCATATAATTGTTTCTCCTCCAATAGTTTGAGCACCCTGTCAACATGTTGAACATGATCCTTCCAAGAACTGTTGTAGATTAGTATATCATCAAAAAATACTAGCATAAATTTTCTAAGGAAGGGTTTGAAAATGGAATTCATCAACCCTTGAAATGTAGAAGGTGCATTGGTAAGGCCAAAAGGCATGACCAAAAATTCATAATGACCCTCATGATTTCGAAATGCTATTTTCAGAATATCTTCAGTCTTTATTCTAATTTGATGATATCCTGAATGAAGATCCAACTTGGTAAAATAAATTGCTCCATGCAATTCATCTAATAATTCATCAATCATAGGTATGGGAAATTTATCTTTAATAGTGAGCTTATTGAGCTCCCTATAATCTGAACACATGTGCCATGACCCATCCTTCTTGTGAACCAATAATACTGGAGTAGAGAAAGAACTTTGACTAGGTTGAATTATACCAGCCTCTAACATTTCTGCAATCATACGTTCAATTTCGCTCTTTTGGACATAAGGATATCTGTAAGGCCTGATGTTTGGAGGAACAATTCCTGGAATCAAATGAATAGCATGATCATGATCATGAACAGGTGGGAGTCCTTTGGGAGTTTCAAACACCTTGGAATGATTGTCTAAGGATTTTTGACATCTGGAGAAATAGATGATTTTGATGTTGGAACTTCTAGTGAGCATAATTGTGAAATTATGCCTCGTTATTCTTTCTTCAGAAGATTTGTCATGACATTAGAGATTATTATCTTTCATGGCTTCCCTGTGATACCCCGTAATTCAACTTCCTTTCCTTTCGAAGAAAAATTCAAGAAAAGTTCTTGAAAATTAAAAGCTACAGTCCCTAAAGATTGTAACCATTGTACTCCTAGTACAACATCAACAACTCCCATTGGAATGGAAAGAATTGGAATATTCAATACATATTCCCCCATGGTTAGCTTTATATTATGGAATTTTCCAGATCAATTTATAGTTCCTCCATTTTCAACCATCACTTGACATTCTAGTGCTGAATATAGGAAACAATTCAATTCCTTGGCTACCTTACAATGAATAAAATTATGGGTACTACTCAAACCAATCTATTACATTTTTCTTCTTGATATGTCCTTCTATCTTGAGAGTTTGAGGAGTGGTAATTCCTACCAATGAATTACGTGATATGGTTAGACTCATTTCTTCTTCTTCTAGTCTTGGTTCCTAGTGTATATCCTCTTCTTTTGAAGTTTCTTGTTCATTTTCTTCCTCCTCTTCACAATCTATGTAAAATAATTTCTTCTCAGCACACTTATGACCTTTAGTGTATTTGCTATCACAGTTGTAGTAAATCCCTTTTGCACTTTTTTCTTCCAATTGTTGTGGTGTCAACCTTGTAGGTTGTGGAAGTCAAGCAGTAGCAACACTTCCATCTTTATAGATGTGAGTGGTAGGCTTCCATGTCACCATAATTTTACATTCAATTTTTATTGCCAATCGGAATGCCTTCTCCAATGAATCAGGTTCGCAAACACAAACTTCATGTTGGATGTTATCCTTTAAAGTCCCTATGAAGACATCAAGTGTTCCTATGGAATATCAGTTACCCATATATTCAATTTTTGGAAGTCCTCAATGTGCTCCACCACTGAACCCTTTTGTTTGAGATTTATGATTTGGCTAAAGAAGGTGTTGCTCTTTGTATCCTCATAATGTGCTATCATTTCCTTCGTAAAAATGAACCAAGTGACAATTTTTTTATGGGAGCAAAGCCATTGATACCATACAAATGTATTTTGTTCTAAATGTAAAGTTGCAATGCGTACCTTTTGTGTGTTTTTCACATTATTGAGATCAAAATATTACTCCATCTGTAGTATCCATGTTGGGATCCTTGCCATCAAACTTCCTCATATCCATCTTTGGAATATGGTGGTTCTTTTTCATCAATATTAGAGTTTACCGTCTCAGTTAACATTTATTTTGTTCTCATCATGAGTTTCCTCTACTATCTTTTCACCATTAGGGAACATTTCTTGTATCAACTTTTTCAAACCTTCCATGTCTTCTTTTAGATCATTCTTCATGTTTTCCATGTTGTCTTTCATTTTTTATTCCATGCCATCCATCTTACCTTCCATGAATGCTTCTATGCCCTCCATATTAGCTTCCATTCCATTCATGCCTTTCTTCAAACCATCCATCTTAGATTCCACACCTTTCTTCAAAATTTCCATTTCATTTTTTGTTGCTCTTTGTGAGAGCGAAATTTGTTGCACTTGCTCTTGTAATTTTGATATGTCATGTTGCCATTCTTCATCTTCATGAGTCATAGTAGAGCCTTCTAAAGGCTTAATAGGTGTTGAATTCTTTTTATGGGGGATTTAAGAACCCAATACTGATATATATTCTACGATATGCCCTTGGAATCAATTCAAACTGATTTTTCACACAAGACTTATGCAATTCGAAAAAAGTACACACCTTTTTCTTGCTTTTGAGGAGCTCAATATTGAAACTGAATTATCTCTGTGATTTAGAATCCTCAATATCTGAAATTTGGCCGTGTAGTAGCCCTCTAAAGCTTATTTGAAATGCCATAGGTCTGACCTAATTTTGATTCTTGAAGACAAAGTTATGCCCAATCTCCCATAATGGCCTAATTATGGATTGGTTCAGTAGAGCGAACTTGTATGGAGTGCCACGTGTCATTGTTTCCTCCTTCAGCTCTGAAATTGAGATACTGGAAACTAAAATCTGTGTGCTTATGGTCACTTTTTACAGAATTCCAATCCGATGCTTAGAGAGAGAGTTATGATGATTTTCCCATGGTCACCTCTTTGAGACTAAATTTGGGACCCTGAAAAAGCCCTAACTTCCACAAATAATATCTCTGAAAATGTTGTGAACCAAGATTTGAAATTTTTACATGACATTCCTTAGGATTTTGGGTTCGCTCTTTACAAATTTGGGCTTTTGAGCCTTCATAGAAAACATGTTATAGCAAAAATTCCACGATGACCTGTTTAGGTGAAATTCGGGAGCCTGAAAAAAAACCCTAACTTTCACAGATCATATCTCTGAAAATATTGCGAACCAAGATCTGAAATGTTTTCACGATGTTCCTTGAGATTTCTTCTTCGCTCTATAAAAATTTCAACTTCTGAACCTTCCTAGAAAAAAAGTTATAGAGAAAATTCCACGATGACCTATTTGGAGCAGCGAAACCCTAGAATCCAAAGCTCTGATACCAAATGTTATGAAACTAGCTCCAAAAATAGAATACAAGATAGATCAACACCTTATAAATCAGCCACTTCGAGGGGGAAACCTCCAATACATTACATAAATTACCAATTCTTGGATGATACAAATGACAAAACCTCATTCTATATATATAGGAGTCCACTGGGTCACAATATAATCCTAGCGCGAGCTAACAATAATAATGTAAGGGCACAATAATAACAACATTGGGGTTACAAGGGTACAACAATAATAAGGGGGTTACACTAACAACAATAAGGGACTATACTAGTAATATAGGGACCTAACACTGCCACCCCACAATGGCAATGTATTACCAACGCATTATTATAACTGTGGCGGGTGGTCAAACCCCCCACCACTTGATAGCCTGAAGGGAAAAACCATATATGTAATATATGGTGGCAGGTGGTCAAAACCCGCCACCACTGGAACCATTCAACATATATAATGAAACCAGTGGGAGTCGAACCCACGACTGGCGGGGCCGTTGACCCTGCCCACATGACAGTCCCATAATATAACTGTTTGCCACCATAAAAAATGTCAGCATAACTACCCGTTAAAAAATCAACAATGTTCCATATGAGGGGGTTCAGTGGGGTTGGAACCTCCGAATTACCCGCTCCAAGCTTGGTGCTATACCTATAGGCTAACAACCTTCTTATTTATTCTGCCTGCCTCACCTATACTTAAACCATGTTATTCATTCGATTGAGCAACGAAGGCAGAGGAGCGGACACATAATATGGAGCGGTCGCGGAACCATGACTAGGTGGAACCCTGACCCAAGTGGAAGCGTAACAGAGCGGAACCTTGTCCAGACAGAGATGTGGAACCATGAACTTGGGGAATCTTAAGAAGCTGAAAATATGCCCTTGAGGGTTAGAGATGCCAATGACAAAATTTGACATGTGGATAGTCATTTTTGCATGTTTTCTCACTAGGAGTTCAACTGTGCTATCAGAATCTCTAGCTGAGCGATGAAAATGTAGGTGTCCAACAACTAAGAACCTTTGGAGAACCTTGAGGAATATTTGGATTCCCTTGGAGGCTAATTTTTTCAAGTGTCAGAATGTTTCTGAATTTATTCTCATTTTTCTCAGAATTTCGCAAGGAGCACAGTGGTATGCTCAGAATATTCATCCAAGAAATGGATTTTATGACCATCTTCAGGATGAAATCTTTGTGGGAACCTTCAAGATTCCTAAGGGTCCAAAATTTTACGGTTTCAGAATTTGAAAAGTTTACAGTCGATTTTAAACCACTCATTGCCAAGAATTTAATGGTTCGGTCCATTTTAATTTTCAGTTTTCGACAATATTAGAAAATGGTGGTATATGATGGAGCCCTGTCATGCTTTTCTTCTGATTTCCTGAGATGATTTTTACCTTGTTGATATCCCTGATTAACATTATGTTGAGGGGCACTTGTTTCCACATTATTGTGAGAATTTATTAGCTTGTCATGTTGAAGGAAGAACCATTTGAGTGAGATTTCCTATAGGGAGAACGTCTCATGGAGAGACATGCCACTCTTGTTGAGGGAATTTTCCCATATTAGTGAGAGTTCCTGAGAACATCTCGTGGAGATACATGCCACTCTGGTTGAGGGTAATTTTCCTCATAATGAAAAATAAAATTTCATGTACATCATCATCATTAGTAGCATTAAATGAAGTGACCTCCACTCTCTTGACACCGGGCCCATAGATGTAACCCACACTAGGTGAAATCCATTATTAATGTTTTGTATACTTTGATTTTATAATAATTATTATGTTTCCTCTTCTTTAAGCATGCACATGTGGTTGTTTTATGCTCTTTTAAATGAAATTCTATGAAAATCACATAAGAAAAAGGTATTGGTTAATTCTGGTAGCGTGAAGAGATCCAGATCACTTATGAAGACATCTATGATAGGAGGATGTTGGTGGATTATTTTAGTGTTTGCAGGCACCCTTATATTGAAACCCCCTTCCATGTTTCCTACTACTTCTTCCTCAAGTTTCCTCAAAGAATTTTCTATAAATTGTTGTGTTTTGAGCAACTTAGGTTTTCAAGACAAAGTTGAGAGGGTTTGTGCTCTTCTTCCATCCAGAGGGAAGATAATTACATGCAAAATTCCAAATAAATTAACTCTACTAACTCCTTGATTCCCTCATATAAAAGAAACATTTTTAGAAGTATTCAATATGAAAGGGTGTGCTATAGGATGTTTGTACAAGCAGAATTTTAACCAAATTATCTTATTGTTGTCACTGCGACAAACACCCTCCAAAATTTTACCTACACTTAAATTTTGGAGCCTACTATGGATCTTGCGATCAATTGTTCTGTGGTCACTTATTGATTCATTGAAGTCACTTTCTCACACATGCTCAATTCACAACAAGTTCATGAGCACATTATTTTATGCAAGATTGAAAAAGCATAACACAATCCATCAATACAGTGCTTGTGAAATGTTCAACCCAAGTTGACAGTTAGGGCACACTGTCATTAACTATCCCTCACTCTTTAGGAAATTTTTTCACATATGGTCAATAGGCCTTCAAATGAGATCATTCACATCCTTTGAACACTGTGTAATCCTCCTTACACAAATCCCTAAGCATGACTCTCTCAAAACCCTGAATTTATGCCTAAAACTGCTCCATTTTAGTGATTTTTAGGTCCAACACATCCTAGCCCTTTAGATACCAATGTTCACCAGTATGTTGTCCCTATCTAAACATGCATTCATCACCAATAGGTAACCTCTTGCTGAGGGTGCATTGATTCTATGAATTCAGAAAAATTAAAAAGAATTGCGAAGCTTCCTATTTCAGAAGCTTCTAGGAGTTGTTATAACTATTTACCTTGGATGAAAGTCTCGAATCCTATCCTATCCTACCTTTGATATTTCACCCCTTATCCCTTCAGCTCATCCTCCCATCAAGAGTGGATCTCAATCCTAGATTGGTAAATGGATAAGAGCACTTAACTTACTATCCTCTTCTATATATTTGTGACCACCCACAAGTTAAGGGTTTTATTTTGGAGATATATTCTAGCCTCATGCTGCTACTGTGAGAGCCATTATTCCATGCATTAGGGTGACATATAGGTACACTTTGTGGCAAGGAAGGACAAGTAAAATTGGAGGATATCTTCCATAATATCAACTCCTATATTTGGTTGTAACTATCTCCATTTCTGTTAATACAAAGAGTTGATTATTTTCCTATATATGATGTTATTATTTCATGTATTTCGATGCCATGTTGGTCCATTGAATAAAGTGATTAGATGATGTTACATAGATGTCGTAGATCATTGACTTGTGTTATTTTATTGTGCAAGTTCTAATTATAGTGATCAAAGCTAGGATTGGAGCACATGAGCCAAGAGATGAGTGAATCATACGTCGGATTACAGTTAGGCTTCATCCCATTATATATTTACTTTAAGGAAAAACTTAGCTTCTTTTCTTTTTGTTGTTCTATACTAGGCCATCAAGTCCGGGGAAGATAATTTTGTCTATAGTCGTAGGTTTAGCATAACAAATTAGAGAATCCACTAGGGACCAATGTATTCCCTTGGTGGTTTCCTTGTCCTTAGTGCTTATTCTACCTCTTTTTCATACTTTCACTGTCTTATTCGGTCAAGAATAGACCTAGGAAGACCCTGTAATTGAGTTTCAATTGCAATTTTTGTGTCAGAACCTTTTATCCCCTAGTCAACACTCCCTTTGGTCTAGAGAGAGAGCATTGTAATGCTCCCGAGCCTTCTTTGTTCCTTCATTACATAGCACTGGTTCCCCTCCAACACCTGCGTTGGCTCGTGTTCATGCACAAATTTTCTTTTTCTTTAAATTATTTCTCTATGTCTAGCTTTTTTATAGATGCTCTTCCTTGATTCTTTGAGTGTCTTGTGGTCTCTTAGAATCCTCCAATTGGTTTTATTCTGGTTTTGAGTTCCTTTGATAAGGATTTTTTAGATTTTCTTTTATTCTTATCATTAGGAAATTATCAAACTGATTTGTTTGATCATTGCATGCTTGAATTAATGGGTGTTCTAGTCATCATTTTGAATTTTTTTTCTTTTATAAGTGATTGGACATGCATCTTAGTTTTCATCATATTTTAAAATTAAGTGAAATTGAAAAGAAAAATATATCTGCATTGGCTTATAGGGTTTTGTGTGTGCATCAACATTGGAAGAGTTGCATTAAAAGGGAATGTCACTTATCATATTGTTTGCTGCTTTTTGTATGTTGCATACTCTTTGTCTCTTACCTATTTTAGATATATTTTCCTTGAAAGTGAACGATTTCATTTATTCAAGCTAGCTTGAATTTTAGGGAGTTCAGGTGAAAAGCGCAGTGAGAAATAAAAATAAAACTTAACTGAAGATAAACATTAATATTTACTGAATCAACCTAAGGAGAATTTTTAATATTAATGCAAAAATTTAGAGGTCTAGGTTAGATACGTGTTCTGACATCTTTAAACGTAGGAGTTGTCATTTTTTTCCAACGTTTCATTTTGAGGGTGATATCCCATTCCACATATGTAAGTATATCAGATCGTTCTCCATGTACCTTTGGGTATATCAGATGGTGCTCCACGCATGATAAGTATATGGGAATGATCTCATCGAATGGTTATGCATTATACAACATTGCTACGGGTTGTGCTTCAACGTACTATCGAGTATATTTCAGAACTCCCCTCTAGGTTTCTATCCTCACCATAGGTAACCGAGTCGACCGCCCTGTAAATTGTGATACACTGAAAAAAACATTTGGGGAGATTTCTTGCCTGTACAAAAATACTTGGTTCTCCAAGTGGTATATTTTAGTTCACAGTTACTTGGTAAACCCTTTTTCCTAGTCACCCCTATTTTTGTCTTTGATTTTGTGCTAATGGCAATAGTTCTAGAGTCTAACTATCAAGGAAACCCCTCTGATGAGAATACTAGCCCTTTTCCTCCTTTTGGGAATATTGGTGCTCCTTATGTGGTATTGTTGTCTCTTCATAGATTTACCATTGGTTTGCCAGTTTGGTTATTTTTGACCTCCTTGGTTCTGAATGTCCAAATTGCTCCTCAACCAAATTATCCTCCACTTGAACAATATCAACCTCAAGTTGATCCTAAAATTGACCCTTTTCCTTCTTCACATATTTTTTCTTCATCCATTTCTTCCTTATCACATGATGAAAGTATTGATTCTAGTAACTAGGAAGTTAAGAAGAAGAAGAAAAGGAAGAAGAAGAAGAAGCAAAATAAGGAGGGGGGAAACCAAGCACTACCCATTCAACCAGTATGGAGAAACCTTCGAATAAACCCCGCAAAGTTAAATTCCCTTGTAAGTTATGTAAGAGTGACCACCTTATGAGATTGTCCTTATATTCCCAAGATATTAGAAGTGTGGTCTACAGGCTCACATCAGCCCTTGTCACCAACCTCTAGAGATCATGCTAGTGATAAGCCATCACCTAGTGATGGTAAGGTACATAGGAAAAAGGGTAAAGTTAAGTTTCCCTGTAAGTTATGTGAAGGGAATCACCCTATTCACCTTTGTCCTTATATGGATGAAGCCTCAAAAGTGTTTGAAAAAATTACATATTCTCAGCCATGAATTCCAGCTGGTTACTGAAAGCTTTCTCCCATTCATACACTAGTTGATGAAGTGATTGATCAGAATATGAATCCAATCAATTCTACTCTCTCTGAACGTGAATCCCATGAGCCCGTTCCCGACCAACCATTGGTTGAGAAAATGGTTGACCCGATTTCACTCTCTGTCGATCTTACTTTTCCCATAGAGAGTGAAGATCATACCACTCAGGTTCTTCTTGTTTATTCTAATTCTACTGGACAAGGGGGAATTTATCCTATTCCCATCAAACCCCCTCCAAGTAAACATGCCATTTTCTTTGATTGGAGTCGATTGACAAAACCTCATCTCCCTTCTTACATGCATTTTAAGATCATGGTAAAGCCTTATGATAATAACATCCGTCACACTGTTATAAATGAGGTAGCTTCTATTAGTATTCTATCCTCCACTTCTTGGAAAGCTTTGGGTTCCCCACAACTTGTATCAGCCGCGTCGAATCTGTTAGCTTTTAACAGAAGAACCAACCAAACCTTAGGGATCCTTCCTCAATTTCCTATTACATTGGGAGGAAAAAATATATGTATTGATGTTATGGTTTTCATGGGCTCTTTTGACTTCAATTTTCTCCTGGGTTGAGACTGTGTTTATACTATGAATGCTGTTGTGTCCAAACTCTTTCGAGTGATGTGATTCCCGCATGATGGAAGGATTGTGCCTATCGATCAAATTTCATTTGTCCGTCCTAATTTGACTACCAATAATCCTACTCCCCTAAGTGTTCCAAATGTTCAAGTGGTATCTTCCCCACCACAGGTTAATTATGTGGAAACCCATCCCATTCATGTACCTACTGATTAATATGAGTCTTTCACTGTCTTCTCAACTTCTTTTGAGCTAGATTCAATAGGTGATATGGTGAATCATTTACGGGGGGAATTAGAGCCTGATATTTCCATTGGATCCTTTGATATGTATCCCTTCTAGAGCGTTTTTGTTCCATATGATGAGAACCTCTTGGAAGCCATGGTATCTTGGAGGCCATGATATGATTACAGAGCAGAATTCATTTTCCTGTGTCAAGCTTATTCAAAAATAAAACAAGGTCATGGAGCATAGTTATTTTCCTGTGTCAAGCTTGTTAAAAAATGAAACATATTCCCTTCCAATTTTAGTCTTTTATTATATCTCGTAAATACCTAGTTGATCATTTCACTTGATATCATAAATTAACCTTCATTCCATCCACCTGTTAGTAATCAATAGTCTACTTAGGTGCATGAAATGAAGCTTGGGGGGTATGTACCTCGAATTGAGTCATTATGCCGGGGGCATGAAAAATTATTCCAAGAATAATTTTTCTCCATTTCAAGCTTGTGTAAAAATGAAACCAATCTCAAGAATAGTTTCCCATATTTCAAGCTTGTGCAACACTGAAACCATTCTCATCCTATCCTTTGTGATTGCTATTTTTATCAGCCCATTTTTCTAGCCTTCCTTTCTCATTCCATTGTCACTGTCTGCTTGGTCAATCATATACTTTCAATTTGTTTACCCTTTCCTGGGGAACAACCGAGATAAGTTGTCTTATTAGCCAACCTATTCACCTCTATGTGCTTTCAGAAATTCCATCATTACCGAAAATAGTTACTACCCTTTATACCACTCATTCCTCCAAGAGGATTCCTCTTTAAACTCTTTACAGACTCCCAAACTTGTGACAATTGTAACATTATACATTATGCATAAAAGGAATGAAAGGAATGCGATTCCATTGAAATATTACAGATCTGTCACGGTTATCTCTAGGAGAAAGGAATCTTCTGTATGTAGGTGATCCTTGATATTTTCTTCTCTGCTGTTGGTTTTGTTTCTTGATCGGCTACTGGTTATTTTTTTTTCTATTTCTGGTTATTTTGATTGCTAACTGGCTGCTGGATCTGCCTCTTATTACCTTGGATCTCACATTTGTTGCTAGTGTTATTTTCTACAGGCTTCTTGGGTTCTTCTTTGGTGTTTTTTCCTACATGAAAAATAGATTCACCCTTTTGAAATCCAATACCATATTTATCCATTAGTGATCTTTGGATTTCAAGTAGATTATCCAAGGAAATAGTACTGTTCCCCATCTCTCGCTTCTTTCTCAAGGAAACCACTTCAACTTCTAATTTCTCACATTCATCTTCCTTCACTTTGTACTGCTTCCTCAAATCTTTCAAATTTTTCCATCTTAAATTTCAAGCTCACAATCTCCTCCTTGAGTTTGGCCTCCTTATGATCATAGATCTACAATAATTTCTCCTGATCCTTGCATGTAGCTATTAGTATTTCAATTTCACTTCTAAGCCTCTTAACCACATCATTTTATTCTTTAGGCAATGTAGCATGACAAAAATATGAATCTTAAAAATTAAAACTCAAAAGAAAATCATCACTATTTATACCTTCAGATGCATGAATTTCTGGTCACTTCTCATCATCTGCTAAATCATGTGCACTAGAAGAATGAGACTCCTGTGGTTGATATTCTTGCTTATGGAGGCTCTTCCTTTTGTTCTTCTTTTTGGTTCTATTCTTCTCATTTTCAATATTTATGCTCGTACCATCACCAAATACGGATTCTAGCTTGTTGCACATATCTTTGGCACATTTTAAACCCCATAGTCTATTCAAATCATCATCATGAAGATTCTTGTAGATTATGCATCGTGCCTGACCCTCTTGCTGCAAAACATTTTCTGCAATTGGATCATTTCCACAACCTTCACATACAACTCTCCAAACATTATATACACAAGATAATAATTGATATTTTACATTTTTACTCCATACCTTGTAAATTGAAGCAGTGAGGACATCCATTCCGAATAAAATAAATTAAATTTCCACCAAAAAACCCCATATCTACTCTCCTGTGATCAAGCTGCAACCAAGAGCCCCACTTTGATACCAATTGTTGGAAACCTTTGAGAATTATTGAGAGGGGGACTTGACTCAATAGTGTGACTTATATACAATTTTTCCCTTTTATCACCTTCTTATTGAATCACACAATTATTCACCATCAACACATTATATTATCCATGAATAAAACCATATAAGCAACTAAATCATAAACCATGTGAGTAACATAAACAATAGACAATTCACATTGTTAGCCATCAATAAAATTTTGTCATAACTGATGATGGCTAAAACAAGTCTATTAGTCTTAAACAAACAAATTTCATGCAAAAATCTGTGAGTTCTTGAAGCCTTGTTGTGGAACTTAGCCAAAAGATCCACTTCTTTGATATCTTCATTTCAAAACCTTCAAAGAAAGCCCTGCTGTCCCAAAAAAAAGATTGTTTTTAGACCCATTTTCCACCATTTTTCCTTTGAAAAATCCCTCTAAAAACCCCTTCATTTCACCCATTTTCCCCATTTTTACCCTTTATTTTCCTCAAAATTCCCCTTTAAACCTTATAAAATCCTTTTATTAAGGTTTTTATCCCTTTTTTCCCCTTATTGAAACCCTCAAAATCCTTCAAAGAACTTCATTTTCAGTAAAAAAACATTAATTTTAAAATATAAGGCCTTAAGCCCCTTTCGCTTAAAGCCCGAGCCCCTTTTCTGCCATAAGATAGTGCTCCGTGACCGAGCACTAAGTCCATCGGCCATCGCACATCAGCGATCCCAGTTCCTTTGTTCTCAGACCCTTTACTCCGCCAATAGGCCGATCCTCCAATGAGATCTGGACCGTCCATCCCCAAGATCTGACGGCCATTGCACTCTGTGCTCCATCGCATCGCGCTTCGCCTTTTCCCCTAAACCTTTTCTCCGCCAATATGCAAAGCCCCGATCGCATCTCCACCGTTGATATTGATCTTGATCCAACGGTCCTCCGTCGATCGCACCTGCTTCTCCCATCGGCCATCGGCACATCATAATTCCAAAATCCTCCTTCCCGGACCCTCTTCTCTGCCGATTTCCGATCCACCGAGTTCATCTCAGCCGTCCATTTCCTTGATCCGACGACTCCCATTGATCCCCTCCTTTCAACTCCACCCAATAGTTTTCTGCTACGCGCCAAAACTGCTGACGTCATCTGTTGGGTCCCACTGCTCTTCCTTTGCCGTTGATCTAACTCTCCCTAGATCGGACGACTTGCACCCTTTCGCATCGCCATCCTCCCTCCTGTCTATCCCCTACCAAGTAATTTCCGTGATTTAATCTTGATCCTCCATTCCTCCCGATCAAACGGCTCAGGTTCACTATGGGGGCATCCGACCAAAGTGGCCCGTACTCCCCAGTGCCCCCGCAGTTGACTCTTTTTACTATGGAAGACCTTAGATCTATGGCTAAGGTTTTCTACGGAGGTACACCCCGAGATTTTCCTCCATACCCCCAGTCCCCCCGCTATGACGTCATCCACTGGTCCCACCACCAAGCACTTTGTGCCATCGCGCTCCCTCTCCACCGTTGATCCTCCCAATCCAATGGCTCCCACTTCCACCTGTTTCCCTTTATATATTCACCCCTACCTTGATTATAATCCTTTGTCACTATAATCCAGCGGCGGACATCATTTTACCCAACCTCAAGCCTCCCCGCTACGTGAAAAATTAGCTTACGTCAGCTCGGCCCCACCTCCTTTCACCATTCATCTCTCCTCCCATCCCATTCATTCTCAACCTTAGATCTCCAACCCAAAGATCTAACAGTTTTCGCGCCATTTCACATTCGTTATGCCCCCTCCCCCCACCGTGCATCTTGAACGCAAAACTTCCAGTTTTGCAGAAGCTACATGTCAGCCATTAACACATATTGCGTTCCCCCAACCCCTTACCACTTACTGCCCAAACCTCATGCAAAAACCATTGCTGGTTTTCCGAAACCACTTTTTCATATTTCGCGCCATAATCCTGTTTAAACCTTTCTCCACCTGGTTTCCGCCATGAAAGCTCACCTTCGCTGCATTTTCCCTCCCCTACATCGCTCCTCCACCTCCGCTAAAGCCCTCTGAAGTAGTTAATCCACATCATGCAGGCTTTAAAACAATTTTGTGGTTTGTGCAGGTTTAATGGTGGTTGTTCGTAAAAGCCGTCCCATAGTCAAGAAATGTTGACAGAGGTCGAGGGTAATGATCCTCTATGCCCGGAAATTACAGAAAGAGACACCTGCCAGCAACAATGAAGATCAGTGTAAAGAGATTTAAAGTTAAAGGTAAAGTCAAAAGCCCGAAGATTAAAAGACTTAAACCGTGCAGATTAAGGATAAAGCGCAGCAGAAGACAAAGCAAATCAAAGACTAATATCAGTGTTTAAAGTGACAAATCAGGACAGATCAGCAAAAGACTGCCTTAAATTGCTAGATCATCAAGGCTATTTACTCCTCCGAAGACTAAAAGGGCCACCTACAGGCTTATTTACTAAAAAAACATACAAATTTAATGCATAGTCAGAGATATTTTATTGAAGACAGCTCAGAGTAATTGCCAGCCTACCCAAAGGCTTCAAAGTCAAAAAACATAGCCTGAGTTGATGAAAGTTAATGTAAAAATCAATTAGCAGAGTTAAGATATTAGAAATCTTCTCCATAAGGCTTCCCAAAGGCCGAGAAGCATTTACTCTGTATTAATTGAATTGATAGACCTTCCTTTCACTCCACCTCCTCATTCTTCTATAAATACTTCACAAGGAGACATTGTTGTTGTTGGTTGAATACTTATTGAATGTAAATAGTTATTGAGGCTGCTGAAGCTCTGTTAGTAATTGAAGAAAGATAGACTGAGAAGAGAAGTTTGAAGCTGTAAAGACCTAATGGACTTGAAGATTGTAACTGGTTTGAACATCAAATATACAAGCTGATTTATGGGATCCTAGTCTATGTCAATGGTGATGTTTTTCTTACTGTAATTGTTGTTTTTCTTATGTTTTCATACTATCCACTTTCTCTGATAAAGAATAGGAAATATAGATTAGAGTTTACTGCAAAGTACCCTATTTCTCACTGATAAGATTTATCTCTATGTTTTCTTCTAATTTTTGCTTTGGGAATGATTTCAATAGAGCATAACCAGTCAAGGAATGTTGGTGAGCCCATGTCTTGCTGAGTAAAACCGGAGATGTTGTTCTTGAATGATATTTTCACTGCATCCTAAGTAGAGTCCTAATCAAGGAAGTTTATGGTTAGCCCTGTCCCTTGTTTAGTCTTAAAACAGTTGTTTTGAAAGTTTCCCTTGAGAGTATGCCAAAAGCAGGATAGATTCAAAGTTCTTACCTGATCTTAGGCTATTCTTTTGTTTATCTTATATGTTTTCTTCTTTCTGAAGGTAATTTGTTAGATTGCTGGATTGTTGTCTGAAAAGTGTGCTTTAGTAAAAGTTTTTCCAAAGAGGTCTATGGTTTTCCCTGTCCTTTGGCCTACTTCAAACAGTTACTTTGAAAGACTTTTCTTGTTTCGTAAAGTTAATAGATTCTTAAATTGTTATTAGCTTTGCTTCTTTCATAACACTTTTGATGTTCCATATCACAAATCAATCTAAAGAGATCCTTTGATATAGATGACTTTCCCCATGGACCACTCTTGAAACTTGTTGTGAAATTTAATCCTTTTGTGACTCCATAGCCCAATGGATTGATATTGTCTCTTACCTATCCTATCAGCTAAACCATTCTTTCAACTTACTCACACCTTTACCCTTCAAAAGGTTTCCTTTATTTTGATGATATCCTACCCAAACAAAACCAAAAAAAATCCCTTGTGCTTTATAACTAGCCTAATATCATATCATGAGCTTTAAAAGCATATCATTATAAACACATAAAGAGAGATCCCTCTCTGAATCCAGGAGGGCTAGATCCTAGGATTCCAAAGTGGTTCTGATGTAGGCCCTGAAGCGTTTGTTCATGCCAATCTTGCAAACTACGGGGACCTTAACACACATCACATCAAACACACATGAGACACAAGATTTGTGTTAGAAACCCTTCCAGGAGAAAAACCACCCTTGATGTTGTTGCTCTATTTTGAATTCTATTATTTCAAACAATTGATCTTTTACATAGTGTGTTGACTCCCACCATCATGGATATTCTACCTCATATACAACATGCCAACCACCATTGGCTATGAGACTCGATACTACTGGATCAACTTGGAATACTCTATTCTCTACAGATATCTACAAAATACCATCTATTGAAGGCCACCATGATCAGTCGATCCTCGCCCAACTACCATTGGACTATCCAACCACCATTAGACTATCCAACCACCATTGGATTGAGAAACTTGTTCCTTTCGCTGAAGCTTCACTATCACTTCTTCACCTCCATGAAGTCACTGCTCCTCACCACCATGCAGACCTCCTTTCATGTATTTTCAAATTGGATCCCAACACACTATGCTCAGCCAAAAATAAGCTCTGCATACATGATCTCAACAAAAATATCTCATCATCAATCAATATAAAATCACATGCACAAAATATGTTCTCTCCAATAGAAATTGTGTCGACAAAAAAATGAATATCAGACCCTCACAACAATAAAATGTTCCATAATACAAATAACATCATAAGACACATGAATATGTGCTAAATGAATAAAAAAATCCTAAAAAACAAGTGTGAGAGGATCATCGACATATAATCAAGCAGCATACCAAATTCTCCCAACTCAAACACTACACCAACAACTCTAAATCTGAACAATATTGAATCATGCTTCAGATATGCCCATTATTCATTCATAGACTGAAGAATCTAGGTTCTCCACTAGATTTGAAGCATACATGTCTTCTATACAACCTTCTCACTCACATATACATTCTCCAACTCACTTAACTCACAATCAACCATCTCACAATGAGTTATCTCCAATATAAAGATGAACTCAATTGCTCAACTCAATAATTACACAAAACTACTACGCATCACAACTCCATTCATATGCTTGATTGGATTCAGATTCAACTCATTAACTCAATCAATCCATTATATCCACTTTCCTTTTTATATTTTCAATGTTAATCACTTTCTGGAAGAAAACCAAATCTGGAATTGCGATTGAGGGAATTTGGAAAACGACCACAATAAAATATCTGTGAAATTTTCCTTCAAAAAACCTTCCGTTTCTCTAAATGTAGACCGAATTTTGAAAGAAATGCTTGTAGGAAAAATAATTTGGTCTGTTTTCACAAAAAAAAATGTCTCAGAATTTCGAGATTAAGCCTCATTTTCCCAAAAAAATCGTTTGGAAAAATTTCACTTCTTTATCCAACGAATTTCTGAGTTGGCATGTTTTAAAATTTCCTCACACAAGAGAACCAACCCAAATTTTCTTCTCTTCCTCTATTATTTAATTTTATGGAATGATTAAGTCAAATTATACTCCATAATCAATCCCTAGGTAAAATACCATGGTTATCCCAATACCATGGACACATGTACCATGGTAATATCTAACTATATACCATGGGTAAATACCTTGGTTATGTCAATACCAAGACTATCTGTACCAAGGTAATATCACGTGCCAAATTTCATCATGTACCAAATTGCGAGTCATTATTCCATGCATTAGGGTGACATATAGTTACAATTTGTGGCAAGGACAGAAAAGAAAACTTGGAGGATCTCTTCTACAAGATCAACTCCTATATTTGATTGTAACTCTTTGCATTTGTAATAACACAAAGAGTTCATTTTTTTCCTATATATGATGTTATTATTTGATGTATTTTGATTCCATGTTGATCCATTGAATCAAGTGATTAGATGATGCTACATATATTTCGTAGATCGTAGGCTTGTTTTTTTTTATTGTGCAGGTTATAATTATAGTGATAAGAGCTAGGATTGGACTGTACAAGCCAAGAGAGGAGCGAAGCACATGACAGATTCCAGGTAGGCTTCATCCCATTGTTTATTTAATTTAAGAAAAACATAACTCCTTTGATTTTTTTTGTTCTAGACTAGGCCATCAAGTCTAGGGAAGAATTTTTTTTCAATAGTCATAGATTCCGCATAACACTCAATTTTGGATTCATTTGTACTTATATTTCAGTGAGCTTTTCAAACTGTTGCTTCTGCAAACCTTCACTTTCACAAGTTTCATTTGCATTTTTTTTTACTGTCTCTTTTGATTTTTTTCACTTTAATTAGAATCGCTTTCATTTTATCTTCTCTCTGACATGTGCCACTTTCACTATTGTTCGCATATTGCAAGTGTCGTTCGCACTTTTCCTACTCATATAGCAAATGTCGTCTTTTAGGATTTCATGTGTCGCACATTGTATAAAAGCTAGTTCTGGTGTGTTTCAAGGGGTAATATTTGCAATAATGAGTTGTTCTCATCATGTAAACATGTATCATACTCATTTCCAAAGTTTCAAGCACTGTCGCACAAATGTCTTCACTATCATCGCAAAGTGTATCTTTAGTGTCACACTTTGAGTAAGTTGTTGCAATGTTGTCGCATTGAGGAAAGTATGTTGTTCATGTGTTTTGAGTGTCTTATGTTGTGTCGGTAAGTGATATAAGTGTGTGTTCATGCTCAAGTCTTGTTATCATTCAAATTCATCTCACTAATCCCACACTTAGTAAAATATGGAAAAAATCCCCAACCAAGCCTCTCAACCTCATTCAACCCTCCTGGACTATGCCCTCCATAGTATCAGTCCTCAAGTAGTAGCTTTTCCTCTTGGAACTGCAATGCATAATTTATACCTCCCATTACTACACACTACACAATCTCGTTGCTTAATCCCAACACCTGAGCTCCAGAACTGCGCAATCCTTGCCTCTAGCCAGCCTTCTCTACGCACTGCGCAGTCTCAAGCATCAAAACTCAACCTTGAGCTCTTAAACTGTGCAACTGAGCAATGTCTAAAAGCTATTTTTGGTGTGTTTCAAGGGGTAATATTTGAAATAATGATTTGTTCTCATCATGTAAATGTGTATCATACTCATTTCCAAAGTTTCAAGCACTGTTGCACATGTGTCATTGTTGTCATCACAAAGTGTATCTTTAGTGTCACACTTTGAGTAAGTTGTTGCAATGTTGTCTTATTGAGGAAAGCATGTTGTTCATGTGTTTTGAGTGTCCTGTGTTGTGTTGTTAAGTGATATAAGTGTGTGGTCATTCTCAAGTATTGTTTTTTTTCAAATTCATCTCATTAATCCCACACTTAGTCAAATATTGGAAAATCCCCGACCGAGCCTCTCAACCTCATTCAACCCTCCTAGACTGTGCACTGCATAGTATCAGTCCTCAAGAAATAACCTTGATTCTTGGCATTGCATACTGCACAGTTTCTTCCTCCTAGAACTACACACTGCACAATATCATTTCTCAATCCCAACACCTCAGCTCTAGAAATGTGCAATCCTTACCTCTAGCCAGCCTTCTATACGCACTACATAGTCTCAAGAATCAAGCCTTAACCTTGATCTCTTAAATTGTGCAACTGTGCAATGAATTTTCCTCTCTCACTCAGGAACTATGCATTGGGAAACTTCAAGCCTCAAGCCTCAAGCTTGAGGCCTTGAACCCCTGAAATTCAAAATCTCCCAATATGTTCTCCAGTCTGAATTGCACATTGGTCAAATTCAAACATCAAGCTGGACCTCTTAGGTCCCTCAACTACGCAATCCCTCGGCCCAAGCCTATAGAATTGCGTATTGTGTAGTCTCAAGGAGCAATCCTCCAACCTGAGTCCTTAAGTCCCTCAACTATTGAATCCTTAACCCAGGACATCCTAAACTACATGTTGCATAGTCTCTAGCCTTAGCTCCGAACCCTGGCCTCTGAAACTACGCAATCCCTGAGTTAGTCACTCAACCAGTCACCAATTTCAGGCCTAACAAGTGATTTCATGAAGCGTGTTAGCCTATTTTTTTTCGGATTGATGTCATCTTTTCATGAATGGATTGCAGTTGCAGGTACTCTATCTTATCATGAAAGGGCAATGATGAAGGGAAAGGAGAAGGAGACCATGCTAGAAGACACCTATGGAGCTAAAGAAATAAGATGATAATCGAGAAAGAAGTCTAAGGAACACCAAATTACAATAGAAGATCAAAGATCAAGACCACATGAAGAATCCATATTGATTCACAACCCTTCATAGGGTGGATATAAAGAAAAAAGAATATCTCTTAAAAAGATGAAGTATTGGTTACATATATTATCAAAATAATAAATAACAAAGAGAAGCCTGACATTTCCATGTCATCATGAAGTCTATTTCATCAGTTTCATGTCATGTCATGCCATGAGTCATCATGTGCCACTTCATTTTGTGGATTATGTAATTCTATAATGGAGAAATATAATGTAAAGTGGAAGTCCAAATTTCATTCATGTAATGTGAAAATTTATGTAGGAAGTCAAAATGTCATAGAGAAGTTGAAAAATCATGAGGCTAGTCCAAGCGTCACAAGGGAGGTGAAGGATCACCCCATTTGTTATATATACACTCTAATTGTACAAGAAAAATAATTTTCACCTTGGCTTCTCTCATAAGACATCAAATAGATAGAGTACTCAATAATTATGGGAAGCAAGTCATGGCTCCAACACTCCACTATTGGAGCTAGTGATGTTCGTTGTATTCATGTATCTTGGGACTTTTAATTAATACTTGAAGCCTGATGGCCATCAAATTTTCATGCATGGATTATGAATATTTGTAAGAATAATATGTGAATGTTTATGATTCATGTTTTCTTTAAATTGTGCTAAAGCAGTTGAACTATTTTGGTTATTTTATTTCTCATCTTATTGAAAATGTGTTGGAGTGGTTGTAACAATTGTCACATCTATGTGAACTATTTTTCTTGATGTTAATCGATTCTCTTGTCCTTGTGTGCACCCCTACTAGTGTGGCACTATTACCTCTCTCTTAGAGGCTCAACTTTCCTCCCTATGTAGTAGAAGGACCTTGATACACCTGCAATTGAACATTCACCAGGCACACTTACTTTATTTTCGCAAAGGCACATACATGATTCTCTCTATTATTGATAGGTAAAACCAAGGAAAATCTATAAGAATATATGGCAACCAGGCCAATACTTTGGATGGGGCTACTATTCCAAATGGTGTGAGGTCTAATTGGGAATTCACATAAGGGATACCACCTTGGTTGACATATTTCCAACACCATCAACAAATATCGCTAGAAGGAGGGAAAAATAACAAGTTGTGCTCGTTAAGTCTGTTGTGAACCTCTTATATGAAATGGATCATCCTCAAATCATAATCCCAAGGTGTTTTTCTAAATTTTCCCCTGGTAAAATTTCAAACCCCAATGAACATCTTTATCATGTTGAAAATGCAGCAAGATGATGGAGCTTAGTGAAATGAAGTCGCCTTCACTAAGTGGGCCCGCAGACTATTTTTGGCGCAAAGTCTATTTTTAGACTATGTCTATTTTTAGACATATGGAGCATGGTATAGGAGTTGCAGTATGCTATTATTGGAGTATTGGTCATGTTGGTAAAAATAGATGGACCTCTATTTTTAGACATGTAGGTCGAAGTCTATTTTTAGACTGCCTAGCTAAAAATAGAAAAGTCAAATATTATTTACCCTTAATAATATTTGGACTCTAAACTTCAGTTTACTCTCTTGGAGCACTTCAGTTGGAGCTACAGAAGTGGCTCATGCATCTGACAGAGGAATTATGCTATTCCTAGGGGTTTGGCGAGCTCATGCATGGTTGACTTCAGTTAGGACTTCAGTGGCAGAAGTTTGGTGGAGTTGATGAGACAGTTGGTGGAGTTGTGTTCGGTTTAACTTAGTTGAACTAGTTGAGATTAGTTTAACTAGCTAATCAACTAGTAATGAGTGGAGTGAATTAAATATTATTTAATTCACTAATTATTAACTCATTATTCAGCTCAAGAACACATCAGTTCACTACAGTGCATGGACAGTTCAGTGGAGACCAGTGAAAGAGGTAGATGAAAGGGTTGAGATAGCTATCAGTTGTGACATTAGTTGTGCATGAGATTTGCACCACACTTGGAGGAATTTCCCATGAGGATTGCGCTGTCAAGCCAAGGAGATTCGGACCTTGGATCTCTCATTAGACCAGCCTTGATTGCGCAATAGAGGCAGGCAATTAGTGGATGAGTTTTGAACCTGTGACTTGTTCAAAACCAAGCTAGTTTGTGTGTAAATTTATGAGATAGTACTGAGTACTTGTGATTGTGCTATGTAATGTTACATGTTCTCTCCATATAATATACAAAATAGCTGAGGGGTTTTCAGCTATAAGCTTTCCCCATACATACTGTGTAATGTGTGCGATGTTTTGATGATCTTTTGATCGCATACCGCTTGTTTTATTTCCGCATGTGTGATGATCTGAGTAGAAGAGATTATGTGTTGCATATGAATTAGAATTAATATTTGATCAGGATAATATCGGTGGATAAATATTCATTCTTCAGCAAATTTCTACATGGTATCAGAGCTATCGGAGCAGAGATTGATCATCACAGTGATTACAAACTTATTTCGGTAGACAGAGTCTGCATGCGGGCCAGGTAGCCTCTGGATCCATCCTTTCCTTTGAAAGGTGATACATCAAATCGAAAATTCCTGGGTGATCTACTGTGATAGAAATATTTTGTTCTCACGAGATCAAAATGCGTTAAGGTTTTCGGCTTGGAATTCGAATTTTGCGGTTTGTTTTCTTGGTGCGGAGTTGAAAATGTCTTTCAACGGTTTTTTGCGACTCGAATATGCTCTTGAAGGCGGTTCGAATTATGTTGCATGGAAAGACCGGATGGAGGCGGTATTAGAAGATAATGGGCTGAAGGAGTTCGTAGATATGGATGTCCAAAAGCCTACTGATCCTGCTAAAGTTGAGGCTTGGCAAAAGAAGATGGCGAAATGTTGAAGGATTCTATTGGAGGGCGTGAAGGATCACATTGTATCCAGCCTGCATGGAAAGGCTTCTCCATATTTGATGTGGAAAGCGTTGACAGATCTATTCCAGAGTAAAAGTGACCAAAGGAAGGCGGCGCTCAAGGATAAGCTCGAAACATTAAGATGGGAGAAAGGCGGCCAGTATCGCCAAATACCTCACGAAGTTCACTCAATCTAGAGATGAAATTTGAAGAGTGTGGGGGTGATGTCGAAACCCCATACATGGTAGACTGGCTCTCCTTGGTCTTCCGTAGGCTTGGAATTCATATCAAGATAGTGTCAATGGTCGGGAGAAGTTGCCGGGATGGGAGCGCCTTTGGGCGGATCTCATGCAGGAGGAGATAAGGAGGACTACCAAGGACGGATCTTCATCAAAGGTATCTGATGAAGAAAATTGTGCTTTGGCTGCCAAAGCAAAGAAGGGGAAGAGCAAGAAGGCTTCTCAGTCTGGTGCGAAAGGCAAGAAGAAAGACATGTCCAAGGTGAAGTGTTTTCACTGTCACCAGCACGGACACTATGCCACAAATTGTCCGCAGAAGAAGAAAAATAAGAAGGCTGCGGGATCTGCAGTGGGAGAGGCATTGGCTTCTCAATTCGAACTGGATTTTTCACTGATTGCATGCTTGGTTTCAAGTGTGGCGGGATCAGTTTGGTTCTTGGACAGTGGTGCGTCATTTCACATGACCGGAGATCGAGATCTGTTTTCAGATCTGGAGGAAAAATATCTTGGAGTGCACATCGAGATGGGCGATGATGGTAGATACAATGCGACTGGTATCGGTACCATTTCCTTTGAGAGGGAGTCTGGTAAACCCTTTGTGTTGAAGGATGTCATGCATGTACCTGGATTGAAGAAGAACTTGATCTCTGTGGCGATGTTGGAGGATAAGGGGTATGATGTGGTCTTCAGCGAAGGAAAAGCCTTCTTGCACAGTAAGACTACTGGAGAGACCCGGAAGATAGGGGTTCGAACCAAGAACCTTTATCAGTTGCAAGTAGATGGCTGCGCAGCAATGGCATGCAAGGCGGGAGAAGTGGTGAGCCGGGATGATGAGGGCGAACTGTGGCACGGGAGATTGGGCCACCTTCACCATGGAGCTTTGAAGATACTGCAGCAGATTTCTACTGGGCTTCCTAAGGGCACTCTTGCGCAGTCAGATCAGTGTAAGGGGTGTACCTTGGGGAAGTATGTGAAAGCCACCTTTCACGAGAAGGATAGTCGCGCCACGACGATCCTTGAGAGAGTTCACACAGACGTGTGTGGTCCTTTCTCTGTAGCTTCGAAAGCAAAGAACAAGTACTACATGATCTTTGTTAATGATTTCTCTCGGAAGTG